>JAQISU010000117.1:7372500-7972500 GCA_029339505.1 Unio delphinus
ACGGTCGAAAGCATTACCAAACTCAAGGACCATAGAACTGCTTTTTCCGTCTAACGATGTGGCATATTCATTCACAAGGATTATAAATTTGGTATTTCACAGTAAAGTCTGGCGTGGAAACTGTTGGCAGCTTGTTAAGATGTAGACGTTTGGTCTAGAGGACACATCATATTGCTGACTATGATCTTGCTCAATCACCTAACAGCATATGCGTAAGTAGACAGATCATTCGTTGCTGACCTTGGATATTTCTCAATTTCTGAAAATATATGTAATATTTGCTGTTTTCCATTCGTTATGCGTTGATCCAGTTTAAAGGCACGTCTAGTTAGCACACTCTTCTGCTAGACCTTCCAGGATCCTTTCTGGAATTATGTCTGGTTCGGTGGTCTGCCGTGGATCTGTATAACTTTCTGTGCTAACAAGGATGTCAGGCGTAGATGGTAAAGATCTGCATGTCCGTTGGGCGGGTCACTCTTTTTGTCTCGTGTGAAGACAGGCTGGTATCGTCGATTCAGTATGTGGACCTTGTCGGTTGCATCTGAATCTAGTTTCCCGTGTTCGTTGAGGGGATGGGCGGCACCATTGTTGTCTCTCAGAACTGACCTAATGTATATCCAAAATGTCTTTAGCTTCTAAGGCTCGTGGTCTTGCTCAATTTCCAACTTCTATCAGATTTGTAATATTTTCAGTAGGATGGATGTTTGAAGCGATGCGATAGTGATTTTGCTTCTTTGCTCGGTTCCTAC
The DNA here is from genome assembly GCA_029339505.1 of Unio delphinus. Classification (NCBI taxonomy): domain Eukaryota; kingdom Metazoa; phylum Mollusca; class Bivalvia; order Unionida; family Unionidae; genus Unio; species Unio delphinus. The sequence continues at coordinate 7,373,250 of JAQISU010000117.1, forward strand.
CATTGGGGTTTCTGTCTTGCAAACAGTGTGTTCCGTCTTTCGTGTTGGGTTCTAATGAATATATATATATATATATATATATATATATATATATATATATATATATATATATATATATATATATATATATATATATATATATATTCGCGGCTTTATCGTCTTGTTTTCAGATATGACCCTAGATTGTATGAACCTGTCCATTAAGCATCTGAGCTATTTCTCCAAAGGTTTCCATCTGTCGTTTGCAGAAAGGTTCTCCGTTTCACGAGTGAATGACTCCTGAGATGTTTGCCTTCCTGTATTGGAAACCCTTACGTGGGCCTTTCTTTACCTTCCTCGATTGTAGGCAGAGCTCTTTGTAAATTTCTGCATAGTCAACATTTCCTGGTATGACATAGCATTTTGTTGATTAGTGCTTATTGTTTGCGATAAACAGATTAAGCAGAGTTGAGGAAAATTTAATGAAGTGTGTTAGTGTCCTTTGTGACTCTTTACAGCTGTAGAAATTAGGGATTATTTGTTGCTTGAGTAGTGGACGCTAATTTTCTCAGCCAATTTTCGCACGGTCCAAGTCTCAACTATACACAGGTGCTCAGCAAGTGGGATTCTGTCGTGGCATAAAGTGAACATGGTCTCGGTTGCTTGGATTGTTGAAGGTGCCGATGTATTGGTCAGCTGACCTCTTTAACATCGATCTTGGCCCATAATCAACGTTCCCTCTAAGCGAATGGTAGGTGTGTGCGCAGTGCTCGCTGCACTGCGCAAGCATTAAGGAGACGAGCAAAATTTAACGTTGAATTGAGCAAAAATTGACAATTCAGCTGTGCGGGGATGCCTGAGCAGCTGCGCGCGCAGCTCAGAGGGAGCGTTGCCACAATATCGCTTTTTTCTGCATTAAGTACTTCTGGCTTGTAGCACTTTCTTATGGGGTCCATCTGGTCGATCTCTGCAGTCAAACTTGAAGTTTGCTGGGAATACTTCGGCTGAATGTAAACTGCAACATGGCCAAGATTCTGTACAAATAGCTTCGGTAGAGAATTAAAATTACGAAGTAGTCCACTTTTCCCAGGTCCCTTTATTGATTTATATAGTCAATGACTGTGATTCGTAGGGGCAAGTCGTGTCTAAGTTTGATATGACTTTGTCTTGTGGAGGTGCTCCGCTGATTGCGTGGAGATGAAGTAGCTATTGGGTAGCTAAAATGTATCGCACTGTCTACTTTTGTGCAATCACTGTGCTGTTGTAGTAGTCCGAGTTTCCTCTGACCCTTGCCATCCCATTTTAGATATTTGTTTTTTTTATGTTGGGGTGTAGCAACATAAAAAACCAAATATCAAAAATGGGGTGGCAAGGGTCAGAGGAAACTCGGACTAGCTGTAGTAGATGTTGCGGGTATCAAATAGAACAGTGTAGAATATTCTGATCCTGAAATTCGGCAAGTCACCTTGAATACGTCTCTATCTTATTCTAGAGAGAGTTCTGGACGCAGCATCAGACATATCTATACACTCTTGATCAGCATGGTCGCCCGTACCCCACCCCTCCTCCTTCCCAGATTTCAGCTCTAAACATGTTTTGGCATACATCCGTACTATTTGTGTGTGATTGTGTGTGTGTGTTTGTGAGATATAGATTTTTAACGTAGCTTTAAAAGATTTCAGTCGTATCGCTACGATGTCTGCAGTGTGACAGTTTATAGTGATGTCTAACACTGGGGCACCTTGCCGCATGCATGTAGCGTGATGTCCACCATTTACATCATCTGTCACCAGGCCAACCAGTCCTAACACTAAACTTTTAATGCAGTGCGCCAAGCAAGGCAGCTGTTATAACTATTTTTTTTAAAAAAAGCATTTGGTATGACACTGCCGGGGTTCGAACCCGCGACATCTCGCATCTGAGGTGGACCCTCTATCACTAGGCCACCAGAGCGGCGCCGTAAACTTTATTAGTTAATCACGACACGTTTGTCCCCTTCCCAAAAATAATTCTAAGGGTGCCCCATATTTCCTCTAGGGCACGGACCGGAGAAGTCATTATTAAAGCCACACCCGATGCAGAGGCGTAGCTAGAGTGTTTGGCGCCCGGGGACAATATTCATCCCCCCTCAACTCTGAAACGCATTATTTTCATCAGTAAAATCACCATTACCCGTTACCACCTATTTCAAAGCCCATTTTGGGGCCCCCACTAGTATGGTGCCCGGGGACATATGTACCCCCTGCCCCCCCCCCCCCCCCCCCCGCTACGCCTCTTACCCGATGTTCACCCCTGTTTAGTTCGGATGCATATGATTCAGCGAACCATGGGGTACATAATTTTGGCGGTGACGGTTGCCCATAAAACTGTCTTTTTACATTCATCATGGTTATTTTCAGAATGGTAATGATGAAGGTGTAAAGCGGTAATCTTTGACGATCCTTAATGAGTAGTGATTGGGGTACATAATTTTGGCGGTGACGGTTGCCCATAAAACTGTCTTTTTACATTCATCATGGTTATTTTCAGAATGGTAATGATGAAGGTGTAAAGCGGTAATCTTTGACGATCCTTAATGAGTAGTGATTGTATGGTATTAATATTATCTTCAGGTAACACATTGATAAATGTTTTGTCTGTAATGGATGTAAGAGTGAGAGGAAAAGGCAAGTAAAAGTGTTGCATTGTTAGTGAATATGGTAGAAGTTTAGAATACGGAATTGCATTGTGGGACGTGAAGGTGAGTGATATGCTTCAGAGTAACAAAGAATGCAATGAATGCAATGAGTAACAAAGAATGCAATGAAAAAAGTTCGGACCAAGATTGTTTTTCAGCAGCTGTTCTCAACGCAAGAGAATTACCTTATTATGAAAACATAGTCCGATATTGTGGATACGCTTAAAATAATTGAGAGGTAGAACAAGAAACAACTGACAAGCACAACATTTTTATCTCCACATAGGCCCTCTCCCCTCCCCGTCATTGCAATTCTATTTGCGATGATTGTGATAGAAAAGTGTCACTGTGCGAATTAGCCTACCTACTTTTGTTTTTAAAGCAATGACATCAAACGTTTTATCCTTGAAATATGAAGAAAATTGTGACATGAAATAATCTTACCTCTACTATAAATATAAACATTACAGACAATGTTATTTTGTGTTTCATTGTATTTAATTCATAGGCGCACGCATAATTATTGAGAGGGGTGGGGTGGGTAGGTGGTGGCAAACATATAGTGGTCATATTATGTAGTACAAATAAATACAGAACGGTTTTTTTATTAACCGTGTTTCTTGCTCCTTGATTGACATTAAGTCAAAACTAGATCGTGTGATCACACACACACACACACACTGAGAACAGATTATCCGGGATCTAATTAAATTTGAATCAATTTATACAAGTCATGCAGAGACAGACTGGTTTCATACAGTTTTATTATGTTATAATAGATTGTGAAGAACTATATCAACCATAAGTGTCCGGCCAACAGACACTTGTGCCATAGCCTTTTTTATAGTGTGGTAGGAGTGAAGAAATAGCCACCACCATGTTTCTCAGGAAAGTAGGAACAAAACTTGGAAATCCTTTTACACGTAAGCACCATTCTCCAAAAATATCAAATAATGCATCGAGTTAAATCCCCACTTGCAGGTCAAGAAAGTGATAATCGAACGTGACACGAACGACCTTCAGGTTAAAACTAAAAGCCGATCGATGTTTCAAGAAATCGGCACGGGGTGTGTATAATAAAGTTCCTTGCAACCAAATCAAGTTTTATTTCAATGGAGATGCATCCAAGAATGATATTAAAAAAATCGCCTAAACTGTTTCTTAGATGCCACTTTGCGTCATTTCTTCATCTGAAATGGCAAATGACTGAGTTGACCCCTGTAATCTAACAATGCAAGACATCGAAAATGATAATTATATTGTGGGGGATTGAGGTCTTACTGCCCAAAATAACGGCGCCGTGTAGCGTATTCCGATGTCGATTAACATCGGAACGATAAGGACAATTTTCAGGAATATCTTGCTTGGCAGCCCGTTGCAGCACTTTTCTTACAAATGAAAGTTTTAATGTTTCAGTCAGATTTCACTTTGATTTTTTTTCTAATAAATTTAAATTTCACATGCAAATGGACATAATTTTAAGCTCTGTTGGCCTACATTTCAGTTGCCATGATGCGATGGAAGCCCTTACATGCCAACCATTACTTTTTTCACTAAAATTATCGGTCTCTCCACAGGAGTATGACATTTTATCAATAAAGTACGGCGAAATGTCTGACAAAATGAAATACCCTTAACAATAATATATATATATATATATATATATATATATATATAAACACAAGGAGTGCAAGCGTGACCACAACCCTTCGCTCGATTGAACATTTTCTCATGAGTCTTTTATGGCTTCAGAAGCGCAAGAAGACTGAAACACTGCACATATGCATTCCAAAGACACAACCCTTCGCTCGATTCAACATTTTCTCATGAGTCTTTTATGGCTTCAGAAGCGCAAGAAGACTGAAACACTGCACATATGCATTCCAAAGACAGTTACTTACCAACGCATATATATATATACACACTTCTTGTTAGCTGCACATGGTTCAGAAGACTTTTTTATATTTTTATTGTAGAATTGTACAGTCCGCTTTTATGACACTAATATTTTTTTGTTAAATTTTGTTCCTCATTATTTAATCCTATACTTTAAAGTGTGAATGCTACTTCATCAGATCATGAGATGGCTGACATTAATTAATGGTAACATGGGATATGCATATGATGGAACATTAGTTTATTAGTAATTAGTGTGTACCACAACCTTATGAAATTTACTTGGTTAGTCCTTTAGCAAATTTTTGGGGTGCTGACTATGGTAAAATCACCAGCAAGTAACAGTACTTTATTTCATGTGATATAGTGTACCATAAACAACACACTGTAAATCGCATGAAAATGGTTGCCTTTCATGTTTATCAAACATGGCTGTCCAAATACAAAAGGATTGATAGTATGTTTCCCGTTCTTTATGTCATTACAGGTTTGCAGGCAATAAGGCGTTATGGATATCCTGCCCATGCCAAGTCCCCCAAGCAAGTAATAGAAGAAACAAAGTCAGGAATGGACTACTTGCCAGTGCCAGAGGGATCATGGCAGGCAGCGTACCAGGCCAAAGTTTCCAAGGGAAACCAACAGATGATCCTTGCTGCAGTTGCTTTTGCAGTTTCAGTTGCTTTGGTAAATCTTGTTATTGTTACTTCAGAATAGATGTCCATATTGACATGGGTTTTCGTCAAAAGACTTTATATATTGTCAACTTGGTCCTGAATGAAAATGGTACCAATCTTAATCCAATATGGTATCCATGGCAACCATCTTGGAAATCTTTTTATTGCTCAAGACAAGATGGTTTTAACTATGGCATAACCGACTTTTGATCCGGAAATCGGATTCCACCGGATAGTATGAACTTCCGATTATTCGGAGTCTGACAAGGCAGGAACGACTGATTCAGATAATACAAATAATAAAGTTTAATTTCTAAAGCACTGTGTCTAACACTCCGTGTCATTCGATAGTGCGTTAATAAAGTTAAATAAGAAGTCAGAAAAGTCCAATATGGTCAACACAACCACGCTGTGAGACAATCTATTTGAACCGGCGAGTGAAAAACCGTAAATGAAGCCGGATATGGTAAAGTACTAAGTAACATGCTAGACACGGCAAAACCAGAAACCCAGAAACGGAAGATGAAATTTTTTAGAAAAAAAATACGGATTTAGCATTTCCGATTAATCGAATCATATCCGGAATCGGAAAAATTTCATGCCCAAAATCCGGAATCAGTAGAAAAATGCTAATCGGTTATGCCCTAGTTTTAACGCTCTTCGGTTTTAAGAACAGAAATGGTCATATCTTGCATTCCTGAATTATTATTTGTTACGTGGGTGGGTGGAGTTCATTGTTTAAAGTGACATGGGACAGTTCAAGGAACATTTTAGGTTTTGATGCACAGAAATCGAGGGTTGAAAGATCTTTAAAAAAATTTCATGCTCCCAATGAGGTAAGTACTAATAATCTTTACATAATAAAAATATATCAATTGTTTTACAAAAGTTATTTTGTGACTAACCGCCAGTTGTAAATAACTGCAAATTGAAACAAATTGGCTTGATCAAAACAAATGGAAAACAAGCATACATTTCAAGAAGAAAAAGGATGCTTCGCTGGCCTAATGGTTAGAGTGTCTGCCTCAGATATGGGAGGTTGTGGGTTAAAACCCCAGCTGAGTGATACCAGAGATTTATAAAAATGGTACTAACGACTGTCCGGATGATGTGACTGGTTGGGACATCATGGTATGTGTGTGCTGCGTGATGCCCCAGTGCTAGACATCATTATACACTTCCACATTGCAGACTGATTTTTTTTAATAAGGCTGTGTTAAAAATACAAATAGCACATCCATTTCACCCTTATAATAACATGCATGCATTGAAAGATTTGATAGGTTTAATGAAGGGAACAACTTGTACATGCTGGGAAAGATTTTGAAATGTCCTTTCATAGATCACATTATGTTAGAAAATTATACATCATGCAAAGTGTATCAAACTCTTTTGAACTAAATAATGGTCAGCACTAAAATGATGATGCTGATGCCTAGTAAGGTGTGTCTGTTTTTGGAGAAATTTTTTTTTTTTACTGTAAAAGAACGTATTTGTTCATTTTAGTGTATTGAGATGTGCATATATTTGCTTTCAGTGATGTTTGTAGCATGTTTTTAAAACTGTTTTTAATAACGTACTAACATAATCTGTGAACCCATGTCCATGGTTAAATGGCATCATATGCCAATGTCAGTGTTATCAGTCCCTAATTATCAACATTGTTTGCTACCTACAGAACTGATCAATAGAACAAAACTAGTTTATCACTGCTGAGGGGTTTACCCATCCTTTGTAAAAACTCATTGTAAAGCCTTATTAATTTCACTATCAAAGCAAAGTTCATATGGACATTATTTTGCATACCAGGGCCCAGCTGCCTGGAATGAATTGCCTGTTGATCTTGGACACATTGACCTTGTTTAAGAATGCTCTTAAAACTCACCTACCGTATTTCAACAGCACAAAAAAAACAAGTCTGAAGACCTTGAAATGATTCCTTGCCATAGTAATATTCAGCATGATTTTGTTTATAATTTCTTGGTGTTTGTTATTGTATTCTTGTTTCTTTATACTGCCTTAAAAGCTAATTGATATTGCTTTGGTATAGATTACTCACTATATTAAGTTTTCATTATTATTATTATTATTATTATTATTATTATTATTATTATTATTATTATTATTATAGGACTGTTAAACACAAGGCAGAAGTATAACGTACTCTTGTTAACCTACAGCAATTTAAAATGATTGGGTAAAAAAAAAAGCTTCTACTTTCACTGCAAGGTTATTTCATTTGAGATTGCATATGATATTTTTCTGGTGATTTACATATGCTTGAAGAAAAGCCCAGAATTTGACTTATACTTACTAACATGTAATACAAATCTTTTAACAAGTCCAATCTCAGCTTGTTGGAAAATTTATAAAGAAGCCTTCTATCACTTTTCACCTCCATGTTGATGAGGGATTATTGTATAATATAATAAGCGTGTTCATAGTGCTTGTGTAGTGTCATTATTATCTGACTTGCCAACATGTTTTATTCCCTTGTATATTTTTAATGCATTATCATTTTAATTAAAAAAAATTTAGGTGATTGTCAAGCACCAGTTTGCATGCATGTATGCCACTAGGTTTGCCATAGAATGTCCCGTAGTTGACAAAATTGTTTTGAAAAAGACATATATGCTCCATTATCTATGTACTAGAAAAGGTGGTACTCTGGGAATCTACTTTTCTAAACACAACTTCTGAGAAGCTTTAATCGTTTAAAATTTTTATAATTACCCATTTTCTCCGACCTATCTTTTTTTTAATATAAATTATGCTAAATTTGATTTATTGTTAAATTATGCAATCCTTTTTTGTAGAAATTAGTCGCTTGCATAATTTATTCAACTTAAGCTGATGCTGGTCAATTCAAGTACCCAAATTTGTTGAATGCTGGTGTCAGTATATTCTGCAGCCATCACAACAAATGATAGTCAATGATGTTACCTTGGTCGATTTCTCTGTCCATTCATCCATTTTTAAGTTTTACATTTAGATAAATTTTCAGGTGCAATTATGGTACATTTTATTCCATGAACACATTTTCAAATTTATAATCACAAGTGACGACAATGATACTGATAGTGAAAAAATTAATAATGGTGGTGATGCTAGCAGTCAGTGATCATGATGATGAGCTCAAAAATATTGATTATATTTTCATAGTTGTGAACATGTATTTTTTGTTACATGAATTAAACTTGACAACTATAACTTGTGCCCATGTTTGTTATTAAAGCTGTTATTTTCTTTTCAGGCATGGAAAACTAACACTTTGTACCTTCATGGACCCCCTGACTACAAGTCAGTTAAAGTGGAAGTTCCTTACTACAAAGGCGAAATTAGATATCGTGTAGAAGGTAGCGAAGATGAATGATATTAAAGTTACATAAATCCATCTCTAGAGAATTCTTGGCAGCAAAATATATAATGAACACCATTAGTCAATACAGGAGTGCTGTTGAAATTTTTTTAAAACTGATGTAGAAAATACTTTTGATTTGTTCATTGTGCTTAGACTTTTGAATTAATAAAAGTGACAACAAATTTTATTCTGTGCTTCGTGTCCATATTTAATTCTACCATAAACATGTCATAATGGTTATTGCATTCTCATGTCATTCATTTACACATGGCCTGTCTTTATATTTATTTTGATTTGCCATGTTTGTTTGATTGGTTATTGTTTATGAATGCTTTAGCATTCAAAATTGAAATTCATTAAAATAAATTTAAAATCAACTTGCAATGAAATCTTAAGGAATTAAAAAAAGGCAGTACTGGACAGGCTAAAATTGCTACTCCATCATATTCACTGGGGATGTAAAGTTTTGGCAGTCTGGTCACATAGCATTGACTCGTACAGTATTTTTCTTTCTATGAGCGCCACATTAGCCATACAGTATTTCTCCTATGAGCGCCATACAGTGTTTCTCCTTCTATGAGCGCCAGATTAGCTGTACAGTATTTGTCTTTCTTTGAGCGCCAGATTAGCCGTACAGTATTTCTCCTTCTTTGAGCGCCAGATTAGCCGTACAGTATTTCTCCTTCTTTGAGCGCCAGATTAGCCGTACAGTATTTCTCCTTCTTTGAGCGCCAGATTAGCCGTACAGTATTTCTCCTTCTTTGAGTGCCAGATTAGCCGTACAGTATTTCTCCTTCTTTGAGCGCCAGATTAGCCAAGTTATCAGAGTAGGCAGAGGGCTTATTTTGTTATATATTTATTAATAAATTGTCCACATTATATGAAAGTTAGAGTGGGCTTTTCATGAGCACAGTGTAATCATCATTAGAATTTCAGATCGTGCTGCTGTAAAAGGGGTGAGGATGTCATTCTGTACAAATCAATTCTTGCTTAAGCTGAGGAAATGCAAAGGTCACTATTTTCATAACACTTAAGGTAAGAAAAGACTACACTGGTCTGAAGCTGTTGATCACACATTTGGATGATAGATTTGCAAATTTGTAATTTAGGTTTGCTAAATAGAAAGTATGTGCACTGTATGCTTATTTAGAATCTAGACCCAACTATACAAAGATGCATCTTCCTTAGCATAATGCGCCAGTAGATCTGATGAATACGATTTGTTAGGAGTTATCATAAGTCTGATTCATCTGCAAAAATCAGACCCACTGTTGCATAATGTATGCCATACACTTTACCAGATTTACTTGAGATCGTCCTAAAATTTAGATTTTCTGATTTAAAAAACCCCAAACCAAATCCAGATTTTTAAACCCCAACAACAATCCTTTTGATTCATGATGGCTGTGCATTTTCAAAGAGCAAAAGTTGAATGGAAATTCCGTGAGGAATACACTAGTCATATCACGAAAAGCTTGAGTGATGTGAGGTCAGTCATTGAAAACACTTTCCCCATGTGTGCTTTGAAAATTGAGTCATCACAAACTACCACAATCTAAATGATAAGAGCATGTTTTTTTGTGGATGATATCCATGACAAGATGGAAACCGCACCATATGAAACATAATTAGTTGGACAGAATATCAAGACTGTCTGGGATGTCTTTCTTGCATATTTATGCATTATTGGGCACACCAATGAAAATACATAACATGACATAAAAGTCCAGTGATTTATAACCCGTTGCTTTAAGAGGTTGGTGACTACAATAAAACTGTCTGACATCACAACTATATTCCTTCACATATGCTGCACCCAAGTGTGGGAGGCCTTCATTTCCCGAGATTGAGAGCCGTCTCATGCAGTGTCCACATGTCACTGACCATTACAAAGTCCAATAGCATGTGTTCCCTAACCTGACAAAACAGGCACTAATTCTTGATAGTGATATAATTTCTTGGGTGCTTGCTGGATAATCCACCCCATTTTGTCTTCCTGAACTAAAATGCCATGAACCCCCAACATCACTTGCATCAACAGACATTTTAAATGACTGGTTGAAATCTGGTGCTTCAAAAAGAACTGGTGCACTCTTAAGTATGGCCTTCAGTTTATTAAAGCCTCCTGACATTTGTCAGACCAATAAAACGAGACTTTCTTACTAGACAAATTGGTTAAAAGTTCAACAATTATAGAAAAAATTTGGATGAAAATACTGATAATATCCAGCCATACCCAAAAATTACATTGATTGCTTTTTAATGATAGGTATTTGTCATTCAGAGACAGTCTTATCCTTAATTTCTACAGGTTTAAGTGGACCATATTTCACAGTATGTAAACAAAAAATGTAACATAAGCTCAGGAAAATTAATTTGTACTCAAACTGTCAAATTTGCATCACTCAGTGAATCAAAGAACTTCCCATGGTTTTGAGTTTTGTATAGAATGACACTGATGCACACATCCCAGCTATCTATACCAGATGTTAAACATGTTCATTAAATGCTGGAATGTTGAGGAAGAAATCTTCATACCAAATGGCATCACTTGATAATGATAAAGTCAATTACGAGTTGCAAATGCCAAGATTTTTGTTTGATCTGTGAGTGGAATTTGTCATAATCCTTTCAACAAGTTGAACTTTGTGACATATTTTGCATTTCCGATTCTTTTCGCATTTGGATTTTCATTTGACATTTTCATTTCTCGTGTTCTATTTGCATTTACATCTCTTCTTTTTCATACTTCTTATTTTGCATTTCTCTTTCTGATTTTGGATTTTCATCATTTTGAGGGAGAAGTTGAATCTTTGTTAGCTCTATTTCCATCTGGCTTTTTAATTTCAGTTTTCTTACTTTCATTTCTGAGCCAGAAAGATTTATTGATTAAACATGTGCACTTCAAGTGACTTGTATCAAAAATGGTCTTTTCCACCAAATACTGAATCAAAATATGTTTTCAGCTTCTTATTTTGCCAAAGGTACTTTTATTTCATAAATAATGTTTGGCAAGCTGGGGCAACTAGTCTTTTCTTAAGGACTCCAGCCCTACCTGGGTAGAATTTGAAATAATGTTCTCCACTTTAGATGACATTATAAAAGCTTCTTGGTTTCACTAGGGGCTGCCAATTTAGTATGTACGCATGTGTGTGGGTCTAATGATAATGTAGTTTGCACAGCAAATTGGGGGTGGGCCCTCGATAATAATTAGTATGTGACCAGGTTCAGTCAGCGTTTGAATTCTAGTGGACACTAGACAAACTGTAAAGTTATGCAGCTGATTTCTTTGATGAAGCCAGACAGTCAACTTTGATGGACTATGTTTTATTAAACATGTTAATATTCATATTTCATTGTTTCAGCATGGATTAAATATATGCCGTTCTATAGGATTTAGAGTGGTTGGGTGGTGGTGGGAAAAAAAGTACACATGTACAGAGAGGAGGGGAGGGGTCAAGTTTTGCCAGATTTTTGTAGATGTACTAAAAAGATGGCTCCCTATAAAAAATTATACACCAAAGACAAACTTTTTAGAAACAAAATTAATGTAAATTCGGAAACAATTTCTGTTATGACTCTGTAGTTATAAACTAAGTAACAGAAGCAAAAATAAGTTTTAGTAAAATCTAACAAATAACTGAATTGAATTGAATTCTCTTAGTCATAAAATGAAACTTTTTGAGGAACTTGCAGTATTATAAATTAAATCAAAAGTTCTTTCCAACTCCAATTCTTTTGAGTGTTCCGAATCGATTCCAAGTCCATGAATGTGCTGATGTAATAGTCTTGATGTATCACAATGGCATTGTTCAGAAGTCCTTTGAATAAATTCACAATCTCAGAATATTTTAATCCAGTTGCTGAATACTTTGTAATTCCAATGAATAATCCAAAGAAGTGTTTCTTCTCAAATTGTATCTAAACACAACATTAAACGCATCAGCAGACTGATAATAAAACAAGAACATAGGAAATAAGAATGAATTAATTCTTCCCAATACATCCTTATATACACCGCAATAGTTTCCTACTTTATGTTTCATGTTGCAATCCCCCACGCTTAAGTATTCAACCACATGACCAAACTATCCAACCATATTTTTTTCCAAACTCAAAAGCAGGTTTGTTATTAATAATAAGGATTGTAAACACCTATTTATAGCTCCAATGCATTCTACAGGCATGCACCAGAGCACAATATACAAGACTTTGTGAAAGCCAAAGGCCGAAGGGAAGTGCAACTGGTACACTAACCAACTGTAACTAAAATGAAGCATTTGCATGACATAGTACATGTATATTGAAATATGAACCAGGCAAGTTGAGATGGTGTATTAGTTTCATTACACAAATGGACAGACATGAGATCTCCATTTTGAATGTGAGATCGTTGTAAACTGACGAGTTTTCTGTTGGGTTTTGTAACCAGAAAATGTCTTAATAGAAACCAGGCAAGTCTGGTTGTCAAACTACCTCCACAACCTGTTTTACAAGCAAAAGCTTGTATATATTTCCTTTAAAATGTCCACCTTTATGGGATTGCTTGGGTATCCCATCATAAAGATGGATAATGAAAGTACACGAGGCTGGATGAACAAGACCTGGAACTCTTCTGAAATGGTTTGGATGGCCCAATTGTTTGTTTGAAATAGGCTGATACAACAAGTCTGGCTGAAAAGGAGGAGTTTATGACCCACAGGGGGATTGCCAGCAGGTAGGTGGGTGGGTGCAACCAAAAGTATAAACTGGTTACAAGTGGCCACGGAGTGGAAACAAGGGGAGTTAATTTATAAAAGCTATTGCCCATCATCTATATCATATAGAGATGGAAATACATTGTTTCTTTCAGGGAGCACTGGATTTTGGAGGTAGCAGAGAGTAATCCTTAGTGTTAATATTATTGGGCAAGTATTTGATGAAGAAAATGTACTGATACAATGTCAACAAGTCAAAAAGAAATACTTTTGTTCCTTGACCATATGTAGCAGGGGAGAGATCAACCATAGAAAGTAAACTTAGACAAAATATCTTTATTCTCCATGAATATTATACTATTCACTGCACAAATGCAAGCAATCATCTTCAATAACAATTTTTTAAACTTAAAATCAGACTTGATTTGCTTTGAATTTTGGACAGGCATATAGTTAATCAACAACAGAACCAGTCACTTATAAATTTTCCTTTTAGATATTATTTTTTAAACAATTATTGTATGTTTCTCGCTTACAAGTCATAACCATCTTTTGAACCCTGATCTATCAGCATATTATGAAAACAGTACATCTTGGTCCATGTTGTTTACATTTGGACCTTACTTTATGGTTAGTTTGAAAGCAATACAATTTATTTTAAATGTTTTTCAAGCACAACCATATTACATCAAAGATGTGTACCCACTTGCTAACTGTGACACAAGACTGATTCATTTCTTACCAATGTAAGATTGGTACACTTCTTATCGTATACTGCTGTTCAACAGTCTGACATGAATCTAACAATTTAATATCAGAATTAAAACAAGATTATGAGATACCCAAATCATTCAAACAGAAGATTCTGTCATCCACTGCCAACTTAACTATACACTGCATAATAATTATTACATAACATTCCTCAAGCTCTGACCCAGTATTCTGAAAACCTTTAAACAAAAACCTTGGACATGACTTAAAAACTTAGCATATACCATAATCATATATTAGCATGCAAAGAGAAATACCAGGGTTAGGAAAATCTTGACTAAATTAAAATAGAGACTGTGAAAAACTTGCTGTCATGATCACAAGATTTTTAGAATATAGAGCTAGTTCCTTGAGTGATGTTGCAATACAGAACAGGTTGTTGCTATGCATCACTGAACTCATGAGTCATCTGATGTGGGATCAACAGTCTGGTGAATACGGAACAGCTTTGCAACCTCGGAAAGATCCTCATTTTCAGCACCATCTTTCAATATCTGTAGAATAAAAGTTTTGTGAGAAGCTACAAAAAAATGTATGTATCATAAACCAAAAATAATTGTACTCAATCCACAGCTGTAGGGGCGGGGGGGGGAGGGGCATTCAGAAAGCACAAACAGATGTAAATTAATGTTAAGAATAGAAAGTAGTATAACAAGAATGTGTTTATTCTTTGGATGGTGGGAATTAACTAAGCATTCAAAACATGGGGAAAGATGGTTTTAAATTAATGTTAAGAACAGAAAGTAGTATAACAAGAATATATTTATTCTTTGGATGGTTTGGATTAACTAAGCATTCATAACATGGGGGGGGGGATTTTTTGTTGTAGGGTTTAATGCCATTTTTCAGTACATGATAGGCTATACATGGTGTCCAGCATTAATGATGGGGAAACCCCGCCCCCACGGGATAGAACCACCAACCCACGAGAAATTACTGTCAAGCTTTCTCACATACCCACGTTGGTCGAATCTGAGACTGGGCCATGCAGCCTTAGGAGAGATGGCAGTGATCCATAACATAAAGCACTTTAGACCACTTGGCCAATTTGGGCCCCCAACATGGGGGGGGGGGGGAAGATGGTTTATCATAAGCATTTCATAACAGTTTCAATGTTAAATTGTCTTCACAATCCTACAGAGGTGCTTATATATGATGGCATAATGTTTATGTACCTGAAATAGCCTACCTCACATACTGCTTATTTATTTGATACAAATTTTTTACATTAACTAAACATTGACATTCTTAAAGTTATACATTTTGGTAAAGTTGCTGTAACAATTATGCATAAGATAATAAATGATGTGTTGAGTTCAGCTGACTGCAATGAATCTTTCACCCCTAGTAGTGATGATCGAGTTAGCCCATCTATTATCTTTGTATCATATATAGATAATAATGGCTCATAAGACCAGAGCTTATCCAAATCTCTTTAGTGCTAAGCAGCTGTAGGGCCTGAAAAATTATGATGGTCCATGGTCTGGGACCAATATTTTTATTATTTGTAAACCAGTCAAATATTTCTATAACAATAACACATCAGACCTGTGGCAAGAAATAGGTGGAGCCTCAGTGCTCTATCTTGATCAAGCAAATATTTATCTGCTAAATATAAACTGTATGTGTCTACCAAATTTTGCACATGAGACATGGTTGTTGGAACAATGATGGATCATGAAGGCTTGGGTGGTATAGGGTTCTACTGATCTTACACAAAATCAGTAAGAAACAAAATTTTCTGGCCCTAAACTAAGAGCATAGCAAGACCCCCACCTGTTGTTCCTGATTTAACTGCCATTTTCCCACACACAATAGACTATATATGGCAGTCAGTACAGCAGGTGAAGGGAATAGTTTAATAAGAACCACTGACCCATGAGAAGCTACTGGTAAGCTTTCTCACATAACCACATTGGTTGAGTCAGAATAGAACCCACCCAATTTAAGGTGAGATGGCAGTGATTGGAAAAGGTAAGCACTGTTGACCACTCAGCTCCTTGGGCCTTCCAAATGGATTGCCGTCTATTGCATCCATTTACAAGTTGGTAAACTAAAGTGAGGTTGAGAACATTGCTTGTGGTGAGCAGATATTCATATGCATGAACGATACTTCTTGGATATCATGATTCTGTGATCTTGTTCTAGGGCTTAATGCCATTTTTCAGCACATGATAGGTTATAAATGGCGGCCAGTATTATTGGTGGAGGAAGAACACGGGGAAAACCCCGGAAAGAACCATCAACCTACGAGAAGCTACTGGCAAGATTTTTCACATAACTACATCAGCCGAATCTTAGACCTGAACCCATGCAGACAGAGGTGAGATGGCAGTGATCCATAACGGAGAGCGCTTTAGACCACTTGGGGCCCCTAAATTCTGTGATCTAGATAGCTGGATAAGGGATGCCATTGGCAGGCATTTTGCAGAGGATACATGGAAAGGCTGCCAAGGAAAATCAAATCGGCTGCCATATTGAGCAGTCTGAGGAATTGCAAAAATTCTCTCACTAAGATCAACTCTTGTCAGAAGTAGATTTTGTAAACTCAATAATCCAAATATCACAATTTGAGAACACACTCCAATAAAAGAAAAGACACATAGTTCTAAGGAACCTTTGTTTTCACAGAGGTTTTGCAATGCCACAATTCCAATAAAGAAAAGACACAAGGTTCCATGTTTTCATTGAGTTTTTACAATGCCATAACTCCACCAAAAAAAAGATGCCAAGTTCTATGGAACCCTTATTGTCATCAGGATACTCAGCACATTTTTTGCCACATTCTTCAACTAAATCTGTGAAATAATAAAAAAAATTGGGTATAAACTAACATGAGTTTGCAAAAAATGACTTTGGGTTTGTGCACCATTCAAGGTTTGGGGAAAGAGACCTTTATTTCCATCAAAAAATCATTGCTCACTAGTTGGTCTTTAAATTCTTGAATTTTATCAACCAGGAAATGTACACAAATTTGTACCCAATAAAAACTGATTAATTTACATCACTTTCAAATCTCTCAAATTATAATCAGTTTGGGCTTCAACAAATATTAAAAATTGTGTGTGCATTTGAAAGTTTGCTGGATACAACTCATAGACATTACTTGAATCTGTGACCCTCGTTTCCCAAGTGTGCAAGAACATTAAGTGCACTAAGGCTCTTTGAGTGTGTTCATAAATTGTGATGTTTGCTGGGTACATTAGGTCACACTTTGGCTGTGTACACAAAATGATGAAAAGCAGTTTTTCATACTTGTTCTTCAACTGCAAGTGTTCTTTAAATGGAAGTGTCAGTTAATATTAACTTTACTTTAGTTTCATTATTCTGGTAAATTGTAGTAAAATGATTAGATTGCTAAAACAGAATTTCAAAAGATAAAGAAGTACTTTAACTACAATATATACCTCACTGATCATGATGCTTATTATTTTTTAATGCCCTAAAAATTTAGCAGCTAGGTATCAACCTGAATCTTAAAACTAAGACTTATTCTTGTATCACTAGAGAATATACAGCAAATTCTTGATATGTGTGTATTTTGCATTCCTAAGAAGCCTTGTACACGTGGAATGTGCTACTCGAATCAATGGTCATACATATGAAAAAAATGGTAGTTCATGCTTGGGAACCCAAACCATGTGTTTGCATATATATGCAAATTAAACATGTTTCAAGGTGCATTTTTCCGATGGTGGGCTAATGTTAATTTATGTAAATGCAAGATGAGGGTAGATTAGATATGCGTAAATTTTGACAAATAGGTTAACAGAGTGAATAAATTAAACGTGTTGCATGTTTCTCCAAACAATACAATCAATATGCCAAGTTAAAAATGCCATTTAAAGAGATATGTTAATCCCTACTGGCTGTAGAGTAGATAATTGGTAAATCCAAAATAGTACTCTATCTTTCCTTTCAAAAAAGCTATGGGAGAGCTCTGGATCAGATTTAATAAGTTTCATTATATGATATTTAACATAATATATGTTGTGGTCTGATAAATTAAAATGCTTAGACACCTGAGAATCTATATGTTTACTGATATCCCTCAAGTGTTCTTTTTATTCTCATTTGGAATTGCCTTTAGTCTCACCTACGTATTAGTGCAGTGAGTAAACAGATGACTTTACAAGTGCTACAATGTCCTCCTGGCTTTTTTTTCCTCCAAAAATTTAGTCATATGTTTTCTTGCTTTGGAAGGTAATAGCAGACGTTCTTCCAGTTTTCTCTTTTTGTTCAAAATTTCATTTTTACTGATAACTGTATGATTAGAAGAGCTGGACAAGAGCACACTCTCGTATAGACATATTGGGCTCTAATTGGGTTTTGAATATGTTTGATTAGATTCCTGCAGAGGGTCACCTTAACTTCTGATACAATATAAACTTAGGGAAGATGATGATTGATTGGTTTTCTAGTCATTTATTTACTTACATGCCCCTCTTTAAAATCATATTTTTTCTATGTATCCAAAACACAGCTATGATACAATGGTTTATTTTGGAACCCAGATGCTACAACAAATTGTAACAACAATGGTCACATGACCTTACTAGTAGCAATACCAGATTCACCAGTGTCATCAGCAAGAAGGTGGTATAAAGACCTCTATATGACATAACCATGTGATCAGTTGAACACATGAATCAACCCAAATTATTCCCTCTGATGAGTTACAATGGTCATGTAAACAGTCAATCACACAGGGTGTGGCTAGAAAACCGCAGCATACATAAGGAAATCATCTACATCCAATCAGTCATTCAAATCCCGAAATACAAGCAATATGCATCTACTGGAATATCTATTTGGAAGTAAGATAGGTACTTATAAATTTTCATCAAAAAGTTAAACTAACAGTCATTCAAGTCAGCAATATAGCACCATATATAGTCGAGTCAAACAAGGATCCTGATTTGCCATAGCACAATGTGCTTGCAGATCAAGATGTACGTTGTTTGTTCTACTGATTATTTCTAAACAACTGGCACAAACCCATCACTGCTGGCACATTATTTGATGGCTGATCTTAGTCTGTACAGTTTGATGTTGAGATCATCTTACAATCAATCATATACAGAAAATGAGGATAATATGGAAACATGTAGCAGCCAAGTCTAAAGGCAGTTTTTTACCTGTCTAGCTGTAGTGAGCCTGTATGGGAGGTTCCAAAGCAAGACTCCTACGACCATTTTATCTTTCATGTAGAACACCACTCCTTTATCATACTCATCAGGGGCTGTCATTGTGGCTTCAGATGATTCCTGAACCTGTTATTATACAAGACAGAGATTATGAGCAGACATCTAGTTTGACTGAACTTGCTTTATCAATACAGTAAAACCTGTCTTGAGAGACCACTGCTATGAGAGACCCCCTGTTTTAGGAGAACCAGAATCTCTATACACATATGTTTTGATTATATAGTCTTATGACCTGTTATGAGAGACCACCTGTTTTTAGAGACCATTACTTTTTGGCAGAAGGGGTAGTCTTTCAAGACAGGTTCTACTGTAAGAACTTTATAAATTCCAGTAACTGGGGCATGTGCAGATGTTAGTAAAGTGAAATAAGATTTTGACTTAACCTTTTTTTTTTTTTTTTTTACATATTTAACTTATGTACAGGTCTCTCATTATGATGCAGTTCTGGACATAACTTGGTAATACTAAAGAACCCATGATCCAAATTATCAAAATTAATAAATAAAAATAGAAATGCATTGTTGAATCTGGAATATCCGTTGCTGAAATATTTATTACAAATCATTTTACTTGGTCTATCCTATGTATGATAACATTACAAGTAAATAAAATTTATCAACTCTCAGATCATTCTTGCTATACCTTGGTGTTGTGGCACATAATGAGGTCAGCAGTTATGTACCACAACTGTCATGTTCTAGCAAAGGAGAGCATTACATGTAAAATGGATTAAAAAAAGGCTATAATCATCTCCCATTCAAGCACATACTATTTTCCCCAATCACATTTAGGTATTAAGACTTGTCTTTTTATATAATTTTGTTCCTTTCACATCCTTTTAATTAACAGAAAAATTATACCTGTCAAAAGGTCATCAAGGCATCTGTCACACAAGTAATGAATCAATAACCTCTAATCTGATATTATCAACTGAAATCTTTAGGGTGCTCATTCACTTAATTAACATTACAGTGGAGATAAAATCAGGTGAAGTATAAACTGTTAGTCTACTTAATTACGCCAAACAACGTGTCTAGGTCTCTTTAATGATCTTAAATAAAATATTAATTGTTGTTATAAGACTGAATTCAAATACAGTTTAACTAAAGTATTTATTTCTGATTTGAAAACTCCAGATGGAAATTATCGATCGCTATGGCAGCTGGTACTAAAATGGGGCAAGAAAACTAACAGTGGGTCTTATCACTATTAGTGCAGGGTAGTACACATTGTTTCCCTTACACGCTTTCATGTGACATCATAGTACATGACATTAAATCCAATTTATGTTGCAACGAACTTCTTGGTTGACCTCATCCAAAGAATTCTACTTACTTTAACAATGATCTTGTTGCATGTATTTCTCAGGGTATGTATATAATGATCTACGAGGATAATGATGGACAAGGAGTAAAATAAACATTTTAAAAAAATCACAATTTAAAGGTATGTGCAATAAAATTCAAAAGCTACACTGACAGCTGAAATAGCTGGTACCGAATGCCCACATGACCCATAGGTAGCAGCTACAAACCTTGACAGCATCAGATTTCAGTCCTTCATCAGCCTTGACTGCTGATGTGTCATTAGAGCTCTTGGCAAACACAGCTACTGTTGGAAGAGAGGAATCTACCATACCAATAGCCTCAAAGGCAACCTTTGGACCGAGGTCTGACCTGGAAAAGATTGGGATCTCTGTAGAGGAAATGAAACTGCTACATGTATCTGAGTTATTAACTTAAAATTACCTGTAAAATATCCTATCCAATTCTGAAACTATAATGGCATCCAAAAAGTTGTCTTCTGGAAACCAGTTTTTGTCATGTATCTAGAAAAGCACAGACATTGCAAGTTAAACTACTTCTACATTTTGTTAGTTCTTAGGGGCTTTCAAAGCAAGTTTGAAAAACAATAATCAACATCTACTTGTAAAAGTATTTTAAAAACTAGACCTAAGTTGTAAAGAATACACCATGTTTACTTTGCTTTGTTGGTTAAGTAGGGAAGTATTAGGCACATGGAATAAAAATAGAAATTATCCTCTCATACTGGGCAAATCCAATTTGCTATGGGATGAGTGGTGATATGTTTGTCACCAATGGCAAGTAATTTTTTTCCCCAAAAGTGATAAAACTTGGCATCTTTCAATTAATTTTGTTGTTGTTGTTGTTGTTGTTGTTGTTGTAGGGTTTAACGCCATTTTTCAGCACACGATAGGCTATACATGACGGCCAGTATTAATGGTGGAGGAAGAACCAGAGGAAAAAACCCGTAAAGAAATACTGACCCAAGGGAGCTATTGGCAAGCTTTCTCACATACCCACATTGGGCCGAATTTGAGACTCGAACCCACACAAACAGAGGTGAGATGGCAGTGATCCGTAACAAAGAGCGCTTTAGACCACTCGGGGTCCCTTCAAATAATGTAAATACTGTTACATGTTGTTCATTTCCATAAAGATTTCTTTTCTAGAAAATCTTGACAACAATAACCAATGCTTTCTCTTTTTCTTGAATACCAGCAGCAGATGATTAAGTGTCTATGTAACACTAATTGTTCTAAAATGTGACAACAATGAGTGTTCTCTGTTGGGAAAGCAAATCACTCTTTGTCTAGGAAATATATATCCTGCAATATCTGATAAAAATATATATATTTAGGAGAGACAAAATTTTTTAGTAAATTATGTTTGTCCAAGAATACTTACCCAATCACATAACATTACCAATATTAGCCTGCATACTCAGGAAACCAGCCCAACTAAATGATGACACTCGTTTTTTCTTGTCTAACTCATATGAATAAAGGACAATAACTCTTGACCATAACCTTCTCTTGCCAATGCCAGTTGTTTTTAGCTTTTAGCTAAGCAACATACTAATGAGATGCTCGTGTAAGGTTGGGAAGGTTTTTAAGTAATGCAATTGGGTAAGTATTCTATGAAAAATAATTTACTGAAATAGTTCCTTTCTCATTTAAACACACACACACACACACACACACAAAATTGTTTGTAACATGGGATGAGAAAGTCAGTGATGTGATGTGCAGATTCAACAACTTATTTCTCAGCCTGGAACAATAAGATTAAATATTAAAATACAATAATTATTATCATCAATAGCTAAAAAAAAGACACAAGTTATAAACTGTGAAGCAAATGCATTTTTTTTTAGAAAGAGATTATAATGACTTCATCTTATTTTGAGATCCACTGGTTAGGAAACATTCAAAATTAAACTGACACAAGTCAGGATTTTATGTTTTAATTAATGAAGCATCTTGACATGATTGGCATAATTATGATATTAGGTATAGAAATGTAAAAAGAAACACAACTATTGAAACAAATACCATATATACTTTCTTTTAAGTTGAGTCCAACTGCAAAAAAGCACAAACCCTGATATGCTATCACACAATGATCTGGCAGATCAGGGGCTATGTTGTTTGTTCAACTGATTACTAATAATATAGTGCACAGATCCAGATCTTGTGTGCATTCTGTAACAGCAGATCTAGGTTTGTACAGCTTTGCAGTTATATTCAACTTACAGATGAGTAAAGACAGTAATACCAACAGATTACTGCATTGTAAAAATTTAAACAGATCTAGATCTGCTATTGCATAGTATGCTGACATTTTTGTGTCTGCATAGTTTGCTCTACTAATTACTTCTCACAAATGGCAAAGACCCTGATTTGCCAGCACATATAGTGAGTGCAGATCTGGGTCTGTGAAGTTTGCAGTTAGACTGGACTTAAGTATATAAGCAAGTATGGATGGTAATCTATAAGTAATGAGCATATTCTGAAAGCTGATTTGGAAAATGAATTGTATTATTTATCAGAACTGGAAGGATGCAAGATGATGTAGAAATGTAAGGATTAAAGTTAAAATTAATGATAAGTCTTTCTGATTCTGTAAGTGCATAGTTCTTGTTTGATGTCATAAGTCTCTCCTTATGTCACATCAGTTGGTTGGGTTTATTATTTCTGGGCTGTTCCATTTAAAATGGTACCAAGGGATGGCAGTTTGATAAAAAAAAAAAAACGCATGGTAGGATACATTTATTATAAAAACAGCTCATATGAAAATTATACAAAATTCTAAATCGCATCCACAGGTGATTACTTCATGTTGAAATTGTCTTTCCTGGATCCCAATTATGTTGTATTAAGCTGTCCTAAAATAATATCTAAGATACTAAAACTTAATTTTACAGCACTAAACAGCCCTCTAAAATAAAGCATTAGTATTATGTGTATCAAAAATATATTCAGAATTTACTGCAATTCTTTACCCAGTTGAATTAATCATCAAATATTACCATTCAAAATAATAATTTTATTAATAATTTATCAAAAGGGTACCACAGCCCTTTCAAAACCTTCTATGGGATGAGGGGTTTCATCAATGAATTAAAGTTTTCCATTCATTCAGTAAGAAACTCATACCAGAATGATGATTGGTACGTATATGGTTTAGCAGCTCCTGTCATGTTCTCTCCTGCCAACTGACCACTGACTCTGGCATGATTATAATGTTCAACACGCCGCCGACCCAACTGAATGTCATAGAAACAAGATGCATCACCTGCCTGGTCAAAGAAAAAATAAATAAATATTTTTGCATTAAATAAATAAAGTCTACATTGCATCAACCCATAAGCCTGCCAACAAACTAAAGCAATCAGAAAATTTCATTTCCAGTTATTTCAAAAAGTCTACAAACAAAAAACAACAATGACTGGACTAGCTTGCATATTTCCAGTGTCAATATTCATCCAATTAGCAACATCAATTATCAATCTTCTGATAAGAGATGCATGCTTTAGGTTCAAAATCAGTATTCATCCGTAACAAATTTTAATCAGTCAATTTTTATCCAACTGCTATACAGTAAAATTTGTTAAATACAAAAATGTAAATTCAGCTAAATGTGAAGAAGCCACCTGTAAGAAAACAAAAACTTGTGTCAACAGGAAAAGAATTAACTGAAAGGCTCCTAGATCTTGATAAAGGCCCTGCAAAAGGCAATTACATGATATGGAACCTTACAAGGGGTAATTATGTAGTTACTCACCACCCATATATTAGACCTTGCTTCCATTTCAGCATTGACCCTGTAACCACCATGGATATCATCTATCTCCAGTCCTGATGTCTTGGCTAGTTCTGTGTTGGGCTCCAGACCAACTGCTACCACTATATAATCTGTCTTTAGCTGCCATGCAAAAACAGATAAGATTTGAAAGCAAATTTATTAAATTTAAAATATAATTTACAAGAGTCATCTAGAAATTACAGATCACATTGGCTTGTGACGATGCCAAGGGTCCAGCTCTTTCAATTACATTATGACATTCTATGTCCATCCTTTCTTAAATCTCAAATTTTCTGTTTACATAATGTAAATACATCAATGAATAAAAACGAGATCAGTTTGCACTAATTATATCTGTACCCCATGTCAATTTATGCACTGATTATGATATTACCCTGTGGTACAACAATTTCAATTTATGCACTGTATATGCTATTACCCTGTGGTACAACAATGTCAATTTATGCACTGATTATGCTAGTACCCTGTGGTACCACACTGTCAATTTATGCAATGATTATGCTAGTACTCTGTGGTACCATACTGTCAATTTATGCACTGATTATGCTAGTACCCTGTGGTACAACATTGCCAATTTATGCACTGATTATGCTACACTTTGTTTCCATGTCAACAGAAAAAATATTAATTTGGAAAGTTCTAAGTATCATAAAGCAACTCTATACAACCTGTTTGACATATGTAGCATATCTGGTTTAAATACCTTGAACAATTTGGAGTTATGCTTCCAACAGACAAATGGATGGATTATCCCCGTGCAATACAAACAAGGAGATAACATATACCCAAGAAAACAGTCTGCAACTATATCCCCCACCCTGCCAAAATGTCTACTGAATGATCTGCCAAAGATTTAAAATATGGCAAATTCGTATTTACAAAGTATACATGCAAGTGACAGCAACAGTTGTGCTCCAGAAATTAATGTGAAAATCAATGATTTACGATTAGCTGATAGAAAGACAAAATTGAACAAATACTGAAAGTGAAGGATTGTAAACAGCAAAAGAATACTTACACCACTCTATTATTAGACTATAAAATAAGCAAAACTTAAAAGAAGTATCTTAAACAGTTTTGGTGTTTTTCCTCAGTGTCAATAATAGGCAAATGGACAAACAGAAAAAACATTACCAATACTGAACTGATTAATTGTGAATATCATAAACAGCATGTAGAGTTTTGATCTAATACATGTATCAAATATCTGTACAATGTATAATAAACTGTATTTATTGCTCAGTGGCATAGCAAGAAATTCTACCACCCATGTGCCACAACCTCATTATGTAGCTACCTCTTAATAAGAAAAAAGTAATTTGATAGAAATTATGGACCCATAATGTGCTTACCAACATCCATTCCCTGAGGGTTGCTTAGGTGGTTGCTAGTGTTGTTCCGATTATCGATTATAATCGATCATCAGTTGGTTGAGCAAACAAATAATATAATCGATTGTGAACTCCATAATCGATTGTGTGTAAAGGGAGACTACCTTTTAGGTGTATGCAAAGCACAAGGTTAGTAAAACTCCCAGCCACTAAAGTTGACCTGAAATTTATTTATTACCTTCACAACTACAAATATGAAACCTTATGATTTATAAAAAGGAACATATAGTCATTATTACATGGTCAAGTTGTTAAATTGTTGAGTTAATAAATTTAAACACATTTTGTTGATTTGTTTCAGTTAAACTACAACATCTTTTGTAGTATTTATAAACAATGACAAACTAGAAAAACATGTCCTTCTATACTTTATATTATAGACGTCATATATCAATGAAAGAATTTTGGGGGATTGTAGCAGTATTTCAGTTACAGTTGACTGATCAGCCATAAAAAGTTGTGTTCATTTAACAAAGTTGTAGAACAAAAATAACACAATGTAATATTACTGTCAGGTTAATGTATACATGTCATTAATTTAAATGAGATTACTCCTGTACATTTATAAACATATTGAACTCTTAATCACAGATGTAACTGTTTAACAAAAATTAAAATTCGCTCTTAGTAACCGAATATAATCGATGATCAGTTGGTTAAGGGGAATCGATTATCGATTATGAATTTCTAACCGATTCCCATCACTAGTGGTTGCTATGCCAATGATAGTGGTCCTTTAATTTTAAAATGTGATGGGAACAGTGACCTTGTTTCAGCAGAAAGCAATGACAAATTTCTTATCTTTATCAGCATATTGAAGCATTATAACATTCAGAACTCTTCCAAAAGTTGTGCCTGAGGTTTTGGGTGAGAGATAAATTTAGATACACAAGTTTGAAAAGAAAGTCATCAAAATACATATATCTACTTTGCAGTGACATGAGCTGAACAAACGCAAACAATACTGGAACTATTTTTTTACCATAATTTAAATTTGATGAGGTGAATTAGTGCACATGTGTGTTTTTTTTATGGCACCTCAACAAAAATGTAGCTATGCAGTATCAATAAAATGTAAAGTGAAAAAATGAATATTTGAATTGCACACCAAAATTAGGAAGACAAAGTATTCCAAATAAATACAAGATAAAACATAAAACAATTTTTAAAAAATGTAAAGATGTTTCAATTCTGTAAATGCATACAAAATGTCAGACAAAGGATAAAGACTTTTGACATATTGCTTTGCAAGCAAACTTCATAAACAAATTCATCTTTTTAAACACAAAATTTTGTAAAAAATTAGAATTTTTATGATAATTCAGAGTAGATTTTTATTTTAATGATACAAAGTATGTAAAATGTCTATCTTTAATGTATCAGCTTGGACCTAGTGTATATGCAATAACATAGGATTAAGTAATGTTGCATATAGTGCATCAGACAATTTTATGTTTCATTTTTAAAGATGTATACAAACCTTTATCTGTAATATGTAGTTTATACTTGCTTACATGTCAAAATCAAAAGCAAAATTCATAAACCCACATTTTCATAACATAATGTGCCAGTAGATCAAGCTCTATACAGCCTGTAGGGAGTAATTGGTCAAACATAGAACACAAGATTTTGATCTGACACTGTATTAAGTGATGGCAAATCAGGGTCTATGTTGTTTTGCAGCTGGATTAAACTTACAAGCAAGAACTTATATATTATGTGTGTGTGATTAGGATTTTTAGCATAGCTTTACAAAAAATTTCAGTCATATCACTACGATGTCTGCAGTGAGGCAGTTTATAGTGATGTCCAGCACTGGGGCATCATGCCGCAGACATGTAGCATGATCTTTTACCCAGTCACATTATCCTGACTGCAGGCCGACCAGTCCTAACACTAACCTCTTAATGCTGAGCACCAAGTGAGGCAGCTGTTATACCACTTTTTTAAGTCTTTTGGTATGACTCAGCCAGAGATCAAATCCATGATCTCCCGCTTCCACAGTGGACGCTCTAACCACGAGGCCACTGGAGCAGTGGTACCTATGTTATAACAGAGCACATAAAATAAACTTCCAGCATTAAAATCTTACCTTTGTAACTGCAGTAATATAATGCCGTTCTCATGGTGCAAGTATGATCAGAGATCACATAAAGTTGTTTGAATAATGCTTTATGATATACATTGAATGATTTCACTTTTTAATATTTAGAACCAATCAAAATTTTGAGACTGATGTGAATGATTTAAATGTAAACAGTATGAATAAAATACAACAAAAGTTTTGGTACAAAAAAACAATCTTCAAAGTCCCTAAACCATTGACATTAATGAAATGTTAGTTTAAGGGACACTCTCCTTAATGTGGATTATTGTACAATCTGATCCAGCAGTTTATTGGGAATCATTTAATGTGTCATATTTTAAGAAAAACAAATAAAGTTCAAGATATCAATTGACTACTGGCAAGAAAAAACTTACTGTAATTCCACTGGAAAGTCCAAGAGCAACCTGCCCATTTTCATATGAGACCGTCTCAATCGACTGGTTTGGAATGACATTCACATTCTCTAAAATTTGACCAAAACATACTGATGAGGATGGCAACTGAATTGCATAATATATACTGATATAAATGGTAATATGACTTATATGAGACTATGTTTAATAAATTATTCATGTAGTGAGTTAGATCAAATTTTGTATTTATTATAAGTAAATTAAGTAAAAAATACTGGACAATTATTACAAAATTATTAACCAGATAATTATATATATATTGCAGAGTGGAACTTCCATAAGTGTCCCTCTATAATCCAGCTCTATTTTCAGTCAAATTATTTTGTCCCAATAAAGTGTGTGTGATTTGGATTTTTAATGTAGCTTTAAACAAATTTCAGTCAAATTGCTACGAAAATAACTACCCAAAAAAGTGTGCAAAGCTTGTACAAAATGGAAAATGTAATGTTGACAATGGAGCACAAGCAATCCTTGGCTCATTTGCAATTTGTATTTTTTAAAAATTTAACATACCAGCTTCAACTCTTCTTGTTGTCCACTTACTAAGGTACTCTGGTAAAACTTTAGCTAAAACCCCTGTAAGAGATGAAGATGTAAAAATTTTCGACTGCAAAAAAAAAATTAAAGATTTATCACTTTTTTCTGCAAACAGTCAGCAAGTTCAATTAAAAGCATAAAACAACAATATTTCATGATTTTTTTAAATTATAGTCCCTGTATATCTCTCTAAACATGTTTTAAAATCTAATAGATCCTTAACAATGATGTTTATTGTATGATATTTGAATCAAGAGATAAATAATATAAACAATAGAAATAGAAAATGCAACTGCAATTTATCGATGTGACTGAGAAGTTTTATTAAACAGAAGCAAATGAAAATAATATAATTAAATTTCATGGACATACAATGGGTACACACCATATATAATCACTTATAAGTCAAGTACACACCATATATAATCACTTATAAGTCAAGTACATACCATATATAATCACTTATAAGTCAAGTACACACCATATATAATCACTTATAAGTCAAGTACACACCATATATAATCACTTATAAGTTAAGTACACACCATATATAATCACTTATAAGTCAAGTACACACCATATATAATCACTTATTAGTCAAGTACACACCATATATAATCACTTATTAGTCAAGTACACACCATATATAATCACTTATTAGTCAAGTACACACCATATATAATCACTTATAAGTCAAGTACACACCATATATAATCACTTATAAGTCAAGTACACACCATATATAATCACTTATAAGTCAAGTACACACCATATATAATCACTTATAAGTCAAGTACACACCATATATAATCACTTATAAGTCAAGTACACACCGTATATAATCACTTATAAGTCAAGTACACACCATATATAATCACTTATAAGTCAAGTACACACCATATATAATCACTTATAAGTCAAGTACACACCGTATATAATCACTTATAAGTCAAGCTTTTAGATGGAGAATTTTTTTTATTCATGCAGTGTAGGCAAGTTGTCTTGTAAGCATGACAAATAAACAATTTGATAAATCTATTGTTAATGTTGGAAATGCAAAATATTTTCAGTATGTTAAATAATGTGAATTAAAATATTTTTAAGCTTTCATGCCATTAATCTAATTTAGAAATGTGTAAATAGCATGGACAGATTTATCCATTTTTTTTATGGTATTCATTACACAATACTTGTATCAGGGTCCCATGAGGACAAGTGGTCTAAGGTACATGTATAGATCACTGACATCTCACCTCTAACTGTGTGGGTTCAAGTTTTGGGCATGACCGATGTGGATAATGTGGCAGTAAGAAAGCTAGCCAGCGGCTCTGCATGGGTTGCTGGTTCTTCCTGCGGATTTTCCCTGGTCCTTCCTCTACCAAATATTTTGGCCCCCATGTACCCTCTTCTTATCATGTGCTTCAAAATGGTGTTAAACCCATTGCAACTAACTAACAACAGTTAGTCACTACAGTTATTTTGATTGTAATAATTTGAAAACATTAAAGGTAAATTAAATACTACCCACTGCAAGGTGAAGTGTCCTTCAATTATGTTTGCTAGCAAGTATATTGCTTCCATTTTCACACAAATCCTAGCAACCTCGTATTTGTATTAATATTGTGTTTGGCTATATAAACACTGTTTGATGTAATACAAGTTTCGACTCAAGTTGTATTTTCTTTTTCCACAAGTTAGTTTTAACTCACAAGAGACAAATTACAAAGTTTTCTGCCATTTCACAAGGTCAGATTACCACTTGGCTTGTAAAAGCAGTACTCACTTTGTTACAAGTTCATAATCCTTTTGATTGAGACATGAATGCACGTACATGTTCAGTACCAGGTACAGTTTTACATCTTTCAGTGAAAGTTTGACCATAATCCCTTAGATTGTAAAGGCAGTAACAATTTGTTTTCCCGCATCCAAACCCTTTGATTGAACTGCAAGTTTGATACTTGATCATTGCCAAGTAACGGAGGTGTTCATTTGAACACTCTGTGACCACAAAATGTTGACTTAACTTTCATTATTTATTTGTCAAATGTGAAGAATTAAGATATGAGATATTGTGAATTGGATTATATTCAACTAGTTTTATACTAGTATGTGATCTATAACTCACTTCATGGATTTATCATATAAATGGAATTAAATGTCAAGCATTACAGATTTGATGGATTTAATTAGAACAAATCAAAAGTTGTCAATTTATTTGTAACATATTCCTCGCAATAATACAATTGTATTTACACTGGTTTTGTCATTATATCTTTTATCTATCTACCTACCTACCAACATATCAATCTAGCCTGGGTTGTAACTCTGACTTACTGACGACATGTTCCCCCCTTCCGACGGATCTGACTTACACCCTTATTGATAGAGGGTAAAAGAGAAATTGGCTTTTTGAAACTTGAAAAAGAGGGAGTCAACTTATGGTAAAGTCTTTTTATAGGTGAGTATATATATTCTGCCTAAGATATATAAAAGCTTTTAAAACAATGATGTAGATTAACATATTTTATATACTGTGAATGAACCTGACAAGCTTTAGTTTGGAAATTGATAAAAATTCTATAACAGAATTCCGTTAAATACTATTAAAATAATTTTATGAAATAAATATGACTTAAACAGTTATATATAATAAATACCATGGGACTTACCTGACTCGGGGAAGATTTGATTAACTATTATTCCATTTAAAAGACCTGGAAGAAAAAGAAGTATTAACTTCAAAAAAACAATTTAAAATAATTTTTAGTTTTTGAGTCCAGTACAGCGAATGATTCAAATTATTTAAAGTGTTTCATAAATTGAATTTCACGTGCCATATATACTAACTAAAAGTTGTGTCCAAATGCAAACAACATAGGATAATGTTCTGGCAGATTAAGTATTTTGTTTGTTCTACTGATTACTCCTAGAAAACTGCATACAGATATCAGATCTGGGTCTGTGCAGCTGGACTCAAACTTATAAGCAAGTATACATGATAAGCACAAATCTAAGATTCTATGTATCAAATAATAAAATTTAAAATAAACAATAAGCAACATCAATGTGTGTGGCTATTGCTTATTTTTCAATATTTATTTAATATCCCAAACAACACTTTGGCATCAGAAAATGATCCTGGTATCGATAGAATGATTATTTTTAAAATCATTAGCATGGTCAGTGGAGAAACAAGTGAAAGGCTTAAGATCTATTTGTACTCAAGGGATTGCATTTAAAACTAAAAATACATGTCAGAAACGACGCATCTACGTAAGAACTGCAATTATGAATTGACTCTCTTTTGGCGAAAGTTTCTTTGTAAATTTACAAATGAGTTAAAGAGTGATGGAGATTAGAAAAGAATTAAAACATTACCATGATAAGCTTAAAGTGATGCAGATAGAAAAAAACATTTTCAATTTTGATCAGGAACAATTTACATATTGAGAATCAGAGAAAGATGAAAATGTCTCTGCAAATTAAAAAACTTTACTCTTTACAAACAAAATAAAACAACAATTCTTCATTATAAGAGATAAAACATCATACATACATGATCAAATCATAAAAAAAATATTAAAAAGCTTGAGCAATCAGTTGGGAATAAAAAGAAGAAACCATTTAACAGATCATTTAAGAATTATATGAACAAACAAAATATATATGTATCTCACACAGAATGATGACGAAAAACAAATAGAAATATAACTACAGAAGCATCAAGACTGCACATTTAGTGAACTAAATTTCCATTGGGGGGACACATCAAAAACATTTCCAAATCAATAAATAAAATGGACTGTCACTCCAAAAATGTAACACCCCAAGTCACAAAGAAACAAACAAATGCATAAGCCATAAAAATGCAGCAAAACGAACTGCGCAAACAACCCAGCAAAGATATCAAGACAAAACTGAGATGCCTTATTAAACCCTGAAGAACTGTTACAGAAAATCACTAACAAAATAAACAATGCGAGAGTCATTAAGATACAAAACATAACTTGAAAAAAAAACAAGAAATGACAACAGAAAACCCCACAGAAAAAAATTGAAATAGGGAAAGAGTATTAAATTTATCATATTAGATTCTTACTGACAGTAACTATTGTTCTACTAGGTAATAGTCTTTTGTACTGTCCAAAGACTAAAGCTTATCACAGCATAAACTGGCCGAAAAAATCTTTAAATTTACATGAAGATTAAAACTGGGAGAATATTTTCACTCACAATTAAGAACAAATTCACGGGATGAAAGTCTTCTGTACAAAACAAGTTCTTATTTAATAAAAAATTGAATCTTCTTTTCTGCCATCTACCACACACAATATTTATCTTGTATTTTATACTGAAGCCACTACACACAAAATTTTAAATTAGTCTTACAAGAAAACACTTCATTAGCATTTCTAGAGAGGAACTGGATACTTTACAATCATTACTGCAAGATGAAGGGATTATTATTAAAAAAAGGTGACAAGCCATGTACAAATAACAGTTAATATATTACATAAATAGTAATTAATAAATTACACAAATGATAAGTAATAAATTACACAAATAAAAAAGTATTACACAAAACCTTCTAATGATCTTTCTATAAAATTAAATAAAAAATATAAATCTATGAATTGATAAAATCTCATGAAATAATTGTTCCCTGTATAATGAATTAGACATTATCCCACCAACAATATGCACCCCCTAAGTTTTAACTGAAACATTTGGCTTTTGAGAAATTGCTACTTTCAGGCCAATAATTTCTGCATGTAACTCATATACTGATAAGACATCTTAACATATTGATCATATTTTACAACTTTTAATGAAATCTCTTCCTTCACATGTCAGAAACACTCCAGATTTCATTAGCAAAAAGAAATCTCTTCCAAAATTATCAGACAAATCTTGTCTAGATACATTTGATGTTACTTCTCTCATAACAAATACACAGTGATGGTACTGAAGCTTTTGAATATTCTCTTAGTAAAGATGAAAATATGCATGGTCTCTCCAGAGAAAACATTTGGTATTTAATAAAACTTGTTTTTAACGATAACTCTCATCATTTCAATTCAATTCAAAAGGTGGTTGCAGCAATGGATTGTAATGTGGTTCCTTCATTTGCATTGTTTTCATGGGAAAATTAAAAGCTGACTTTGTAACACTGTGTGTTATATATAAAAAAGACCAGAGTTTAAGACTTAAAAATGCTTTTAATAAATAATAAAGGTGAGATATAACATGCCTTTCAATATGGCATAATAACTTTACATCAACAATGTTTGTCACAACAATATCAACTTCTGGTAACATAGATCAGTCTTGTGTGTCTAAATGCTAAAAGACAAAGTTGTAATACACCATATTATCGTGAAATTAATTATATTATTAAATTCATGCGCATATTAACAGCTAATTTTATCTGATTGACTGTAACATATTCTGACAAGGTAGCGTGATCTCAATAAATTTTTTTTTTTAGTACTAGTGTAACGTGAGCAGTGTGGTGGGAGATAGCAGTGGCTTCATAAAAAATTACAATGTAATAATTATAAGGTACTTACATACAACAGCAATCATGTAATAAATCTACTTAAAATTTTAAAAGTGCCAAAGTTAATATCAGCTATTTAAAAAATGTATAACTGATGGTTTTAGAACACATGACCTTAGTTAGCCAATCAATGTTTGTTCTTCACTGGGCTAGCCATGGCGGTAACCAAGTCAACTGTTCAAACTGCATGGAAAAATCCCTCAGAACACAAAATTGCAACAGAATTAAGTTGTCCTCTCAATGTCCATGGTGTGCATTTTTTTACTTTTAATCTTATTTGAATATTTATACCTATGATTACACATAATGAAATGAAATGTACAGGATAATTTTGATGAGAATCAAATGAGAGTACAAGGTACTGATGATGCAATGAGTTGCAATACGGTTAGAAATAGTCCCTATAAAATGCATACAATTTTGCATATTAAAGTAAAATTACTAGTTCTACATGACCAATAACTGATGTCTTCAGATGAATTCCTCGACATATTCATTAATGCTCATTACAACAGCGTGACCTTATGAGGATCTGAGCAGGGTTTTATACTCACATTTAGTATGAAACACAGAAAATACATTCATAAGAGATGCAGATGACAATCTAAACAATGGTGGGTGGGTGGCATATGTTCAGGAACGGTAGAAGTAATTCACACGTGGTAGATGTTTTCAATGACAGATAAAAATGACATAATCAAATATACCAAAGTCTTGATTCAGGTACAAAGATGACAATATCATAGCTTTCATTATCAAATATAATCCAAGTTTTCATAATATAGGTAAGATTATCAACAAATATTGTCATCATTTGCATTTATCTCATAATGTAAGTATTAAATCATTTCACAAAAGTAGGCCTACACTTGCTTTCAAGTAACTAAATATTTCATAGAATTCTTTGTAAGTTCTAAATTAATAAAGAAATCAATGATGAAGGGTTCATTAACTAAATGTAAGAGAACCAGATGTTTGCACTGTTCTTTCATTCATGAAAATACTTATTTCAGTAGCAATACCAAAGAAGCATTTAGGATGTGGTTGATACTAACTATGTTATAGTGAATGTTGTATATTTGATAACCCATAAAGTGTGACATATACTATGTTGGACAAACCTGTCAGCAAGTACTGAAATGTATCAACATATATTTGACTTAAATAACTTTAAAGGTCCATCTGTTTTCATCTCATTTTGCCACACACTTTAATGATGGCTTCAAGATTTTTCACTTAAGCCAAATGTTTTTGTTATTTTGGAAATGAAATGTTAGTTATAAGAAACACTGGATACAAGGTCTGGAAACTTTTAAAAAGGTCTATATTTTAAGATAATTTATCAAATTAAATAATAAGTTCATAATATTTGGTAATTACATACAGCATTATTTATAATGAAAATTGCCTAGTCTATTGTACTGGAACTGAACTTTAATAATTATCTGCATAAAACTGAAAACACAAAAGTGTTATACAATTTAAAAATGTATATTAAATTATATAATAACTTTCAGTCACTAATTTATTTATCATGTTATTAAACAAGATTTTTAATAATTAGTTTTATTATTTAAAATTTAATTTTATGACTTATTACATATATCAAAAGCATTTTACAATAAGTGTACAAGGAGACATAACTCAACATTAATGCTGTTAAGGGGTTCATTGTAAAGAAAATGTATATTGGATTCACCATTTGTATGCTGGCAGACATATCTAAAAAAAAATGTCTGAAATTATTTATAATCTTTATTCAATATATTTAATAAATTATACTCATTTAAAGGGAAATAAATTGTTTATCTCTATTCATATATGTTCTACTATAATAAAACTTTGTAAAATCAAAAATTTATGGGGTTCATTGTTTTTTAAGGGTAAAAGTACAATAAAATATGCACTATGCTGACATTCACTCACTAACCACTCACCCCTACTATATTTAATGATATAAAGCACAATCACCATCCCTAGCTCAAATATGCAAAAATATCACCTATTTCTTTACTTCTTTGTTTTAATACCATGCCTAAAATGCTGCGACTTTAGGACATGTTCATGAATTATCAAAATCACTCAGATTTACTGATAACAATTCACATTCCAAATTTCATTTAAAAAATAAAAATGTTATGACACTTTGATGCTTTTATAATAAATGCAAATTTGCTTCCAGTTAGAATCTTATTTCACTTCCCAAATTATATCATTTTGTAATAATGAATATTCACTACAACTTTATGAAACTCGAAGAAATTTGAGTCATTTGTTAAATGTGTTAACTTTAAAGTTCAAGAAAATAAAATGTCAAGCACAGTTTGTACCTTACTAAAGCAAACATATCCTTCAATAAATGTAATCACAATTTATCTATGAAAGTATCCAATATAATGTATGGTTTTTGTAGAACTGTTTAATCAACTCTTGGTAACTGTTCCAAACTGAAAAGATGTATTAAAACAATAGATATGTGTTATGTATATTTAATTTATTTTGTGTGCTTGACCTCTGTCTGTGATTAAGGGCAGAGTAGTTGGGGCATACCTGACTTTGAGAATTTTTTCAATAGTTGTTTATTGATATTTAAGTTCAAGGCCTAGCCTTATTTACAATTTATAATGTTCTGGAAGTGAACTTTTGACCCACATCCTAGTTATTTTATTATGTCTTAGGCTTACTTATATAAGGTTGTGGTCAACAAAAATGTATTTCTATCTAAAACCTTTACATCATAGAGTGAATGGCATTATAGGCAGTTGGTATAAATATACAGCTACACAGTGCTGTGTGGTATAAATAGAACACCTTTTACCTATTAGGCTCCATACACAGGCCTGCCTGTGTATTGTTACAGCATTGCAGTGTATATTATGTTCAACATCAATATTAACAATTTTTGATTTTTGGTACAAATCTATTTTGTATAGAAAGATGTAAGAGCAAAATCTAATCAATATAGCTGTATGATTATTTTTTCATGGAAGAATTTATTATGTGCTTAAAAATCTTGAGAGAACTCATTCACTGTCAAGAGAGTGAAGCCATGTGACTAACCATAGCTGCCATTTCTCATACTCAAAATTTATCACATCTTTGTCTGCATCTACATCACTAAATCATCTAACTTTGATAAATTTAAAAAAATGTTAGTGTTGCCTACATCAATATCACAACCTTTGCCAAAGTTATTGAAACTTTCATAGTGATTCTAACCATGCAAACTCTAATGAGTATGGAATGAAATCTGCAGTAACCATTCTGGTGAGTGGAGAATCTGACCCAGTTACTTTAAATAATAGATTACAACAAGAGATTACACAGTGATCAAATGATCTGACATAATGGTCGCTCACATCTATAAATGTAGTATCTAAAAGGTGATTTTCATTAAAGGTGGTGCTACAAAAGCCAGCTCAAAATGGCTGATGTTTACAGAGGGCATCAAAACATGCATCCATGAGAATGATGTAGCAGTATCCAAAGGTGCTTCTATGCAAAACAATTAGAGGCATCCAAAGGCACATACATGAGATAAAGGGTTAAGAACAGTCTTTGGATCATTTTCAGTTGTGTTCTGTTATAATTTTCTGAAGAATCATGTATTTAAAAGTTATTAATTGTAATTGCAAACTGCTCTATGACATTGGGATTATTGTGAAGTCATTCAACATGGTTCTCATGCTTTCTAAAGGTAAATTTACAGGTCATTTCCAGGGTTTTTCTAGGATAAAATGAACTTTTTCAAGGTTACATATGACCTTTACTAAATGGAATTTTAAAAAACATTTTAGATAATAAAACACGCATTTTCTAAATATAAAGATGTTTCTCTTTCAAGACTTTCCAAACATCTAAGTTATAAAAGGTGATCATGTACAAAACAACAAAATGTATCACACAAAACAAGTTTTACTATATTCCTATAGATTGGCATTTGAAGTCATTGCAGTGCACAGAACAAAAATTCTAACTTTGATGTCCTGCATTATGTTGCAATGTGGAAACAACATAATAGATTTTGTTTCCTTTCAAACCTTTAATTCTAAAGAATTCTATAGCAATACATATGCATGTTCTACAAAGTAAATATTTCCTATCACATTACGAAGAAAAAAAACCACAAATCATAAGAATCTTATCTTGTAAAGAAAAAAGTTTAAGTTGAATTTATCTGTACCAATAAAATCCCAAACAAGATTTTTCAAGAAACCTAAACTCATTAAAGTTAAAAATCCATTATTTTAAAAATATTTACAAAATGTTTGTTTTAAATTTGGACAAAAGACCTTCAAAATTATAACTTGCTGTATAAACAAGGACTGAATTCTATAAATCAACGTCTTTTTGTAATGTGATAAACCAGTCTCCAAACCTGTATTGATACAGGGATCATATTATTTTTTAATATATTATGCCAGGGACGACAATTTCCAATTTACCCTGCATTCTATTTAAGACCTGACACCAGTGTTTCAAGCTATATGTCACTGTGTAATAGTTTTACATCAAAGTTCAGCTCAGAGATTCAACATATTGGACAAAATATTTTCTAATCCTAGATTCCTCTGAATATTCCACCCCATTGTTCACATTTGGACATTTAGGCCTAGGTTGGGTTGTAGGATCGTAGCAATTTCATGTAGAAAATTTGGAATCTGCTGTCACAATGCAGTAGTGACATATGGAAGTCACAAACCAGCGGGGCTAGCAAATTTTAATGATGTTATATCAATTCATACCTGCATGAAATCAATAGGAAAATGAGTTCATTATTTTAATTCTGTATCATGTACTTGGCTTTAACCAATATTCCTAAGGAGTGCATCTCATTTGTTTCCAAAAAGCTTTATGATTCATATTAAAAACAACAGGTTATCTCACCCCTATTACCAAGGGCAACTGCCAATTCACTTCCAAGGAAACCACCTCCAACAACAGTCACTGTTTTGGCCTCTTGGCTGACCTTGTACAATCTTTGGAAATCATCAATCTGACAAAAAATAACAACAAACAAAATGTTATTTTATAAAATTAATTTTCCATTACTATGACTGTTAAGAATTTGTACTTAACTAAATTGTACAGGTAGCAGTATTTAAATTGTTTATTGTCTTTTTCTGTACTTGTGAATTTGTTTAAGGAAGGCATGATCAAAGTGCCAGCTCAGTACGTTTGAATGATCACTTATTCCTACACTTATTCCTATCTAGGATCAAACTTGAGACTGCTGCAGTGCAAATATATTGATTAATTTGAAGTATCCACAAAGCTGCTATACACAACAATGTTTTGAACAAGCCTGTAATTAACCATTAAATTGCTGCATTGTTTTGCAGTACAAGGTCCCTCAGTGCTGAATTGTTTCAGGGGAGAAAAGAAGAAAACTGCACAGTCTTTAAATTGCATGTATTTCATTAAATATACACAATTGATAGACAAACCATATATGAAAATGATGGTGTATGTCTAAACTTTAAGATTAGCATCATGACACGTGTAAGTTTAACATATTTGCATGTACAGGTGTAAATACAGGTAAAATAACAAGCTACAATTGTATTTCATCAGTATTTTTGTTTGTTTTTGATAAAAGAGTTCAAATATATCTAAGAAATGTTATATTCTTTAGAAGTACAACCATGCACATGTTATGTCTGTCACAATGTTATATATAAATTGTGAAAATCACAGGTAAAGGAAGGGCGACAGTTTTGCAAAAATCCACTCCATGAATGTCAGAGGTAAGTTTAAACACCCCAGTTAGTAATTAACGTTCATGAAAAACTTTCACCTGTTATTTATTCCAATATCATCGAAATGAGGTTCATATCTGGTGATTAAACCTCAGCAAAGGCTTCATTTTTATTCAATCATCGGGTCGATTTTGTGTAAAGAGTCACCTTAATTGTTCTCATTGTCTGACAGGTGTAAATTGCTTGGAATAGCTTGAAATCTATACCATACTTATTTTTTGCTGAAGTATGTGGTTGATATCACATCATCAGTAGCCCATTAGGAATTGAGATCAGACATATGTACCAAACCCATTGTTTTAATTGATGCGAAAAAGTTTTAGTTGCTCAGGTATGACAGACTGCCATTTCTTCTTGCGACTGTTTTCCTTCAAGTCTACCCCATGAACTCTCTGATCTGTATTACAATTTGTTTGATCTACTATCAGATGCAATAACTCGGTCATCTAAGAAAAAGTCTTCAATAGTCCGTAGGTTCATTATTCACCATCTTGACATTTAATTTTGAATTACCAGTGAATGGGGGTTGACAGGTGCGCCATCTTTTCATGTCAAGCAAGCATGTACATCCAACTCCAGTTCTACGTAAATTCCTGGCTCAAAATCATTCATGGGTATTTCTATCAATACTTCGCTTGCTCCAATAATGTAATTTTTCTCAAATTCTTCAAAATCATTATTATCATCCCTATCAGAAGTGAGTATTTGTTGCAAGAAATCACCTTCATATTCAGCGTCTGCCATTTTAGCTTTGCACAAGTACCATGTGTTTAAAAGCGAGTATTTGTAAAACTTCATCGTTAAGTGTATAGTAAAGTACTGCAGAATGCTTGTTCCGGGCCTTTTTAAACCAATCAAATATAGTTTTACAAGCAGTTATTGCTAGTTGAATAGAATATGTACATTGCAAGATACAATAAATGAACCACTAGCTATAATGACAACACTAAAACCAACTCTTTGTTTTAAACTGTATTCTATGCTTTAATGTAGGACTATAATGCAGAGCACAAAATACATTTCTTTAGGGCAATTAGGGGTAATACTTGGGCTAATCATTTTGGAAAATAAAACAAATATATAACAGTTAACTGCTGCATTATTCTGACATATTTCCTTTTGAAACAGGGGCCAATTATAAGACCTTGAAAACCCCTAAACATAACTACCTCAAAGGGACTGATAAAAATCCAATATCAATTCTTCTTTCTAACTACTGACAGTTGAAGCAATCTTTGATAATCTTAAGCCATACACAGCCATGGCCATATTGGATGTAAGATCAGCACCATTTTCATATAAGACCAATAATACATCATAAGAAGTCTATTTTTGATGAAAACCCTTTTGATATGACCATCCGTTCAGAAACAGTGATAGAAAGATTTTCACGATAGCCTTTGTAGTGGTCATATTTATTTGGTACAATATCTTTACTTTTTTAATTTGAACTAACAAGATATTAAAGGAAAATCTTTAGTAAAAAAGCCCAAGATGATAATACCATCCATTCAGGTTGAATAACAATAGTGTTTTGAGGGGATAAAAGTGATTTTAATTGTACAATATTGACTTGCTATTACTGCATTGCTATATATTTTTTCTGCGGCTAATCCTAGGTTCCAGAACATTATTCCATCCTCCAAATAGTAATCTGGGGTCTATAACAATAAACAACAGGACTGCAGTTTGATACCTTAGTCAATTTTTGATTACCAGAATATCTTCCTTTTTTTACTTGGACTAAGACTGAAGGACATCATAAAAGGAATGGATGAGGGAATTGTAAAATAAGGCAGGATTGATAGAAAATTTGTGCTAGTGGACAAATGGATGATGGATAGCAGACAACAGGCCATTACATATACTCTTCTGGTAACAGACCAACAGAGACAAAGCTGTGCACAAAAACATAAAAATCTTGTCAAATCCTATCTATGTCAGGAAAAGATCTGTGATAAAAGTCGAAGTGTTCTATTATGACCTTTGATGTTTATATACTCACTGTTCTAAATAAAATCGTTCTGTTTGCTATTTCTTCACCTGCATTTTCCACCACCTTTAAATTCTTGGGTCTTCCACCTATAAGTAACATAAGCAAGTAAGGTTTATCAATGAAAAA
This sequence comes from Unio delphinus, assembly GCA_029339505.1. Taxonomy (NCBI): domain Eukaryota; kingdom Metazoa; phylum Mollusca; class Bivalvia; order Unionida; family Unionidae; genus Unio; species Unio delphinus. The sequence continues at coordinate 7,415,530 of JAQISU010000117.1, forward strand.
AATAGGTAGGCAAGTATTATTGAATTATGTCACAAACTGCAATACTGTATCAAATGCGTGCAAATGTTTTTTGAAGAGAACAATAATGTAAAGTAATTTAATTATTTTATATCATTGTCTGGTTAATAACCTCCAAAATCTAATTACAAAAAATGTAAAATTACACTGATACCTGTGGATAATGAATGCTCTGGGGACCAGACAAATGCAATCTTTATAACAGGTTGTCTGTTTATATTGGTAAGACCCATTTGAATGGAGAAAGTGACAGAAAAAGAAAGCGAGTAAAATAATAATAAAAAAACAAGCATTTAGTAATTTGGTGCAAATATTCAAATTTATCAACAAAATCATGGATTATGTCACTTACAGGCGATTATTTTAGATGAGCAATACATTAGAATGTCAAATTCTACAAGTCACTGGTCATGATAAACAATACAAGTCACTGGTCATGATACACAATACATGATTGTCAATGTGACTGAAAATACAGTTGTCGCTGGTCACACTGAACAAGTAGATGTTATATGCTGATAAATTTTATAGACAATTTTGACAGGATTGAAAAATGGCAGTTACTAGAATGTATGTTTGTATATGCAGTAGATTCAAGTCAAAAAATTTTTTGCAACAGAAAGACAAACTGCAGGACAGAAGTTCAGAACAAGTACTATATAATGCTTATCTATAGATAATGTATTTCTTCTTACATTTAAAATTCAAACTACAGACTAAATACATGCAATGAATAAAATAATCACAAGTACCAAGCTACATACCAGTATGAAATAAATAACCTAATCACATGTACCAGGATTACATAACTGTATGTCATGAATTTCATAATCACATGTACCAGGAGTACATACATGTATGTCATAAATAACATAATTCCATGTACCAGAAATACATACTTGAAGTTGTATGGGGGGAAAAACAACAATATAATCATATGTACCAGGAGTACATACCTGCATATCAAGAACAGCATAATAACATGTATCAGGAGAACATACATGACATAATTACATGTAACAGAAGTTCATAATTTGTGACATGACAAACGCACACATGAAAAAAGTGCCCACAAAATTGTGATCAACAACAGAGTGCAAGACATAGGAATGCTGACAAAAGACCTTTAAAACAGGATATTATAGAAACATTAATAAGTAAGTTATAGATATTATTTTCCTTATAATCTAACTTCCAAAATAAGAACATTTTCACGAAAATTAGATTTGAAAAATAATTATTATATTACTTTTCTTTACAATCTAATTTACAAAATATGAACATGTCACAATTATTCGATTAGAAAAGAAAATAACAGGTCTTAGTGTTGGAGTATAAAGTTATATAGTCAAATTATGACCAATGTCACTTAGATAATCTATCAATGGAATCATTATACAAGTAGTCATGATGACCAGCATCTTTTGTTCAGCTGAACATATTTCTTTGAAGCTTCTGGCCGACAGATTCTTAACTTTGAGTGTCCAATTTCTATTTCACATGGTCTCTAGGCTGAAATGCTTGATCAATATAAAAAGAGAACGGTGATTGCAATCAACTGTTTGCTGAAAAATGTCATATATCTATCTTCCACCAAGTTGGTTGAACATGGTTGACTATCACCAATGCAACCATGCACATTCATTGATGGTAAAGAGATGCCTAGCTCTGCAATTTCTTCTCCACCTTTCAATATAAATATCCCCCAATAGTCCATGAGTGGTTTTTCTGGACAAGCCTCCATCAAATCTTCAAATGGAGTATGATCACCTGCAGGCATGAAACTCAATGCCATCAGTGCCTTTACATTAATCGAAAATTCCTTGTTGTCCTAGACATCTTTCTTGCAGCATCTCCAAGATATACTCCCATCAACATTTTCTTTCCTTGAGGTATATGTAACCATCAACCAACAAAATAGCCTTACCTTTCTGTGAATCACTCTTCTCCATGTTTGTGTTTTAAAAAAACTGCTTTTATATGCTAATTAATCCAAAGATTTCATGATCTGATTTCTAACAAGTCATTAAAAGATTTCATATTAGATGCAACATTAAGTTAATATCAACTGATATATTTACAATATTTAAGTAGCCTAATTATTGTGTCAGGCACTGTGCTCTTGTGTTGTCCCTCTTTTGTCAGGGTGAAACTGACTGCACTCTTTTCTTTTACTTGTTCTCCCTTGTCGGCACACCACCTAATTACATGTAATGAATAACCTAATCACATCTACTAGAAGTACATACCTGTATGTAATGAGTAATATGATTATTTACCAGGAGTACAGACCAGTATATAATGAATAAAATAATCACATGTATCAGGTGTACATACCTGTTGCAATTAGACACTTATCATAAGTAATTTCTGAACCATCATCAAGATGAACTTTCTTTGCCATGGCATCTAAATAAATAACCTAAAAGGGAAGATAAAAAAAATATTTGAAAGAGTTGAACAAAATAATTACAAAGTTATTAATTAAACATTTAATGAAACTATGCATTAATGCCCATGATTTACAATCAAAAAGAGATATTCAAGGCCAATAAAACCCAGAAATTCTAGAACTTGCTCTACATTATACAATATTAACAATGACTTTTATACTATGTATTCAACATGAACATAACTCCTTTTCTTCATATATATTCTAAGAAAACAACTATAATGATCCCCATGATGAAGGACTTGTTGATATGATTACCAAGTAAAAGGCCATACAAAAGATGAAAGCCCTTGTTATAACAAGGATTTTACATTTGGTGCGACTGGGCACCACCACCATGTTGATTTGTACAGCAAATCAGCAAAGGTAAGTCACAAATGGGAGGTCACAAATGGGACCATACACTTTTGTGGAAAAAATAAATAAATAAAAGAATAGGAAGCTAAATGGTCTACTGTTGCAAATAATATTTGGCTTGTCATTGCCTATTTTATTAAGTTCTGCGGCAAAATATTTGACAAAAATTTGAAGACTCCCTCAAAGGAATTTATACTCTAATGTCCCAATGAATTTCAGAACCATTTCATCTTTTTTTTTAAAAATGTAGTGTTGAAAGCATTTCCAATATTCTTGTGCAATAAGATTCTCAAATCAGCCACTTTGGTGGCTATATTGAATGCAAGACAGACACAATTTTCATTTAGGGCATACTAAATATAATTAGTTTCCATGGCAATCCATTCAAGGACAGTAGGTATACAGTAGATCCTCCAACATGGCAGATGACAGTCATAGTTAATACAAGACTGACACCATGTGCATTTAGGACCAACTAGATATCACAAAATGTCTTTTGGTGAATGTCTGACCATCAAAACCAGAGGAATATCAACAACAATATTTTCAAGATGGTCACCATAGTGACAATATGGTGGTCATAATGGGTGTCAGATTGACAAGATTTTCATTTAAAAAACCAACTACGTATCATAAGAAGTCTTCTGATGAAAACCCAATGACAGTATTAGCTTTCGACAAGGATTAGTATCACTCTGGCATCATTATTTTTTCTTAAGACAAACTAGGCACCATAAGAAGCTATGATGATACCGTTTTCTGTTCAGGAGTAGTGATACAATTTTCAAGATGGCTGCTGTGGTGGTAATATTGATAATCCAAGTGGTACTACATTAAGTTGGAACCAATTAGACATCTTAAAAAGTCTGTTAGCGAAAACACCATTTAGATCTGAACATCAATTTAGGAGGATTCATGATAAGATTTGCAAGCTGGTCATTTGGATGACCATATTAGCAGCAACATATTCATTTCGAACCATGAAGATGCTGGAATGAGTATGTATGTAAAAGCTTCATGAATAATCCTCAGATGGATAACAGATGAAGGAACATGGAAGACAGAGAACATGTCACCCCATAAAGTCTCCTGGTCTATGAAAATTAGAGCTAAATATTCACATTTATTCTAAAATTAGTTATCCAATACTGACAAAGAAAAATATCCAAATATTTTCTACATCTTCACATATTTCTCTTTTGACTACCAAAAGATTCTAAAGTTATGATGAGTACTCTCTGAAAAACCAGTGTTTATGACAAGTAGTGAAATGAAACAAACGACCAGTGAAATACAATAAATCCTGCCCATTGGTCTAAAGCACTTTCTGCTAAAACAAAACAATAAATCCCAACACTAGTGTTCCCACCTTCAGTTCCAATTAACAAGGCCAACATATTCATGAATTAGTTAAGAATGGAGGAAATCATGACCTGATAACGATTTTATTCCTGCAGTATCATGGTTAAAAAAACTTAGGATTGATGAGACAACTTTATATATAGAAAGAAGAAAAAAACAACCCAGAACAACTACTTTAAACTGCACAAATGAAGCCATGAACATACCTGACAAGGGACTGAAGCCAGGATCTCATAGGTGCAAAGCAAGTTTCTTAACATGTTAAAGGTTTACTGAACTTACCCTTCTACCATGAAGTATACCCACACCACCCTTGTCCAAATGAGGTAGTTTCTTTGGGTCCACATAGTAGACATTGGAGGCATGGAAAACACTAACAAATAGAAATTACATCTGTGTCAAGTTCATTTATTTTATTGCAAAGATTTTTTAAAATATGCTTTTCAGCTTTCTGCATAATCATAATTGTCTGAATTTAAATTTCTAATTTTGTTTCTGACAGACCCGACCCCCCTATACAATTAAAAACCTCCATCCAATAAGTAGCTTGTCTATGAATTTTCAGTTATTACTGGCATGCTTACCCCAAAGACGGCAACCATTATGGATACACACACTTCAACACTAAAGGATTTTACATGTACAGTATCAGAAAATGACTATAAGGGTATTTAAATCACACATACACTCTGACAGCAAGGATATAAACATGTTAGCAAATTCTATTTTAAGAATGCTAAGCTTTTGATGGCAAGATGATTAAGGTATCATCTATGTGCCAAAGGAATCAGTGAAAAAGTGAGCAACAATGCTCTATAAACCTCAATGATAAGCCATGGATATTGAAAGATGCCCAGTGTGACTGCATGGCAGTATACTTTCATTTTTAAAAATTATGCATGGTAATTTACTTTCTTTTTAAAAAAGTTAAAATTATGTTATCTTTTATCAGACTTGGTAAGAAAACAAGAAAGAAACGTGAAACATAAAAACAAAATGTCTTAAATGATCAATTTGTACACTATATATGGCAAAGTTTAAGATGGCTGATATCAATATTAATAAGCAGCCAAATCATGATCTGCCTATTACTTCTTTTACAATTTTTGATTCAAATATTAAATGTGATTTTATTCTTCATTTAAATGTGGAATGTGTTTCACATTTGCTGACTGCACCCCATACCATGATAACGTGTATCAAGAGAACAGTAAACCTGACATCTACCAAGCCAGAAGCTTACACCTTTCATAACATATACTTAAAAACAATTGTATGCAGAGTTGCATATGCATATAGAATGGCTGATATAATGGGGTAAAATTCTGACTAAACAAAACACTGAAAAGTCCTTGCCATGTGGAATTTGATCACAACACAAAATTAGTTATCTCTGTAAGTGAACTAATTTATTAAACAAATGTTTAAACTTTTCATTTGATTTTCCAGTTTATAACTTTTTTAAAAATGTTTAAATATTTCATTTGATTTACTAGTACTTACCTGCACTATATTTTATCAAACTTCAACTCTTATAAAAGTGTTTTCTAAGTTTCTAATTTGAATACATGTATATGAATAAAACTTTGACAATAAAATTGACTGGTGTTGCTCCTGGTAACACTACATAATTGGTTCATTTTACAATGAAAGTATCCATAGATCTGTTTAGTAATAGTTCCAAAAATTGTCAGGATATAAAGGCAGGCATGCAACCATTTTACTTACTTTATTCTGGGGATTGGGGTGAGTGGGTTATTATATGATATTCAACTCAAAACTTTCAAGGAAAACTTTGTAAAAAAAGTAGGGATAAATATTGGTACCTTTTTAAAACAATGTAGGGAAAGTTGGGGGGGGGGAGTGTTTAGGATATTTTTTCTAATAATACACAGAATGAAATTTATGCAAATAACAGAAAAAAATAACACCTTTAATTGACTTACTTTATGTAAACTTTATGTAAACTTAACAAAAGCATGCTTTTACTCATATTACAGTATTAGCACAACTTTCATTTTTTTTAAAAACAGCTACCAATTTAAAAATGAAAAGTATCAAGGATATAAAAAATTGCACAAAACTTAAGTCATTTCATTCAATGATATGTAATTTATAACCTGACTAATGGCAAAGGGTCACTAACACTGTCATATTATTGGCATTTCAATGCAAACGGAAAGCACTTAATATAAACAAGCAAACATATTGCTTGCTGTCCATTTCCGGTTCTTTGAATAGTCTATTTCTGAATCAGTAAATACTATCATCTGCATCCAATATTTGCAATGTCTAGCTTTAATATTTCTAAAACAAACTGAACAAAGTAATAAGAGGAATTCTTGTATATGTGTGCTTTAAGATATATAAATCCAAACTTTATGGAATTACTGAGGTTTCTGGTTTTAATGAATAACACTGTAATCTTGGTATTCCTTTCAGTCTTAATTAACTACAATGTAGCTTTGATACTCCAATCAGTTTTAATTAACAGCAATGTAGCCAAAAGTTGACCAATACCATCAAGCAGCTGTACGCCAAAGGCTAGCAGTGCAGTCATTGCTCAAGGTTCTGTGGGGGATTAATTCAAGACAACAGTTGGATTATGGCAAGGCTGTCTCCTGTCACCCAAACTTTTCAACATCTACTTAGAGCACATCTCAGCCAAGATTAAAGTCAGAGGACAAAAATTAGAAACAGTGGGCCAGTTCAAATATCTTGATTCCATAATCACTGAAGAGGGATCAAGAGGAGAAATTCACAAACAATGGCAGCTATGTCAAAGCTAAGACCCATCTGGAGAAACAAGAATATCTGTCTGAAAACTAAAATCAGACTATTGAGAGTACTAGTCATCTCAGTCTTTTTGTATTCATGTGAGGCCTGGACCCTGACAGCAGAATTACAATGAAGAATTCAGACACTTGAAATGAGATGCTACAGAAACATCCTTGACATCTCTTACGTGGACCACATCACAAACAAAATGCGTAACACCATCAAGCACAAAGTAGGCCATTATGAAGACCTCCTCACCAATGTCAAATAGAGAAAGCTGAAATGGTATGTCATTAGAGCCAACAGTACTGCAGAGCAGCATCCAAGGTGGCAGAAGGACAGCTAGACTGAGAAAACAAATAGGACTGACAACAGCACATGGGAGAGTGAATTTTTCTCTGACATCAGATGACATGTAGTTTGCTATCTACGATAAGCTCTGAATAATTCCTTCAATTTCCATAACATTGGAGCATATATATGCAAGAATTGCAATTTCTGATTTTGTGAACAGTCTGTCTGGATGTTTACATTGAGCAAGATAACAATGTTATGAGCTACATGGCAACAATCAGGTTCAAAATTGTAAATGAATGAATGAATGACTATGTTTTGCACATTTTTTATATCTTCGATGCTGTTGTTTTTGAAATTGGTAGGAGATACAAATAAAGGGTAAATGTATAATGTAGTAATTCATTCACAGTTTGGAAATTCTTGACAGCTGAGCTTTGAAATTAATTTATATCAGCAGCTGGTTTTAAAAATTGAATGAATATCACTTTAAGAAACAATATATGGAACAATAATTTGAATTATTTACTGAATGGATATATTGTTCTTGCTAATTGGTCTGTAAAAGTAGGGAAAATAATTTCTGACACTTTTTACACAAGACTTCAAATACATGTAGAAATTTATATTCATCCCTAGGTGAGAAGTGGGGGAATGGGTTTATTTTCTGGAACACCCCTCCATCTGATATGAAATATGTTTCTCAAGGCTTTATTTGAGGGTGTAATTAGTTTTGGACATGGGCATGTCATTGGTGAAATATGATAGATCAGTGTCAGTTACAAACTGTACCTGAAGTTTTGTGTAGGATGGTATTCAAGTTTTTCCACTTTCTGAGGGTCTGTCTGGAACCAGAGGTCCTTAGACAGTGGGGGTCTCATGTATGGCAGGTGGTTCTCTTCACTGATAACCAGTACCTACAAAGATTAACAACAGTGATTAAGGCTCAAACATTCATATATATATATATATATATATATATATATATATATATATATATATATATATATATATATAGTGCAGCATCCATTCTCATCCATAGATTTTTTACCTTATTGTTCTAAAGACATCAAACAAATTGTTTTTGTTTATTCCTCTTTTATCAATAGAAAATTGGATATTTGGGGACAAGGTTTGCAAATTCTTGAACAGACTTTTGTCACAAGATAGACCGAGTCGGGACTGGATTAGTGAAGACACGGAACACAACTGCGTTAATAAGATGTTTATTTTATAAACGCAATTTTAAAAATCAACTCTGACACCAATATTTTACAAAATATAAGAAAAATCTATTTATATAAATGTTCCTAACATGGAACTATGAATTTCAGTAACGTTATGACAAAAAAGAAGTATATGAATGAATTTACAAATATGAATATATATAAAAGGCTCGTATAACGAGATAGATGCAAATATGAAAAGATAATGTGTCGTCAATATGACGAGACTAGAATGAAGATATTAAATAATTAATACGTCGTCCAAATGACGAGACATATGTAATCGTGAATCCTAATTTCTGAAGTTCTCGTTCATGGAACGAGATTTGTGTAGAATGAAATTATGCAGGTGTCGTTCATATAACGAGACTGCAAAGAAGATATTAAATATCCAACAAAATTATGCAAGTGTCGTTCATATAACGAGACTGCAAAGAAGTTATTAAATAAATAATAAAATTATGCAGGTGTCGTTCATATAACGAGACTGCAAAGAAGTGTTTAAATAATATGTCGTCCATATGACGAGATATATGCAATGGTGAACCCTAAATTCTGAAGTTCTCGTTCATGGAACGAGATTTGTGTATAATGAAATTATGCAGGTGTCGTTCATATAACGAGACTGCAAAGAAGTGTTTAAATAATATGTCGTCCATATGACGAGATATATGCAATGGTGAAACCTAAATTCTGAAGCTCTCGTTCATGGAACGAGATTTGTGTAGAATGAAATTATGCAGGTGTCGTTCATATAACGAGACTGCAAAGAAGATATTAAATAAATAATAAAATTATGCAGGTGTCGTTCATATAACGAGACTGCAAAGAAGTTATTAAATAAATAATACAATTATGCAGGTGTCGTTCATATAACGAGACTGCAAAAAAGTGTTTAAATAATATGTCGTCCATATGACGAGATATATGCAATGGTGAAACCTAAATTCTGAAGCTCTCGTTCATGGAACGAGATTTGTGTAGAATGAAATTATGCAGGTGTCGTTCATATAACGAGACTGCAAAGAAGTTTCTAAATAATATGTCGTCCATATGACGAGATGTATGCAATGGTGAACCCTAAATTCTGAAGTTCTCGTTCATGGAACGAGATTTGTGTAAAATGAAATTATGCAGGAGTCGTTCATATAACGAGGCTGCAAAGAAAAGGGAAATTATGAGTCGTTTAGATAACGAAACTGATACATGGATGTGAATTACTTGCTTAGATGGTAATAAAAAAAAATGGAACACGTATACTACAACTATCATGGCGTCCTTTTGACGGCGAAGATGTATACCGCTCTAATCAATGGTGGTGGAGTCGCCACGCATGGTCCACTCCCACGTCTGTTTGAAAGATCCCTCGGGAGCCCTTTACATTCAACACAGACGATGGTCGCGAAGCCTTGGTCCCTCGATTTGAGGCCACCAGTACACTCTTCCGAACCATCGTCACCAAAACACAGTGTATACGTCACAAGAACCTAAACGTTCTGTGACCTTGACATCACCCAATTATATACAATACCTATATATAACGAAGCATACACAAAGGCAGCTTACACAAAAAAAGCATCATACACAAGGTACCCAACACGGCACCACACACGCAGGCAGCATAGACAAGCCCCACGGTCACCACAACATGGCACCACACACGGACAGCATAGACGGTCACTCATGGTCACCCCACGGACACCACAACATGGCACCGCACCCGGGCACCAACGGCCCCCACTCAGCTAAAATTAAAACAACCGAACCGTGTAATACATAAGACACAGTCAAGTATTCTCACATATGTAGCGCATGCACGCACATGAAATAATTATCCATGTACATTTAACGTTAAGCATGCAGCGTATAATTGAACTCAATTATGTTCAGATACAAAAGAACTAATGAAACAAAATATAGTACTTCTGATAAAATGGCGCTGCCTAACCTATGTATTTATTCTATAGATTTTATAATAAATACTAGACGTCTAATATGTAAAACAATGAATTACATCATAATACAAATAGCAATGAGAACAAAATTAAATCTAGTGTTACCTCTTTTAGCTGATAGATTGCTCCTTTAAGGATGGAAGCTTTTTCCGACAAGACTGGATCGTGATGTGTTTTCTGTCTTATAATTTCGTCCTTATATACCCCTAGCTGTGACAGATATGCGCAGCTAGGTACTTTAAACTGCAGGCAATTTCGCACGTGCAGCATGAGCTGAGTGTTCGCTCATTATGTCGAAATAACTAAAAATACCCCAAAAATAATAAACTACTCTCGGTAAGGCTGTACGCAGTAACGAAATAGAGACTAGATTTTTGACCACATATACATATTGAACATAGTTGTATACAATTCCGTGACAACTTTGACAAATGCTCTTCATTTAATGACATCTCATAGTCTCATTCGAACATAAAGAACTGGATAGAGCTTTACAGATGCCTCCCACCTCAAACCCATTTTCTGAAAAACAAAAGTTTTTATATCTTTATGCCCTGTCAACCAAAGTTTTTAATATATTTTGAATGTTTCCCCCAAAATATTTTTAAGAAAAAGAATTTTGGAAATAGAATTTTGAATTTTGTTTGCATTTGTTTTAAGGTTGATGATATCTCAATATAATTTTGGCCTTGTTCTTTTCTATTTAGCTGATCTAATGTTAAATTATCCAATTTGGATTTCTAGGTTTGCACTTCCCATATCAGGCATAAACTTATATTGGATGAATTTCTTTGCCTTTCATCTCTTTACATCTTTATACCCATTTTCTTTTGCTCCAACACTGAACAGCAGCCATCAGTGGGAATGGCCTGCTGATTTCAATGCTTCCTACTTAAGTGATAAAAGTTGCATTAAAATTATTACTGATCTTTGCCTTTAAGGTCCGATTTGTATTTTATTGCTTTGAACTCACCCTATCACTACATCTATTTTCTAATAATAAGTCCAAATACCTTTTACCTGTTCAAAATTCTGTCAAAAAAAAAGCACTTGTATATAAATTAAAATTTATTACACTTTTTTAATTTAATTATTGATATAAATGGAGTCCAACATCTGAAAATTAACCAAAAAAATGAAACAAAGTTATAACTAGAGACTTGAAAATTCAATGGATTCCAATTATATATCAAACTATTATACATAGTTAACCTTTAATTGAATACACAGTATATTCATTGTTTGTTTGTTTGTTTTTGCTTGAATTTTAACGGCGCACAAGCACTTTTAGGCTATTTAGCGCACACACAGTATATTCATATATAGGAATATTTGCCAACAGTATATTCATATATAGGACTTCAGAGCTTCAAATATCTGGCTTAATTTTATTGTTAGTTTTGTTGTTTGTCTGTTGCTTTTTATTTTATTTTTTTTATTTTATTTTTTTTAACACGTTTTTAAACTTTTGGGACAGATTTTACAATAACCTTGTTATCATGATTAACCAAAAACTGCTTGAAAAAGGAAATTGAAATAAGGTAGGCATATTAGTAACCTCAAGGAAATGTACTCTGGATTTTAGACAGATTTATTCAATATTTTCTTATATGTACACAACCATAGTCTTTAACAGTTTACAGATTCAATTTAACATGTAGAAATACATCTGTAAATACAACCACAGTAGGTGAGTCTCGATTATCTAAACAAGTTTATACATTACTCAAACTAACCACGATTGTTATAAATATAAGGTTGGCAAATTGTGTTGTTTGAGATAAGAAGTTTTGAACTTTGGAATTAAAATTTGGGTTCCGAAATTCGTCTACTTATGAGAAGTTGTTGTTGTAAGTCTTAGTTCGAAATTATACTTAAATTTTGGACATGAATTTTCCTTTTTCAAATGTTTTCATATATTACCTTTTTTGTTTTTCCTGATTTAATCATTCTTTCTCTCAAATCTTTATTCAAGGGCACAATCTTGACCAGTCCTTTACAATATCCTTTTACCACCTTAGCTTACTAGTACTATTTGTCCCTTAGTTTGGAACAACGACACTCTTTATATACAGGTATGGCATGTCTAAGCATTCTGGTAAACAAAGCATGGATTGGTGGATAATACATTCAATTGGCCAATCCAAACCGACCATGCAGACAGAATGTAACCTCACCGACTATCATACACACACAACTCATACTTCAATTATTCTAATGTAATGTAATATTGGAAGATATTAATATATTGTACAAAATATGCAAACAGGTAACAAGCATTTCATTGTGAGGGAATATCTCAAAATTGCTACGCTCTACTACAACATGTTGTGACTAAAATCTGCTGCAGTTCAGAGGATACAGGAAGTAGCAGCATAGCAAAATTTATAATCATATGCTGATGACCTGACAATTTTCATGCCATTATAACAATTTTCCATTACTGTTTCTGTCCTAAATATCCTAAACTAAACTCATAAAGGGTATAATAAGTCAGTGAGACAATGTTCATATCAAAATGCATCAGAAAATATTGAATGCTTCTTGAGGTGTGCCCATTACATGAGATAATTATTTAATTGTTATGGGCCATAACTCCTTCCAAATGACAAGGCAAAAACTCCATGTAAGGCACATACAGGTCTCATACAATGTATACATCAATCAGATCACGAGTCCCCTTAAACATGCTAATCAAGAAAAGCGTTGAAAAACGTCTGAGATTCTAAATTATATGAAGATGTGATGGGCATATTGACATCAGCTTGGCACCATTTTCAATTAGGACCAATAAAATTTCATAAGAAATCTTCATGTTCATGTGAATGTCCATTTTTAGAGGTGTAATAACAAAATTTTCTAGATAGACATTGTGACATTAACAATGTAAATCAGATCAGCACAGCTTTCACTGATGACCAACTACTAACCTAATAAGTGTTTTGGGAATAAGACTAAGCTGGTATGACAATTTCGACAGGAAAAGTAGTAATAACTATAATTTTCAACCGAGCCATTTTTGAGTTCTTACTCATTAGAAGCTCTTTTGTAAAATATCTATGCCAAGTGTATATGCAAGTGGCACCATTTTCATTCAAGATCAGCTTGACATGATAAGAAATCTCTCAATGAAAACCCAATGTTGATATGAAAATTTGTCATGAGAACTAATGATAACAAGATTTTCAAGACAGCCACATATGATATCCAAGCAGAACCAATTTCATTTACAGCCAACTAGAACCTGTGATGGATGTCTGTAATTTCATGGCAGTCCTCCATGTAGTGGTATGAGCAGTAAATTTGTACAAATGACAGACCACAGACCATCCTATAGGCTCTCCTGGTCAATGAGCAGAAGTGCTGAAAACTGGACTGAAAAGGTAAAACAGATAAAAGCACAAATATGAGTAACAGGCAGTTCACACACCAATTGGCATCCAGTTAGACGCATTGGTTGCAATTTTGAGGACTATAAGAAGTCTGAATGGACACACAGATGAACCGATACCAAATGTAATTATAATCAGGCTATCACATCTCAGGTCTTAATTATGTAAAGAGAAAATTTGGTTCTCACTGTACTACCTTGGCTCGTGGATCATTTGCCTTGATGGCTTTGAAGGCATAGAAAGAGGCTGTTCCACCACCAATCAGTAGATATGGGGCATGGATTGGAATGTCTGACGCTGGAGGTGCGACTGCAGCTTCTGGCCCTTCCTGAGATGAGGAACTGCCAGCAGTTTCTGTAGTTGGAGCTGATGATATACCAGATTATGATGCCGATAAATAATAATAATAATAATAATATTAATAATAATAATAATACTCTTATAAGAGCAAAAATAACATTAATTAGTGATGATGATAATGATGCTGGTAATTATGATGATATTCTTATTTATGTACAAAAAGGATACTCAGTTGTGTATTACCAATCTTCCATGCTGCCATCATAAAAATAAAAGGTTTCCATAGTACAATTAATCCTGTCTTCTGAGACCATCCCTTCTGCCAACAAACAATAAAATCTTTCAAGACAGGAGGTCTTTTAATAGAAGCCATACCACAATACAACATAAATGATCTGTACCTGAAAAATCTAGTCTCAAATGTAATGGGGTCTTACAAAACAGTGATAATGCACTGGATACAGTAACAAAAGTATATTAGTAAAAACCTAACTTCAATATGACCATCCCTTCAAAATTGGATGCTGAAGCAAGATTTCAATATCACCACAGCAAGATTGTTAGGTCTGATTTTTACCTCTTCATTCAGTATCAATTACTTATCACAAAATGTCTTTACATAGAATAGATTCCTTGAAGCTAATGATGATCTAATGGCTGATAAGAATTTTCAGGAATTCCAGATAAGATCATTTTTATTTTAACTGCTGAGTGTTGAAATCATCCCTGATATTCTTGAGCAAATAGATTTCAAAAAGGCCAGAAATATTGGTCGCAAGACTGGCACCATTTCCATTTAGGACAAACTGGACACCATTTGCATTAGAAGAATTCTGGTGAAAACCCTATGTTTATGTTACCATCCATCAAGTAAATAAATGATAAGAATTTCAATGTGTTCATTATGGCAGCTTTATTTAAAATCAAGATGGCTGTGACATTGGCTACACATGATCACAATAAGTCTTCTGGTGAAAACTCAATGTTGATATGACTTTCCATCTAAGCAGAGTAGTCATTAGATTTTCCAGATGGCCACTGTGGTGGCTATATTGGACATCATACACTACAATATGAGAAGTCTTTTAGTGAAAAACCAATGGTGATATAAGCATAAATTCAGGTGGAGTAGCAATAACAAGATTCTCAAGATGGCTGCTGTGATGGCCATATTGGATGTCTGGATAGAATCATTTAGACCAACCAGACGTAAGAAAAATACTACCTTATCAACCTATTAATGGAAAACTACTCACTATCTGATGTAGCCGATTTGGAACCTTCTGAGCTTCCAACTGAAGTTGCTGATACAGCTGTTGATTTAACCACTTTTTCAGAGGAGGAAGAGGTTGCTCCTATTTTCTGTTGAGCTGTTGATGGTGTTGAAGGGGCTGATGATAGAGAAACAACAATCATAATTTTTAAAGATTTTGATGCGATTTTTTTCTGTCTCAATCACTGTGGGTGCATGAATGTATAATAGTTACATAAGAAACAACAATCATAAATTTAAAACATTTAGATGTGATTCTGTTTCTGTCTCACCTAATGTGGGCTCAATGATTTAGAATAGACCTAAAGAACCGTCCTATAGCTCATACAAGTTGAATCATGGACTCGGGAGTTATAGTGGCTAAGTGGTCAACATGCCAGACTTATGACAAAATGTTTGCAGGTTTAATTTCTACTATTGGATTAGTTATCATGGTGGGTCCGTGGGCAGGGAACTTTACTCAGTTGCTTCAACTCTATTAAATGTACCATGCTGCTGTGTCATAAAATTCCACAAAAAGGTTTTTTGTGTTTAACTCCACAGCACATGATAAGCTATTTATTGTAGTCAGCATATCTGAAAGTATAATTGGTGTATCCCAAAAAGTTCACTATCTTTCAGATCAATGTTGTGACTAGAGAGCTATGGATTGGATTGGATGTGTTATATTATCTCATACTGAACACAGTTTATGTTGTAGTCAGTTTGGTTAAAGTGTTTAACAGGGGTGTCCTTTTGATTACTGACATCCTTAAAGTGTACTTCTATCCTCACTTGGAATTCCCTTTTAGTCTCACCTACATACTGTTTGCCACATTTAGTGCAAGTATGTAGAGGACATTTCATGTGGTAAAATGTCCGCCTACTTTTTATTTATATTTGAGGATTGTAAATATGCTTCTAAATAGATTAGATTTATACATTTTCAGGCAGGCACTGCAAAGGTCACACAATCCAGTACTTTGAGAATGTTTTAGCCATAAGACCCCAGTGATTGCTTTAGAAAAAAGAAAACTTAGCTTTGTTATCTATCAAGGTACAGGACAGAGACCATGATGAAAGTGAGAATAGACAGATAATAGAACATTTACATTAAAAATATTATACAGCTGACTTGGTCATCAAAAATTTACAATATTTACGTATGTACATGTACCTGCTTTTAATATCTTGATGTACAATGCCCTGATGTTTAACAGACACTGACTGTTAATAGGGTGATGGATAATCAAAGTTCTACTGTACTTAATTTAGAACCAATCCTGTGTAAATATCAGTTGGTTCTGTAATATCTCTGTAAGAGTCAGTTTGACAACCAGTCAGAGAGATGCAACTGCATATTGGATAAAATAATTATCTTTGTTATATTTAAAGTTAGCTGGTATGACACAGCTGGTTTATGTCATTCTGAGATGATTTTAGTAGAATGTTTTTTTCTGGTTTGCTTTGAACAGGCATCTGTTAAAACAGCAGTTGGATGGCCTCTTCATTCAAGGAATTGAATGAATGGAGGCAGTCCAACTGTTTAGTACAGACTCATCTGTTTTGTAATAGCTGACTGTATAGACCTGATCTTTTACATTGATATGGATGGTAGGAATCATAATGTAGACAACAATGTTTATCTGTTGTTTTACAATCAAATAACATTATTTTCATGATCCATTGTAATACATAGGAAAACTACTTTTTTCTTTACAATAATCAATTGTAAACTAAATAGATTTATGGGCAACTGTTAAAGTATTTGAGGAATTTATTTAATTCTAGCTCTGAACCAGTCCATATCATAAAAATAACAATAAACCTTAGAAAAAATTAAGGTTTATACAGTGATGACTTAAGCATTATCTATTCTAGATCACCCATACAAATATTGGCAATGCGAAGGGACTACTTTGATTCTCAGGGTGGTTCTGCTAATCTGCTGATAATGGAAGTCATCAAAGGTAAAATTATTGCAGTGTAATACCAATTGAGCTAAAATATTCTGATTGTAGAGAAGACACTGGTTTATTTTCAACTTGAGTTCTGGATATTGAAATTAAACTTTCATGGTTAGGAATGTTGGAGTGAAATCATTTGTGACGAAAAAGAAGTTATCAGGTAAATCATTGATAGTTTGAATTAAAGCTGTGGTGTCCTTGATAGATGATGGTCAAATTTTGACAAATGGTTTAATGTTTGATTTTCTATTGACTAAGGATTTTTCAGCAGGTGAGTTGTTTCCACCAATAATTGGTCTTCCAGGAATTTTTGCATAATAAGGCTTTTATGTACTTTCTAGGAGTACAGATTTTGTAATTGATAAGACTCAGAAAAACATTATCTATGAATTCCCTTTTGTCATTTTGTTTTGTTTATACCATATTATAGTGTTTCTGGAAGGTCTTTCCTTACTTTGGTATAGCAATTCACATCATTTAATGATTTTAGGACTTTCATTAGTGTTCATGATTACCTTTATTGGCTTTTTTAAAAACAATAGTTTTATTATTGCATAGATAATGGAGGGAATGCCTGGTTTTAATTTTTGATATTCATGCGATATCTCCTCTGTTTAAAGTTTAAGTTTGAAAAGTTTACCAATTTACAGAAAGCTTCAATATATTCATTCTGGTTAGGTGGTATCTGTGCGCTTTTTTGTCTGAATCAGTTATCAATTTCATCTTTTAATGAGTTAGTCTCAGCATCCGGTTTTGGTGTGTGATGAAAAAATGTTTCAGCTTAATCTATCAAATGAAGTTGTCTAGGTCTTTATGAATTTGACCATGGTCAATTTTCTTAACAGTAGTTTCTAAAAGATCAGATTAGCTGAATAGGATATATGGATATAATTGATGAACATATCCAATTAGATTACAATGGATGATTTCATTCCAAATGCTATGGAAACCATTTCTCATTAAGGATACACATCATAGGACTTAATGAGTCCATTAATGAACTGGTCTATACCATTTGAAACAAGTGTACTTGATTCAGTTAGCACACCACTCAAAGAACAGCTTTGGGAAATAGAGATACCATCTGGAGACATAAATGACAAAATTACACTTCATCCATTTACAAACCCAGTGGATAATCTTGTAATGCCACCTGGATTAAATTTAAAGTATCAATATGATACACTGGCAGACAAGAATTCTACTATTAACTTGTATAATAGCAAATCTAACTTTGACTTTCTACAATAAATAGAAAATGAAGCATTGGTAATAAGGATGGCTTTGTAGACAACAATTAACATGTATGCATTCTATCAATCTGATGACTTGTTTCAACATGTGGACAAAACATTTTGTTAAGTCATGTGGTGGTTGTAGTGTGTCTGCTTTTCTAAAAACCAATTAAACTTAATGGGAATTATCTTATAGCACATATAAGTGTAAGTGAAATATCTCATTTGTATAGGATATGCCTAATTCTCATGTAAAATCATAATCCTGCACAAACATCACTTATTGAGATGGTTTCAATAAAAATTCATTTAGAAAAATTTGCGATCAATTTGTTTTTAGATTTAATTGGTCACTACCATTGTGTTTTTGTAACCAAATTATGGAAAAATATTTTCGTCTCTTCTATTAGCATTGATTTTTTAGATTCTCTTCTCACTGCTATGAAATATAATTGGAACTGAACTGAAATTATTACACAAGTAGATTGGCATATAAATTGAAAAAATTTTAAAGTTCCTTTGTGTTTAGTGTTTAAGAGGCTCTTGAAAGAGTAAAAATTATGTGATAAATGTTTTGTCTTTTTACCCAATAATGTGAGACTGATGGTTTGAAGAAAAAAAGTTTAAAAGACAAAGGATTCCTCTAAAATTTCAAATAACGATTCCTCTCATCAAAACGTATATCTTGACTGTGTCACAGTAACCAATGTTAGTAATAACCATTGCTTTCCATGGCAATTCCTTCTGGTTTTTAATCTATATCCAAAGCCCACGAACATTTAACTGTCAAAATTATAAGGTTAACATGCCATTGCAGTACAAATTTCTTTGTCAGAGCCTCTGACCTTGATTCCAAAATCATGATTAGAAGGAAAATTTGAAAGTGTTTCTTTATAAACACTCACCAAATATTTGGGATTACTCCCTCCTACCTTTACAATTCAGCTCTCCCTGAATGATGAAAATGTCTTTCAATCCACATATCATCTTTCCATCATATAGAGGGAAGTAACTCCTTCAGATTAACTTTTTCATTCATGCCAGGTTGCCATCCATATCCTGGATACAACCAATCTAAACCTGAGCAAATCCAATAACTGGATGCTCAGATTTGCACGAGTAGGGTGGAGTCATGGGAATGGTGAATATCATTAGCAATCTGAGCAGTTATCTTTAAGTAATTTTGGAGAAACGTAATTTACAAAGAATGGGTCACTGAATGTAGTTATTCTTTATCTTATTGTTGAATATTGCACTGATTATTATACATGATTAAAGTAGGTCACTAAATTTATTGTATTCTGTTCTATCTGGAATGAATAACAAAATAATGCATAGTTAAATGGTTTATTTTCAGCACAGATCTACACATAAATAGCAGCAACTTTAAATTTTTCTAATCGGAGAATATAAAAAGGCAAAAGGACACAAGAGAATCAAGTTAAACCATGACACCAACAAAAAAGTTCTAAGACGCGCTCTAAAACAAAAACAGTGTTCTACACAAATACTGCTACAGTTCTTGATTTAAAAAAAAAAATAATTTTAAAAAGCTGTTAAATAATCAAGTAGCATATTTCCAGGCACCATAGAATATATCCTTTTGAATTTTCTGGATGTCAAAAAAATTCTCTAACTTGATTTGATGACGACTCATGGTTAACTGCTCAATTAACACCTGCAATTAAAGAAACAATCCAGAATTAAACACTGAATGAAAACTACTATTTACAAACGTTCAATTATTATCTTATTTTGATTTCCAATGAAATAGTCAATTCACATAGGAGTCATGAAGGCGACCTACATTAAAGTTGTTATACTGGGGTATTTAATGTTATGAAATCAACTTGTTGTTGTTGTAGAGTTTAACGCCATTTTTCAGCACAAGATAGGCTATACATGTCGGCAGTATTAATTGTGGAGGAAGAACCCGGGAAAACCACGGAATCAACCACCAACCCACGAGAAGCTACTGGCCAGTTTTCTCACATACCCACATTGACCGAATCCTAGACTTGAACCCATGCAGACAGGTGAGATGGCAGTGATCCATAATGGAGAGCGCTTTAGACCGTTCAGCCATTCGGGGTCCCCTAAATCAATTTCTAACTGAAGTTAATGAAATCAAAAATCATATCTACGAAATATGATATGAGTACCAATCAGTTAACATGTTCATTTGAAATTCAAGTTTCAGTAAGGATTCAACAAACTGTTATGTTATGTGTCATCCAAAAGCCATTATGTTCTATCCAGGTCTGAGGACTTGATTTGACAAAAAAGACACTAATCACCACCAACTGTATGATTCAAAATATATACAATATCAGAAACGATACAGTTATCTGCAATGGCTATCAATAGCAAAGACTTGTGCTTTTCACTGTATCATTCCAACCCTTTCCACAACCCATCTCTTTGTTAACCAGATGCTGCTATGCAAATTCAATCATAAATTATGTGTTTTCCTGACAAGAATGTGTATATATATATATATATATTTGTCATTGTAACTGAAATATTTGTAATCTATTTTTTTTCTTTCCTGGGGAAGGAGGAAACGTTTCTTGAAAATGGCTACCCAATGGGCAACATATTTACCAAGTTTTATGAATTTTCAAACAGCACTCCAGAAGAAAATATTATAGCAGACAGACAGTTAGACATGCATAAACAAAAATCTTTCACTCCAAATTTCATACTAAATGTCTACATTCTAAAAGTTTTTTTTATTTACTTTAAAGGTGGTTTCATTTGCAAAGTAATTGTATGATCAACTGACATGAAAGTTTTCAATGTTTATGTACATCTCATATTGTCATTGCTTTGCCTCTTGATGAGATAAAATGAGTGTTTAGAATTATCCTAGTGCTTAAAATAAGCAGTGACCATGTTTTTGTGCAGAAAATGTGACTAAAATGCAAAAAGACCATTTTAACACATTCAAATTATATTAAGCAACTTAATCTTAATCATTTAGTTTGAAGATGTCAGCATATTATTCCTACCATAACCACTGTCTTGTTCCCTCAATATAGATGTACACCATGTTGTTGATTCAGATTTCACTTGTTCCATATGCATTCGAAATGATAGCACTGGATCATTTTTGTGAGAATATTCTCTGAAAGAGGGCTATATATTCAAACAATAAAATATTCTGTCTTGGTCACTAAGCTGCTTTGATGCATTCTTAAAGGCATGAATACCATATTTAAGATTAAGATTTAGTTTCAGAGCAAGTTTTGTGTTTTGCAGTATTTACAATATGCAGTTCTACATCTGGAAGTCAAGCCCAATTTACTCTATTCTTATCTAGAGCTATAATCCCAACCTGCCTTTGTACAACCAGTACTGACTTGAGAGTTCTAATGTACGGTGGTTTCAGTTTTATTGTTCAGTTCTATATTGTGTATTGATCACATGAACAAGCACAATTTATGAGACTAAAAACAATCTACTAATTGCCACATTGAGCCCATTGTAATATTTGCTGAAGGTATGGCAGAAAAAAAGATACGTTTCACTGAACTAAATTTCTTCAGGATATGTCGCATATTAGAAAATGTTCTGAGCTGTGTATATCATGGATGGGTAGTAAAATGATAAATGGTCTGGTCTGGATACCTGGCTGGGTGGGGTGTTACTGGGTAGTGAAAAACCTGGTAGTGAAATTTTGCCGTGTCCAGGCACCAGGCTGCACTAAATATCTCCTGGCAGTGCAAACCCCAGCCAGGTCTAGGTAGCTAGGCTAGGTACCTGTCCATCCCTATTCATTATCCAAAGGAATTTTTGTGTGGACAAAACTCCATGATAAGAATGTTTCTTCATTCACTTCTTTTTAAGTGATCCATACTGAAACCATCTCCAATATTCATGAGAAAATCCAGCATACCAAATTTGGAAACAATAGTCTTTTCTTGCATGTAGTCATTTGATGTTCACAAGATACAGTGTATCTGTAAGTGTAGAACAAAATTCTTTGTCATTGAAATTGACCTTGAACTTGATATAATGGATACAAGTAACAAATCACTGAAATTCTCAAGATATACCCACATACCAAGTTTGGGTAATCCAAATTAACACTTTTTGGAAGAAACTGAAGTTACTGAAATAGCATTATTCATACTATTTGGATATATCCACAAAATGGGTTTGATAAAATCAATTTATATTTGTTTGTGTTATCATGCTGACAAGCCAGTACAGGTAAATATTTGTTCACTGGAATGCAATTAAAAACAGAGGTCAACTAACATGTATATGCACAAGTCACTCTAGTTAGTCATAAGCTAAAATAAGTATGAAAACGCAAGAGATGACCTTTGAATTGACACAAAGGTCTCATTTTCAAAACTTCAAAACACAAATGTGATAATATCTTGGTGGTAAGGTCTGTACCATTTTCATTCAGAATCAGTTATTACATTGTTTTAGCATATACCCCGTGTCAATATAACCATTCATTCAAAACCAGCTACATACAACTACTGTGTGAAATCAATGCCAATATAAGCATACATTCAGTAGGTTTCATTTTGCAACAAAGAAAATAATTTTTTTTGTATAAAAAAAAACAACCATTAACAAACAAAAGTGTACTTTGTATGATCACCCATTTATGAAATATTGCTGCAAAGATTTTTCTGAATTTTTCAGAATGGCCATTGCGGTGCCCAATTAATGAGGTCCGAACATAATTTTGTAGCATTTTATGGGAAACCCTATGTTGGTGTGACCTTCTTTAGAAGAAGAGTAGTTACTTCTGACTGGCGTCTTGTAGTGAAAACCCCATGACAATACAAACTGTTTTTAAACAGCAGATATAGTGATAACAAAATTTCAAGAAGTCTCCCATAATGGGCAAGTTAGATACCTGATTAGTACCATTTTCACTTGGGACCAACAACATATCAAAATAAGTCTTTGCAGGGAAAAGGCAATGTTACTAAGACCGTCCATTCTGAAGAGATAACAATAACTTTTAAGATGGCCACTAAATCTGCCATACTGGGTGTCATATCAGCATCATTTTTGTTTAGGACCAACTATGTATCATAAAAAGTGAAAATATGATAAGCAATAAATTTAGGTGAAGTAGCAATAACAAGTATTCAGGCTGATGATCTTTGCTGCAGAGTTATTCCGATCTGAAGTGCAATCTTTTCAATAAGGAATAAGAAAATACCATAATAAATCTTCTAGTGAAAACCTGTTGATATGACCATCTGTTGGTGACCATACTGGATGTTAAATTGGCAGTATTTACCTTTTAAACTAACATAACATCATAAGAAATCTTTTAAAAGGAAACCCTACTCAATATGACCATTGGTTCAGAAGTAACTACAAAAGAGTTTCAAGATGGCATATGTAGTGGTCAAACAGGACTAAATAGGCCCTAGAATAAATGTGTGTAAAGTTTAATGCCAGTCCTTGCAGCAGATTACAAAAAGCAATAGCATATGTGCTAATGACTGTGTGCTGGAGAAGAGGCCATCACATAAATTTGTATGGTCTTTCATCAGTAGAACTAAAGGTGAAAAACAAAATCTTGAGAAGATTATTTTAAAATGATTACTCATTTACTGACTACAGTTCCTTGGTTCCAATAATGGTAGAAAATAAAAAATGACCACACATTTGTTATTGAGAGTCAGTTTGGTAATACACTGTATGAGGTTGGTAACTATGAAATATGGAAAACCTGACCCACTGCTAGAAAATCATAGCATGCCACCTCCTATCAAACTTTTGTAGTCACAGTGACCATTTCAAATTAAAAGTTGCCTGACCCTAACTGGTTTCCTTAGACATGGAGAACAGAAACCAAATGAAAAGAAGACGAAAAGAAAAGAAAATGTTGAGTAATTATGAAAATTATCAGGCTTTTCTGAATAGTATAGCTAGCTCTGTCTTGTAGAACTGTCAACAGTCATCATCTGCTTCAGCTTCAAGCCTGCCAGTAAAATTCACAACCTGGAGTTCTCTACAGCATCTCTCTACATATTGCCTGGTTAAATTCATATTTATATGTGGATTGTAATTTAAGTCATTACTAACAATGAACCTGAACCTTCTGATGATTGCTTATTACTATAGTTCAACCGATACTGATATTACTATTTAAAAAACGTTGGTATTTGTCTCCATGTTCACATTTTTTTCCCTTATCCTAAATATTAGCTGCGGTTGACTTCATGGCTTGTAATTTATAGTCTGTAAGCTGAATTATTAACATGTAAAGATGGTGACTTTACACAGAACTGGCACTCTTACACTGGAAAAAGGATTAGGCCACAGATTAAATTGCATGTCAATTTTCTTTGCTGTACAACATAGTATATACATGCAAATTCAAAAAGTTAATATCATTTTGTAGTTGCTGCATTCATATTCTCAGGGTTGCCATAGGGCCAATAGTTTTCACTTGCCAGTTCCAAATGTTAGTCAGTTCTTTCCCAAAAAAAATTATCCTGTTGTTTTTATTCTTAAAATATATATTTTTTAATTGTTATTGTTCTTGGGATTAACGCCATTTTTCAGCACAAGATAGGCTATTAATGGTGGAGGAAGAACCCTGGAAAGAACCACTGACCCATGAGAAGCTACTGGCAAACTCTCTCACATACACACATTGGCCAAATCCGAGACTCAAACCCATGCAGACTTAGGTGATATAGCAGTGATTCGTAGTTCGGAAAGCGCTTTAGACCACTCATGGCCCCTTTTTTTAAAATTGTAAAATACAATGAAAATAATTGTAAAGTTTACATGTAATTGATCATTTTACAAACATGGACAATTTTTTAATAACATATTTTTAATGTGTAAAATTATAGCTAAAATTAGAACTTCAAGCAGATGTTCTGCTGCATGTGTGTTCCTACATACCTATATTTATTTGAAATGGTTTTATCACAATGATTGTTAAAAACATTGTTGGAAGTCATTTTATTGTCGTTATTACTAGCTGAACTTTGTATACCATGGTTACAATGATACATGGTTTACCTTAGTTACTTTAATGGTCAATTACAATCTTCATAAATTACAGTTACAAAACTTGAGATTTCCAAATTTTTCAACAAAATCTTCAAACAATAATATAAATCAAAACATTACACAGAGATATGTGCAATTATCTATATACTCCATCCATGAAAACTGAGTCAAGAATTAATTTTGTTACTGGCATTCTATCGGTCAACATCATCAACCAATTTGTATCATGTTTCTAAAAAACAACAGATTTTGAGACTGAATTGCCTCTGTGTTCTTTTCATCATCAGCAGCTTTGAAAGCATGTTGGAAGAACACGATCAACCTTGACTTGTAATGTAAATGTGTTTATTTAAAAAAAGTGGACCTGAATCGCAATGAATCTATCTTAAGTTTTTTAAACTGATTTACATGGTGAAACACAAGCTTAGTTTGCACAAGAACACGAACAAAAGGAAATAATCATCGACAATTATTTCATTATATGTACACATCATTAATAGCTAAATAAATATATGCATCTAAAAATTAAATGGGTGATAATAAGAAGTGGCAGTTGCATTATTCCATGGATAACCTTAACTTTGAGATCTGTCTTTTGTCACTGTCATTACTAGATCATCAATGCATTCTAAAATGACTATCAATACCAAAATATGTATACAAATGTAAAAGTAAATGCACCTACTGGAATTAAACAAATCCCTCAAAAAAAATTTATTATTGTGCCATAAAGGCAGACGACAAAAACTGGTTCAGTGAGATGAGATCTAATTCAGACTATATTTTAAAATGGCCTTTTGGCAAGCTATTTGTGACAAAAAATGATTTAGGTTGTAGTCTCCTTTAGATACAGAACTATATTAATTTTTAATGTCACAGTATTAAATATATACAAAAACCCAATTCTGAAAACTGCAATGAAGTTTGTAATATTGTTGAGAATTGGCAGGATGACCAATAATCATCATATTTTTTATACGAATTTTGCTATTGCATTCAAAGCAATATATGCATTTTCACATAATATTGAAGGGTAGTTGTAGAAAAACAGAACAAGACATACCTTATCAAGAAATCTGATCTTTTATCCTCCGAATTTCTTTTAACTTGGTTAACTGCTCAAGTTCAACACGCGTGTGGGAAAACTTGACAAACAACACACGTTAGGCCTCTAGGAGGAAAAGTAAAATTTTTGCTGCAGAGAAAAAGGAATGTCCTCCATATCATTTATACTGAAATTTGATCATGTCTTGGTATACTCATGTGATACGTTGTCATGTCTCGTTAAACCCATGTGATACAAGGTCACATCTTATTAATGCATGTAATACATGGCCATGTCTCAGTAATCACATGTGAAACATAGTGATGTCTCAGTAAACCCATATAAAATGTACTAACAGGAAACCAACAGGAAATATACTTCAGTCATGCTGAAGAAATGATGATCATATATTTTCACATATTTTTAAACAAGTGCACTTGATTTGCTGCAAATTTATTATTTTCATGGGGAACCAATATTTGTTGATATTTTCCTTTTATGGCAAAAATATGACCCATTCCAAACTCCAGGAATTTATATATCAATGAAAATTTCATTTTCCAAAAATACACCAAACTTTAAACTCATGACAAAAATGAACTCGTAGTGAAAAATGTAATACTTGAAGTCAAATAGCATTACATTGACAGACACATACAAGATGATACATGTAGCATATGGTACAATAAGGATTTTCAATTTAACATATTGTGAATCCATAGTGATCAGTTTTCATGATTTTCCATTTTTTTCATGAATCCATGGTTATTAGTTTTCATGCATTTCTATTTTTTAGACTTCAATTCATGAATTGTTGAGCAGATCCTATTGTTAAAACACGGAAGGAACAATGGTCACTTGTTTTCTAGTATGTAGCAGCCCAAACAAATTGTGAAAATCCAATACTGAAAATCTTCCAGTTGTATTTTTAAATAAAAAAACTAATTTGAGTGCAAGCTAAATCTTAAGATATCTGTGAAAATATGGTCTGCGCTAATGTAATATATTGTTGATAAAAAAAAATGTCGTGACATGAAAAAAGCACATGATTGTTGATCATTGCCTAAAATCCAGTCAAGTGACTTGGACATTTATGACAGAGGTCACCATTTTTTTATGGATCACCTAAACGATGTAAGTGTTCAAGTTAATCATTTACCAAGTATTATTGGAGATTTTGGTGGTTTGTACTCGGGAATGGATGGATGATAGATCAGCAAATGAAGGACTGCAGACAATCTCACAAGTGCAAGGTGAAATGAAGAATATAACATTTGGGAGTGGGATGTCTGAATTATATTTTTGTAAGGAAAAATGTATCTCTCAAAAGATAAAAGATAAAAGATAAAATCGAAAGAAAAGAAAATGAAAGAGTAACATCTTTACTCCCCCCCTAAAAATTGCCAATATTTGACTTATAAATACTTCCAATAATAATATCTTCACATCATTAAAGTTTTCATGTTTACTATTACAGTCCTACCCGTTTATGTTGACATCCTCGGGCCCGAGGGAATATTGTCGACATAGGCGGTTGTAGAGATAAGTGTTTGGGGGGGGGGATGGGCTGAAAAAAGATAAAAGTTAAAATTCGTCAGCAAAGGGTGACCTATCGTCAGTGAATAGCATTTACACTCTGAGAAAACAATGGAAATTTTGAGCACATTAAGACAGAATCTGTGTGAAATACATTTGATATTGACAAATAACATTTTGGTTACCTTTGTGTAGTAAAATCCAAATTAAAATACTGAATTGATCACAACCTGATACGAAAAACATGGTTAGTTGTCATTTACATGCTTCATGTATATGTAATTAAATTGGCCTCGATTTTGGTCAGTCTGTTCCCATCTTATTGAGGCTACCAAGGGGATGGGGCTATTCACAGGGAAGTGAAAAACTGTCAACAGTATATGTATTCTCCACAAATAATTTTGTATCCGACGTTAAGACGAACATTAAAAATTTCACAGACCTCTTTGCGAGATGTTCATCTCTTAACTTACTTAACAGCCAGATATTTAGTTTCCAGAGACTGTAAATTTAATTTGCGTTTTACCCTGCTGTTGGTAGCCATAGTAAATGTAAATAAAGTTAAAAACGAAACTTTCACTGCAAAAAAAATAAAAAATTGTTCTAAACACTTTCAACGGTCTCGGAAACACGTAATCCGTATTTTCACAGAATTTTTATATATGGGATTCAGAAAATCACGTATACAGGAGTCCTCTGTACGCATAAATTTTTCTGGACGGCAAATTTAAGGGCTTGCTAGTCCTGCTTTGACCACCTATTGATTGGGAAATTGAGTTCAGCAATTGATCCTTTTAGCTGTGCTGATATTCAGAATCAGAAAATTCAGTGGCTGAAAGATAATGTTGTTTTTATCCGACCGCAACATCAAAAGTCTATCGGCAGGATCAACAAAAAGTATGGGTCGGAACTGGCAGCTGGTCAACATGAACGATTAGGCGGGAAAATTGTAGTCTGGCGGCAAGATCAAGTAATTGCTGAACAAAGTATTGGTCTTAACTGGCAGCTTGTCGACAAAAACGTTTTGAAAACAAAGGATTTGTTCAAGCTGGGACCAAGGGCTTCTGTCGACATATACATTTTTCTTTTATCTCGATGTCGACATAAGCATGACAATTTGATAGTAATAGTAGACCAATGGACCGGAACTTTGCCTTTTTGTCGACATAGGCGGCTTGTCGAGATAAGCGATGTCGATATAAACGGGTTGAACTGTAATTAAATATTTGAGCAATCAAAAATTCCTTTGCAAGTAATTGATTCTTAATACATCATAATATCATTGTAGACATAAAATATTTTAGCAGTCTCGGTTTTCTCACTAAAGATACAACTTCCTACTTACCACAATTTTGTTACTTTTATAGTATCATCACATAAATTTCAATTACAAATGAAACCACCCTTAAAGATAAGCATATAATTTGTTCCTAATCCAAAGCATACAAGCAGACATCTGCATTAGAAGTGGGAGTGATGTAGGCTACACAAGAAAGTATCCATTCTGCAGGTAAAAAATACATCTTTGCAAAGTGTGTGATAAGAAATGTTATAACCTATCCGAGTCTATTAAAAAATACATGACAGAAGGATGCACGTTAATTTCTAGAACTTTGCACCAACGAAAATTAAAACAAACGTGCAAATATTGCACATCATTTTTTGCAACCACTAATCTGTTTTCTTCATTAAATCTCCTTAATATCTCAAGAAGAAAAAAAATCTAAGGAGAAATTTTATTATGCAACATTTTCAGTTTTAGAACAGACCTTTTGACAAAAATAGGATTCACTTAGTTCAAGATTCATCTGCAAACAATGATATGATGAACGCTACTTTACTTTCATTTTTATAAAAAAAAAACAACTGTAGTGAGTCTATGGCTGGTGTGCCAGACTTGTGACTGAAAGGATGTGGGTTACAATCCTATTATTCCGTTCATCCTGGTTTGACTACTGTTGTGACCTTGGGCAAGGTTTTTTATTCCAACTGTCAAGACACCAAACATCCTACTTGTGTTGCTGTGACACAAAATACCAAAGCATAAATACTTAATAAATATTCCACCATGCAATATTGCTGTCATTACACTTGGAAAAGTGATACAAATGTCCTAGGGGCCCAGAGTGGTCTACAGCGATCTACATTACGGATCACTGCCATCTCACCTGTCTGTGTGGGTTTAAGTCTCAGATTTTGTCAATGTGGGTACGTGAGAAGGCTTGCCAGTAGCTTCTCGTAGTACGGTAATACTGGCCACCATGTATAACTTATCATGTGCTGAAAAAATGACATTAAACCCTACAAAACAACAGCTGTCCTAGATTGGCACTTATTCTAAATAGGGATAGGTACAAAGACTATAATGTACATTAATTTCCTTTTGTACGCTTTAACTGTGTTGGCTGAGTGCCATTTTCTTTAAAAATTGCACACCGTGGAAAGGAATGTTAGAAAAATAATCTTTCATTATGCCTCAGTATCAGATTACTCAATTCCACCCTCTGAATCAGAATTTTCATCAGAACCTTGGCAAAGCTTCATCTCTAATGCAAAATTCTAACCCTCTGGTAGAATTTTCTTATTCTACACTGATGCATATAAATACTAAAAAAAGACCTGGGAATACAGGCAGGACAAACGACCAATTTAGAATTCTTCCCATGCTCATGAAATGATCGAGTATTCAACCTTTGATTTATGAATCATTTACATAGATAAGGGAACACAGAATTTTAAAAAAAGAAGCACAAGTTGATATCAATTTTCTGGTGCTACAAAGTTAAAATATCTATCACCATGTTGTAAAGGTAATTACAAAGTATATGAAACTATGCCTTGTAACCAACTAGCTATAAAATAATAGCTGAATGAATATTTAACAAGAGATCAAAGTGGGCTCAATATCACTCACTTTGTAAATGAAAAATATAAACTTGTGTATGCTAATTCACACACACACTGAAACTGAAGAGAGGAAAGAGAAACTTAATTTATTGGGATGCTATATTGTCTATCATACTGGTGTTATTTATCTTCCTTCCAAAACATAAATACTTTCTCTGCATAAAAAGTCTTGTCATTTATATAACCTGCATTGTACTAGGACCTAGACATAAAAGTCAGAAACATTCAAAGCTCGACCAATGATGTATATCTGCACACTTGGCATTACGAGAGTAATTCCAGTGGATTCCTGGGTCTGTCCTTATGTCATGGAAAATTAGAAACCACTGAGAGTACCAGCCAAGTCAGTGATGGTGGTTCAGTGGTTTAAAGTGATAATCTGAAGACCAGAAGGTTACAGGTTTGATTCACGAGATTTTATTGCCTTGGGTCAACTACTGAATTTCTCAGAATATTTCTTTTAAGGTAATGGGTTTCCTTGTTCATAGTAACATTCTGAAAGTGTTTCAGGAGCAACGATTATTGAGTTTTAAAAAAATATTTTTTATTAGACAAAGTATTAATACTAATCATTAGTTTATTGCCATTTCCAGCATAAGATAGGCTATACAAGTCAGCCAGCATAACCAGCGGTGGAAGAATATGGGAAAATCCCAGAAAGAACCACCGACCCACAGGTAGCTACTGTAACCACACTGGCCAAGCCTGAGACTTGAACCCACGTAGACAGGTGAGATGGCAGTGATCCATAACATTGAGTGATTTAGAACACTCAGCCACTCTGGGCCCAATTAAAATAATTATGAATAATGGCGCTGAACATAAGAAATGCCTGAAAATATTGCACAATTCATGTGACAATATATAAACAACAAATGTTACAGGTGCTTGAATATGGTAGTACTAAGAACTGACAAATTCTGTTCAAGTTCTTATAGCAAAATCAATTTTTTGCACAGAATTAACGTTTCTAAAAGAAACTGTGACACTTATAGATATGTTTATTGGTATGCATGAAAGATGCTTTTAGTGCTTAAGCTTTCAGACAGCATAACATAATTTGCAAGTATAATTGCATGCCCTGTACCATCTGTGTAGTTTGAATTATATTATTTTCATAGGTATTAAATTTTGTGGTTTTGTTAAAAACTACATATTCATGGATACTTAATTTTATGAATTGGTATTTTTTTTTTAAAAAAAGATTATATATTAAGCAATGATGCACAAGTCTTAAAAAAAGATCATACCAACAATAAATTTCACACAGCTATTAATAATAAACATTTAATCCTTAATGTTGTTATTGAGTTGATTAATTAAATTATTCATTGCTAAGCCAAGGTGTATTTGTGGACATCTTAAAGAACAATCCAGATGAAGACTGCTATCAAAGCAAGACATTCTCAATAATTATGGATTATGTGCAACAACAAAACCAATGATAGTAAACCTCTTTTATCAAAACAATCGTTGCCACATAAAAACAGCTTTGTCAACATTAAGTTTTACACTCCCAGCTAGCATCACAATGTCATTGACAGTTCTGTTAATGAGAGAAAATTTCATGGAAAAATTTCCTAACCATTGTGGGCCTTTCTAAATCGAAGGAGTCTTCTGGTAGGTGAGAAGCCACCATAAATACTGTTGTTAAAACTCAAACAAAACAAGATAAGCTCATACTCTGATCAAGCTAGAGACATAACTCTGAGAGACTCAATCAATCATGGAGTTGTAAAAGCAGCAAAAACATTCAAGTGCTCACCACATTAAGGATTAAATGTTGTTATTAATAGATGTGTGAAATTTAATGATGAGAAAATCTTTTTTTTGAGACTTATGCAGCATTACTCAATATATAATCTTGTTTTTTTAAATTTTTAAATGACCAGCTTTTATAACTCCAAGCTCACCTTGGAAAGGAAGTAAGCGAAACAACATTTGACATTATGCGTGATCAGTTTATTATAATCAAGAAAGCTGGTACATAAGACATGACAAGTTTGGCCTAACTACCACCACGAGTCCCATGTTGCCTATAGCTGAAGCACTAGAGCTTTATTAACCCCAGATCTCCATCAGCATGGGATTATCTGGATTCATAGCAATGACAAGTGTAGGTCATTTAAGCTATTATGTGCCCATGTCCTTGACTTGTACATGTACAAATCAAATGCTCTTACCTTCTGCTGTGGCTTTTGCTTTGGCTCTGGCTGCTGCTTCTTTTCTTTTTATATCATCACGTTTTTTTTCATGATAGTTATGGTAAAGCTGTTAAAAACATAAAAATATGTATAAACTCACATGTAAGTTCAAATGCAAACAATATATACCTGATCTGTTGTCACACAATGCCCCAGCAGATCATGGTCTTTGTTTTTTCTCCACACCTAACAAACTATATGGCACCAGATCTGACAGTGTATTATGTGGCAGCTGATCTGGGTCTGTACGCAACTGGACTCAAATTATAAGCCAATATGTATGGTAGTTTTCAACAGATGATGACGCTACATAATTTTTGGAATACTGTTGAATTTCTTAGCTACTGTGAAGTTACATGACTATCTCAAACTAGAATGCTCAACACTTTAAAAATGTGACAGGCAATGTGCATCAGATTGGTAGTTATACCAATGCATCAAGTGCCCATTCACTGTATATGACATACTATCACAAGGATTTTTCTGGGATGTTTTGTTTCCCATGTTATATTATCAATTGCTGAGTAGTACAAACTGAAGTGGGGCCCCAAGTGGCTGAGTGGTCTAAAGCGCTATCCATTATGGATCACTGCCATCTCAATAGTCTTAATAGTCCAGAACAATCCACAACAAGATCTTAGATGCTGCAACGGCACAGGTATATTTTAAAAAAGGAAAACAACTATTATGATTCTTCCTTTCTCCTATTGATATAACTGTAAAACTCTGACGTGGCAAAGGAGTCAATCTTGCCCATACCCAGCGCATATATGACTGCAACTTGTGATATCAATAGGAACAGAAGCTAAAATAAGTTCCTGAGTCTTTGTGTCCTGTATTTGTGTAAATTTAGTATCTTTTGTCAACCTCAAAATAAAATGAATCATCATCACCCTAGGAGTAACAGTCTTTGTATAAAATAAGAAAAAGCTTAATCTGGCCTCTTCTGGGTAATTTGAAAGAGTGTAACTTTGCAGGAGTGGTTGTGACTGCCAAGAGATAACTGACTTCCTCCTTAGAGTAGGGGAGTGGTCAATGACTTTCTTCACCTGACCCATTCTTACAACTTCACAAGAAAATAACCGGCAGAAAGAGGACAAATTATGGAAAACCGTCATCCTACACCATGAATGGTACTCAGTGCCCAGTGGTTACTACCAGTTTGGATTATTTATTATTTATTTTTCAGAAATGCAACCCCGATTTACTGATAACAAGTCACCTTTTACAAGGACTGGATTTGCAAAGTACACATCAACTTAAAGATCATTAGCTGTTTTGAGAAGAAACTGTTATAAAAGTTTTTTATTTTTTATTAAAGGTGGCCATATCTGGAGTTCAGCATCATTTGTAAAAACTGGAAACAACTATGTCAAAATACTTCTGCAAAATTGGTATAATCATGAAACAGTATCATTTTTGTACAAACTTGTCCTTCATGTCAGAATGCTTTCTATAAAATTATAATTCTTTTCAGTAAAAAAGGTGCCTGATTGCTCATTTTAGTAGCAGTGATCATATTTTATGGTAGATTGGCATTTTTTATGGCCTTTATGCACTGGATCAATTCTACTTAGTCATAATAGGAAGAAGCCATTTAAATGTATCTCTATATTAAGTAAAAGATGCAGAATGGCATCATTTGTACAAACATGAAAATAAATTCATTTCATGGGTCAATTTTTTAAAAGTTTAAAATGGCATATTTGGACAGATGATAGAACAAAATATCATATGATCACCTGAAGAGGTAAGCTAAAACTTAACATAATCTCTTGGACAAGAAAAGAAAATCACCATGATACAATTTTGCCTGTGGTGAATAGATAAATATACTTATCAGTTTCGTGACTGTATAATAGTGTTATAGAAACTGAGCTAAATACAAAACTAGAATTGATGCCTATACCAGCAATACGATTGGGAAAATGCCCCCGATGTCTCATCACTGCTTTGTAGATGAGACAAAAATGACGTTCATGGAAATGTAATGTTGTATCAAATCTTAAGCTACAGAACTCAAGGCAGAGGCAGCTCCCTAGTTATCCAGACAATTGAACTCAAATCAGCTAGATGATTAAAAACACGTACTAGTATACCAACGAGACTAGCTGTTATTACTCCAACAACGTAGGGTGTCCCATGGGATGCATCATCTAAATACCTATTGCTAAAAATAGGCTCTCTCTTGAGTGATGTTGGATCTACGTATTTGTTACGTGCTGGCTGAACTGAGAAAAGAAAAGAAAACATTAAGTAGTAACACATGCAGCTTACAGCTTTGAATACTATTGATATAATAATATTTATAGCACTAATTTCAAAGATATGTAAAGTGGCATAGCTACAAATTCTACCCCCTGGTCAGCAGCAATACTTAATTCTGGTGCCACATCCCAAAATAAAAAGTTGCTTGATGGTAATTTATGGAACCCAACGTCTCCCCTCCCACAGCTGCAGGGGTTGCTAGGGCAGTTGTTAAGCCACTGTGAGTCAGGCTCACAATATGATACAAACTGAAATTTTTTTCCTTTGAAACGCTTGGGAATACTAATATATTGGTTCCATTACACTGATAAGGTGCATTTAACTTCAGTGACTTGTGTTGTTCTTGACTGAGACTATAACATGTAATTTAGTAAATCTAACACAAACATGTAGTACACTATCAGATCTAATCTAGAGTTCAAACAATTACTGTGTTTTCTTTGTTACAAGTCTAGACTCTTAAAGTCAGTAACATAAAAGAGTTAAAGGCAACAAGCTTTGTAAAATTCAAACAATAATTTATTTCCCTAGAATACAAAGTTAAAATGAGAAAAAAAAACTTCCGAGTGTTGCAAATCTCAAAATAATCCTAGATATACAGACTCAAGCACTAATAATTGATTATCATGAATAAAAAATTCAGTAGAAGTCCAAAATAAATCCAAAAATTAAGGAGAAGATTTGTTTGTGGTAGTCGCTAGAGTGATGATATTCAAACAGTTATTTATATTACAATTCCAGGTTTGAATTCATTATAAATTCTATCCAAAAGTTTTATCAGAACACTTTTGCACTTCCAGAGAAAATAATCATTTGCATTCAATAATTTGAGAAAAAAAGAAGTCTAGTCCAACTGGACACAACATATAATGCAACTTGCAGCGGACTTAAAAACTCACTGAAGTCAAAGAAGCATGACTGTCAAAGAAGCATGATATACTATCCATAGTGCTCTACCGTCAGTGTAAAGTTGTTGCACCCATTAACATACATAACTTCCATGACTGTGATTGATACTCCTCAAGAAACTTACCAAATAGCAAAACTTACACAAATTATTAAATTTATCAGCATACAAACATTACCATACTTGAAAAACTGACAACATTAATGAAGTATACAAAAATTAAAAGACCTAAATATCAAGGTTAAAATCAAGCTTAGTGTTTCATCAATTTGAAATGGGGAAAAAAGCATTACAATTCTATAAAGAATGAATTAATAATACCAGATATGAAGAGTATAGGATAACATGGTGTTGAAATAAAAAGTAAAAACATCAACACTCAAGATTAATCTAGTGTATGGATGGACAGATGAATGTACAGATATCAGAGCTTTCTGTAGGCCTTTGTTAGCGAGTCCACGACAATTGATATCTAGAAACTGCAGATCCTGATAGAGAAATACGGGTAGAAATGAATACATTACTAGGCAATAAATCAACAATACTATAAAACCCTACCTGAGTACAGTTATTAACAACATTTGTTTTTTTTTAAATTTTCACATTTCAAAATATCCTGGATTCTGATTATCTGAATACACTTACCATGTCTCAAAACTTCAATGTTGAATCATACATTTGTTTTTCCCGAAAAAACATATTTCAATATTTTAAAGAAATTTTACATATAGCAGTATTTTAATATGGAAATATCTTACCTAATGCATAATTCTTAACATAAGAGAAGTATTATACGCAATGCATTCACATATTTCAATTTTCTCTGAACTGTATACAATAACATTTGTATTGGTACTGCTGTTTGAAAACAACAGAAATTTGAGATAAAAAATGTGTTTTAAATTAAATGTATACAATAACTACTAAACTGTCAGCTTTAAAATACTTAAGCTTATTTAGGTATAAAAAGATTATCATGATGATGTTACACACCATAATAATTAAATAATTTATTATCATTGAATATTTCACTCGTATCTAATTTTTTAAAATATATTTTTATTTAAATTGTAAATCAGTTTTTATTCTTTTAAAGTTAACTGACAAAAACAATATATTACTCTCAATGGGCATGTCATTCAAAATTTAGAAATACATAAATGTGCAAGAATTTGGTTCCATTATATAATTCTGCAAACTTTAACATTTACCAAAATCATTTAAAATTTATTTCATTTATCTCTGGTGATCCAAGTTATATTGTGAATCATAACATGAAAACTGAGATAACATAAAATATGGATAGATCTTCTGTCCCAGAGTGTAGAAAACTGATGGACAAGACAATCAAATGGAACTTGTTCAATTAACTTTTATTAGCTGATCTCATGTAGATTAAATAAATGTGTAAGCCTGCGCAACATTTTCATTAACCCGTCTACTATCATCACAATGAAGATCTGAAATTAAAACTGATAAGAATTATAACAATACTGTACCACTACCAGTATACATAATCTGAACTGTTTTCATTTTTATAACAAAACATTTTCAAGCCTCAAATACATAATCCAAGACTTTGTGTTAGGCTTTTAATTATCAGGATCAGACAAATTTTTAGATGTATTACCTTATTTTTTATTCTAGTGAAATTTCATTTAAAAATGACAAGGCAATGAAGATATCAACATGTCTTTTGGGTCAAATACAAATGAAATTCTCAAAGGATATGTTCTCCCTCTAATGTGTCCCCATCATGGATTTTCCCCAAGACACTCCCCATTTATATTTAGGTCAGCCATGACCAATCTATGTACATGTACTAAACTTAAAAGAGGCATGATACTGTATGACTAATTAGAAGTTAATCCTTATCACTGTAATTATTTTGTGAAAAGGATTGCCCATCTAAAGGCTACTTCAACATACTTTTTAAAAAAACAGACATTTTTTGTATGTGCATGTAAGTACCTGCAAATAAACAATGCTCTATTTTTTGAAACAGTGTTTAAATGAAACACTGATGACAAAACAAACATAAATCATGAAAGTAATCAAAACTTTCTCCAAGTTTGATTCCAATAATATTATAAAATCATTGTAAACAATACTGTAAAAGTATGTATGTTTCAATAAAGACCTTTTAAAAAGTGTGCATTAACTCATAAAGGAGTGGACAAAGTCTATTCTCATTTTTCTGCAAATAGACTTGTATTGTAAATGACACCTAATGCCAAGAAAAGGTAAATTAAACAAGTAAATATCTGATTTGATCTGTCAGTATCAGTACCTAAATCTTGTGTGAAGTCATCTTGACAATAAGTTCACATCTGCAGTCTCAAGTTAGATAGGTACTGCAAATATATAGAAATTAATTCATCTTTTCTACTGACCCCATGTTATTACTCCCCTCCTCTTTATTCCTTAGAGCCAATGAATGCTTAACACACTTAACACTGTTTACTAATTAACATATTCATTTTTAAGTAGTTTTTGCCCATATGGTACATTTCTTATTCTATTTAATACTGGTATTATATATATATATATATATATATATATATATATATATATATATATATATATATATATATATATATATATATATATATATATATGGTACAATGTAATGCCAGATGTTTCATTTCTTTAGTGTGAAGGATAAGGCTTTTTTACTTGCAGAGAAAGTATCACAGCATTCTAAATGAACATTCTTGTGATTGAATCTAACTGTTGATGATTTTCAATGATGAGGTTGACTTTTGGTTTTATTGTTGCTGTAGGAGTTAAAAATATAAATTTACATGCATAACAATTAAATATTTTATTTACTGAAATTTAATTGCTTTTTAGTGATATTATAAATGAGTAAGTAATCAAGATGATAAGTAAGAAAATATTGAGTTATATATTTTTTCCTTTTCCTTTTTATCATTTTGAAAGTGATGGACTCCAAAGTTTTGGCTAAGGACTAAAATGTCCCAAGACTTCTAATACGGAAACTCTCCTGATCACCCGAATAAATCTTTGCTATTTTGTGAAATTTTTAAAATAAAGACTTGTCGAATCATACATACATGTTCACAGATACACATATAAACAAACAAATACATACATACAACAGAAAATCACTTATTGCAAAAACACACACATATATATATACAGGGCTCAAAATTAGCAGTAGTCCGCTAGCCTGAGGCCATTGACTTTTTTTTTGGGGGGGGGGGGGGCAAAGGCATGTGTTTTGAAACGCATGTCTTGATCAGACTTTCTAATATAAAGGACACTGCCATTCCTTTTCTTACTTAAAATAATTTGCGTTAGCTATACTGTAACATCTTGTATATCAAAAACAGGCACAATTCCTGCCTTATAAGACAGGCAAAATGTGGCATTTTAAAGAAGGTGTTCAGCCTACGGAAAAAGAAAATTTGAATGATAATGAAATAAAAGAGAGGAATGATTCTGATGATAGGGAAAATCATAATTGGACGTTTCAGAAAACATGGACAAATGACAGGGAATGGCTGAATTATGATGAGAACAAGAACGTTATGCAGTGTAACTAGTGTATGGAATTCACAAAAACAAACACGGAGAAAACATCCAGTTTTGTTACGGGTTGTTTGAAGTTTAAAATTGAATCAGAGATGAAAATGGTGAAGTGTGACTGGAGATCTTGTTTGAAAACTTGGATTCTGTCCGACCTACTCTTTATAATCTTCCATACAAATGACATTCCAACATATGATCCGTCACCAGCAATAGGTTTGTGGAATATTTCATAGACGGGAAAGGAGACCAGAACTAACCCCATATGGACCCAGAGTGCAGGTGGAGGACGAAAAATGACACCTGGATCCCTTTCTGGAATTGGATCCAGATTGTCTTGAGAGACAAGAAATGTTAATTGACTGATTGATGATTTGAAGTAGGATTTATACTTCTGTACCTCTGCATTTCATATGATAATGATATTTATGAAAGATTGTTAATCTTAAAACAAGTGTGTGACATAGTTTTGTGGACAGGACTAGTAAATGTTTGGCAGGACTAGTACATTTCTGAGTACACTACTCCTTCTGGCTACCTAGAAATTTGTGTTAAATTCAAGCTCTGAGATATATATATATATATATATATATATATATATATATATATATATATATATATATATATATATATATATATATACATATACATATATATATATAATTTACTGGACATTTTCAAAACTATTCAGCCCCTTATGAGGATGTTATCTAAGGAAGAAATGAAAGAAAACGAAATTCAAGCAATACAAAGATTTAAATACTGTGCATTTTCTGTGAGATTACTATCCCAATTAACTTACCAACAAGTTGTGCTCTACATTTCATTATTGTGAGACGTCTTGTGACTGAGAACAACCATACTGATGCCTAATCCTTTCTGGATTGCCTAAGATGTAATACAGGTGGATTATCAAACCTCTCACAACAAATTAATAATTTACTTCAACTGACCTTTGTATCCAAATGGCTACTACAATTCCTCTTTTATTGATACATTCCATCAAATCATTCAGAACATTCACTTTTAAGCATTAATTCCTATCAGAACAGAACACCTGTGTATTCCGTGGCTAAACACTTCTGACTGTTGCTGCTACTGCTTGTGCAGAACACAGCTATATCTCGTCATAATTGTACCACACATTAGGAAGTTCCCAGTGATATACTCTAGGCCTTGCTATATGGTTCAGATG
Source organism: Unio delphinus (assembly GCA_029339505.1). NCBI lineage: Eukaryota > Metazoa > Mollusca > Bivalvia > Unionida > Unionidae > Unio > Unio delphinus. The sequence goes on from JAQISU010000117.1 coordinate 7,456,743, forward strand.
CATTACTCATGCCTCGAGGTGATTCTGCTTTTCATAAATACATCAGGACAAGGCAAGAGTAAAATAATGTATAGAAACTGTCTACCAAGGTCCAGATCACCAGAAACCGATTACTGCTTGGAAGTGTCATCATGTAAGAAATTTAAAAATGATAAATAAATTTTAAAAAGATCAAAACTTCAAGTTGTCCTAAAGACTTATAAAGGATAGAAATAATGCTACTGATCACTAGTTCGCTTAAAGTAAATTATCCACGTTATATCAATTATGAAAAGAGTTTGACATGTAGATCAGTAGTTGTAGTATTGTGGGTAGCACGATTTACCCAAATACTCCCAAACACTACCCAAATACTGTCCAGAGACAAGCACATGATACATTTACTACTAAATAATTTTATTATATCATTGTCTAGTTTAGTTCTGGGTCAAATTAAATACATTAAATGACTTAAGTAACCAGAAATACAAAACGTTTTGAACATCTCCAATTACCATTTTCTTGGAAATTACTGACAGAGTCTGGGACGACATATACGTGTCCCTAAGTCGCATACTTAATTGCAGATATCTATATTCTACAATAATGTTAATTTTTCTTTGTAGTCACACCTTCAACATTTAGATATAATTAGCTATTAATATTGAGTGTGTCACCCCAATATGGCTCTTTGTTTGAAACAGTCAAAGACTTGTGTGTTCCTGTTCCCATTCACTAATATTTATTTTGTTTTATTTTGTAAAAAAATCAAACAGACTTTTGAATAGAAAATGTGTTTATATGATCATTTATAGTTTTTATGGTTTCTCTTAATTTGCTACTTTCTTGGATGAATCGTTTTCCGAGGTTCCTGTATATACAGGCCCCTTATTCTCCCTCTCCCAATACTAGATTACGTTATTCTATAATATTAATAACTTGTCATATGTGTAGTACTATCGCCCATTAACATATTTATATGTGAATAATTAAATAAGATAGTTCTTATTCCCAGTGATCGTGGCCAACGATTTTCGCTATGTATATGCTATTATATTTTGTCTGCTATCTACATTCTGTGTCTGGACTGGCCTATGTGTGGTCAAATGTTTTCTTTTATTTACTTGATGTTTATTTATGTATAGAATGTGTGACTTTGACTAGCAGCTTGGGTGGGAAAATGTTCTGAAATTTACAATGACTGAATTCAGAGACAGAAAGATCCTGAGATGTACATGTAGTTATTATAAGAATACACTTTAGCTTCCATTATTTAATCTACGGACATGTACTATTTCATCATTCATTACGTACACCCGTTACGTAATGTTTGTTTTTTTTCTTTTCATTGAATTCAGTCACATAATGATCTGTGACAAAATTATTGAATATTTTACATCTGTGCGTGGATATTTTCGATGGAAATATTTGTATTATGGATTCAATGTATGTTACAAGATTCGCTGGTGAGTACACTGTGTTGATATTCTTTTCATGCAATACATGTGTATATAAATTAGACACGTGTATGTACCAATGCATGGTTCTCTGAATAAAGTAATATATTATATCTGCAATTTCTGTTACCACAGCAAATGTTTTTCTCATTTAATATATATTGATCAAAAATGGTAATTGTGCCATGCATTTTCGCACCCATCCTTATGTACCCCCCCCCCCCAGTTAAATCCAAAAATGTGCTCGTATTGTACATGATTGCTTATAACATGGTTCGGTTCATAACACGGTTGGATTCTATGGCTCCCAACTACCGAGTTATAGCGGGGTCCCACTGTATTTGGGTGTATTTGGATAAATCGTGCTGCCATAGTATTGTGTTGCATTACACATTAAATATGCTTTGTAAGTTACTAAAGATTAATGTAATTTGAATTTTTAATAAAACTAAATATTTTCTTCCAAAAATTTATAAGATGAAGTCTCTTTTGTTCAAATTTCAGTCATGAAGGAAAGACATTCCCTCAGCTCCATCCCAAGCATTAGTCAGTCCTGGTGATCTAGACCATGCTTGATGGTTTCCACGCATCATTCTTGCCTTGGCATGATGAATGCTTTCCATCCATCAACAGTTTAAATCTGAGGTTAACAGCCACTGAATACACAGGTTTCCAGTTTTCACTAGGGTTAGTACTAAAAAGTGAGTTTTATAAAGGATTTAATGCTATTGATCAACGGTAGAGTGGGTATGGCCTGGATACAAGTCTCTAAATAAATTTATTACTTAAAAGCAAGCGGCATGATAATCCGTATGCATAAAAACACGAAACCTCCAAAATATTGTTTTAGTATGGTTGTTATCCGCCACCATTCATGTAAAAAAAAGAAGGTAAGAAGCACTAATGTCGCCAGCACATCAAAATATGAACAAGGGGGACACAACTCATACATCGACCACCCATTCTAAGCGTGCTAGTGATGCTACGAAACTGATTACATCATTCCTTGTATATAGCACTAATAACTTATCAAGAGATATATCTTTTAAAATATTTTAAGTAATAAAAGCAATATACATTACTCCAGGCAGAAAAGACTGGATTAAAGGTTACAAATAAAACCATGGAAGACTTATTGCTACTTGCTTTAGACAAGTTATTTGCCACCTTAAAACAATTTCATAATAATTGAAAATCAATTACTGCTTGGAATCCTCTGTTTTCGTGTTAAAACGATCAAGCATTTTTTAATGGGAGAATTTCTCCCTAAAACCCTACAGCACCGATTCATGTTGCCGGGCGCACATAGACTGAACGGAAAGTCAAGAAAGGTCAAAGTTTTGTATGCTAAACAGAGAAAGATTGGGTAAACCAGTCAAATTTACATTTGGAATATTTTGGTCTTAGTTTCAAGTTCCGGTTAAATATAACCACATGACAGTTGTTGCTTCATCGAGATGAGCACTTTTCCCGAAGTTAGTTGCTTTTAAAGTTTGGTCTTTGGGTCAAGAACATTGAACTTACATTTACTTTTAAAACGACCTCTTATCATATCTATCAGGGTTGAGGTCTCATTTGTTTTGGTTCTCCGTACTGAGTAAAATAATTGTACTGAGTCTGAGCAGTTTCCTAAATTCCTTGGCTGTGCAATGTAAAACGTCCCCCATAAGATTTATGTTGAATGGGTCGACGTCTTACTTTCAGAATAAGACAGCATTGTGTAACTTGTTTCCCGGTCGTCTGACAAGGGAACTAGAGGCCAAATTTTCGGTATTATCTTGTAAACTTGACAGCCCACTTTGTAACTTTATTTGCATAAACGGCAAATTTAAAATTTCATCCTTGAATGCGGGTAGTCCGAGTTTCCACTGACCCTTGTAATCTCATTTTTGATATTTTGACATTTATGTTTGGGGTGTAGGGTCAGAGTACATTCCCTGTTGAAAAGTTGGAAGCATGGGGTAGTCCTACATGCGGTCTCTCTAAACACCCCAAGACACCACAAGACCACCCCAAGACACCCCAATATTGCATATATTAGCACCAAATCTCGTAATAACGTACCAAGAAGCGGAAAAAAGAAATGAAAACACACATACGGACATTGTTACTATCAACGATTTATAGTATTGGTAGATGGCCCTATTTTTGATAATCTACGGAAACGAGCTCTATGCATCTATGCATCACATATCTTTAATTATACTTCTCTCATTTATTTGAATTGTTGAAGTGTTTAGGCTCCATGTTAATATTTGTCAGAAAAAGGAATGAAGGAATAGTTAAATTGTTATTGAGATAAACAATTTTTTATATACAATAAATTTGCCATTTTGTTTAATTTTTTTAATGACTTATTTATGGTATTGCTAATTATTAAATGTAGATTAATATTCACGTTACTGTACCAGAACACTCTTCATCAAAAATGGAGTTGTTTCCCTTGGCAACTCGCGACCTTACTAATTTTACTGTTACACAAAATATTGCTAAATATTCGTAGTTTTTATTTGTTTGATTGTTTTTAGTTTTTGTGCTGTTGTTGAAATTTTAAGTGAGTATTATGTAAGTTTAAGGTGTTCTTGGAGAGTCTTGGGGTGTTTAGAGAGACCCGTCCTATATGCAAGCATGGGGTAGTCCTACATGTAAGACCCTGACGCTGATATTTGTTTGGGGCGTCAGGGTCTTACTGCCTAACGAACAGCGCTGTGTAGTGTGTTTTGAACTCTACTGACATGAGAATAAGAGGTGAAATTTCCATGATAATCACATACTTGGCAATAAATATCAACATTCATCTACATATTTAAGATTTATTGATATACTTTGATGTCTTGATCATAATCGACTCAAAATCTGACACTAGCAAATAAATGCATTTTTATGTTCCTTTGACACGCATTTCAATTGGTTGCAATGTGATGGTGGCTGAGGAATGCTGAAGTAGGTTTCAACACAGCAGTTTTATTTTAACGAAACCAAAGTATCAAGTATTTGAACAGCAAGCAACATTTTGTTTCGTTCAAGAAACATTTTCCGATTGGAACCTACTTGAACATACTTTGGCATACCTCGACTACTGTCGCATTTCAACAAATTCAAATATATGTCAACTGAACAAGAAAATGCGTCCGTTTGCAAGTGTCAGATATTGATTCCACCAGGATTAAAACAGCACAGTAAATATATTAATTAAACATAAATTAGTGGAAGAGTTTCGATATAGGTTGCCAAGTATGTGCAATATTCCTGAAACTTTGACTACTCGTTCCGATGTCAACGATTTATATGTATAAATAATTTTATCATTCTTCTGGTATCCACTTGGAATTTTTCCTTCCCTCAGTAAATGTTCTTAATTTTTCAATAAAATCACTAATTTATAACCCTCTTTTTCCCTAATTTCCCTGGTTGTCAAAATGCATCTCATCATAACCGTAACATGATGGCTGTCAGACTTTTAATATTGAATGTACAATTGTAGTCTGTACTGTTAAAAGTGAAGCAAATTCCTAAACATTCTTGAAATACATACTATGAAGTGACTTATTTGCATGTTTACATTTTATTTCTTTTCCTATCTTCTTTCAACACATGCAGTTATGTAAATATTAATCAACTTGAAGTTTATGTCTTTGGGTATTATCAGTCCTTTGTTCTTAATACCTATCTAACGCTAAAGAAAAGTACTTGTTATCCTAACTAAATAAACCTTATATTTATACCTAAATGGTATGTATGTTGAATTTGCTTGTAAGTGTGAGAACTATTGTAATTTTGGATTGTTTCCATTAGTGTGTGAGAAGGTATTTCTTGTACAGCAAGATTGTTGTTGATATTAAGAAAAAGACAAATTTTGACAAAATTACAAACTGATCGGGTAAGATATATGAGTAGTTGCATAATTTAAAAGAAGGTACTTAGTTCATCTCTGGTGTATTAAGATTACCCTAAAAAAGTGCAACATGCTTTTTATGATGATGAATATGACATTTATATCCTTGTGTCATTCTTCAGTGGATTACGTGATATATCAACTAGACCACTTATATAGAAAGAGTTGATACATTTTTATACAATTAGTTATTTTCATGTAAGTGGTGATTTATTGGCATTCTACTCTATTTGTAATCAAGAATTACTGATATTGTTTTGCTGTGTCATTTTAAATTAGGGGACTTAGTTTTTATCATTGTGGATTAGCCATTTGGAAAGATATGGGCTGCTCTAAAAGGCATGAACTGAGGTGGCTTAATGTGGCTGGTGGTCTACATGAATAGAAATATTAGACCAAAGTCGTTAGGTCTCTTTGCTTTGTACCCCTTAAAAGGATACCAAGAAAGTGTTCAGGGAATTAAACTCTAGAGTCATTAATTAATAAAGTGTAGAAAATTAAAATACCAATGGGATAGAAAGATAGATGTACATTTACAGTGAGACATGTAAGCAGAGATTATGAAAATATTTCAGACTGTTAATATTGGGGATTGTCATAATGTTTGTGATTGAAAATAGTGTCATTATTATTATTTTATTAGAACCAAATTACAAGGTTCAACTGTGTCATTGTTTTTATGATAAAATTTATGGTCAGTACATGCCTACCTACCTTTTTTAGGAACTGCTGTCAAGGTTGTTCAGGGAAAAAAAAACTATTTGTAAGCAGCTCGTGTGCATGTTCTCCAAGTTTTATGCAAAATCCATTTTTCCACTAAATGGGATTATTCTTAAGTGTCAGTGACATTTGTTTTTCACTACATACAGGCTCCATGCGGCTATACTCTTCATCAAAGTCAGTCAATGTAAAGGTTTGGAATTAATTAATTTTTTTAAAAGTTATTATATCACACATGCACGGCTATGTAATTGAATGAAATTTGACATCACTTTTACTTTAATTTGTAGCCATTTATTTACAATCAGATTACCACCACCCATCCATGTTTACTGAATTATGCATTAGCAAAAGCAATAGCCCATCATGTCTACAGCTTTTGTTGGACTATACTAATTGAAATGTTTTTCTCTTGTTGGAAACAAAATCTAACACAAACAGGTGGATGTGTTTTCATATTCTGTTGACATTGCAGTTGGAGTATGCTTCTTTAAGAAAATAAAGATAAACATACTAATTTTGATGATACTGATTAGTTTCATTGCACTAAGCAATTTACCCCTTTTTAAGTGACTTTGTCATTCATCAGCTACTATCCTATGTATATTACACAGTATTCATTATTTCCCTAAATATAATATAATTTGAAGTCAATCTCATTTGTCTTTATATTAAATATATCCTTAATTCTTCTATTGTCATAAAGTAATTCAGTATCTGACTACTAAGGAAAGGTTGGAGCATCCACTTTAGATGCAGAAAATTGTAGGTTTCAGTCATACAGAAGACATAAAAATTGTTCTAGCAGCTGCAGTGCTCATCATTAAGAGATCTAGTGTTAGGACTGTCCGGAGTCAAGATAATGTGACTTGAGTGGGACATAATGCTGCATGTCTGTTGCATGATGGCTCAGTGCTAGACATCACTATAAACTGCCACAATGCAAAACTTTTAAAGCTACTTTAAAATACCAATTGACAAACACATAATTAAGCATCATGAGCTTCAACCTTGTCCATAACACACTTTAATAATATTCAGGATAGAAAATGAAAGATGGAACACAATACTTTATTACTGTATATACCAATCTGCAAACTACCAGAATGATAATTAAGAAAACTACCAAGGACAACTTAAAAAATATAAATACATTGATTTGTTTTCAAATAATCATTAAAGATTTTGCAAGATAATACACATTGCTTTCCGTTTAAAGCATTATATTAATTAATGTAGTATACCTATGTGTGTGTGTGTGTATATATATATATATATATATATATATATATATATATATATATATATATATATATATATATATATATATATATATATATATATATATATATATATAAGCAAATAATCTTTTTATGAATTAACTTAACATTTTATATCAATCAGGTGGATTAAACTTTTGAGGTAATGATTTTACTAAAAATTGAGTAAGCATATGAATGAATCACTCCAAGTTTTATCTATTCCAAATGAGGCTCACTTAATATTTTGTTTTTATCAGCAATTCTGACAAAGTGATTATGCTTATTAATGTAACAATATACTAATTAAAAAGTATAACCACTTAATTATCATGTAATTTATTCCATTTGTAAACAAGTTGTTTATTGTTTGAGAAATATTTCTAAAATAAATTATGGAATAATCAAACATTTTTTATTTGCATGTTTTTAACACTGGCAAAATTGGATGCAAACATTGCTGGTTATTTAACAGTTGATTTTATAAGGCTAGTAGAAAATACAAAAGCATAGTGGCACAAATGCATTGCATGGCAGTGTGCCTTACAGTGTTGCAGGCTGAAATGATAGCTTAGTGGGATCACAATGGTAAAAGGTCCTTGGGAGATCACTGACAAGTTATCTGTATTAAAATTATTCTTCTATGTGCTTTCAGGGTGTTGCCACAAAGGTTGATATTGCAATTCAGGCTGGAGAAGAATTTTATAATTTGTACTATGAAACTTTTGACAAGAAACGACATGTAAGTATTTGGATAAGTTTATGTGCTACTACATGCATGTTATATTTGTTTGATTTCACTGTAGCATGGCTCAAATTGGCAAGCTAGATTCATAGGCCAGTAACTAGACTAATATCAGTCTCCCGTTCAATTAGTTGATGATATTATTTACACAAGAGTAAAATCTCTTCCATAACAACTAGTTTGGAAACTAATTTGAAACTGCATTATGTGATAGTGTCACATTGGTACATGGCAGTGAGTGGTTGATAGTGTCACATTGGTACATGGCAGTGAGTGGTTGATAGTGTCACATGGGTACATTGCAGTGAGTGGTTGATAGTGTCACATTGGTATATTAAATTGAGTAGTTGATACACTGCAGTGAGTGGTTGATAGTGTCACATTGGTACCTGGCAGTGAGTGGTTGAAAGTGTCACATTGGTACACTGCAGTGAGTGGTTGATAGTGTCACATTGGTACATGGCAGTGAGTGGTTGATAGTGTCACATTGGTATATTAAATTGAGTAGTTGATACACATTGATACACTGCAGTGAGTAGTTGATAGTGTCACATTGGTATATTAAATTGAGTAGTTGATACACATTGATACACTGCCAGGGTTCGTACGGTCTTTGAAGGTCTTTGAGAGTTTGGGAAAAATGAGGTAGCATTTTCAAGGCCTTGAAAGTTTGGGAAAATCGATCATATTACCCTGAGGTCTTTAAAAGTCTTTGAAAATTGAAATAAACCCCCCAAAAATTAATTTATTTCCAGAATCACAGATAAAATTATCCGAGGTTGTTAGATTCAGATGTAATCTAGTTATCCTGGTTTCTTTCTTTTGATGACCCGTTCAGTTTATTGCCGCCGCATTAACAAAAGAGGCTTTGTTTTGTTTGACCATCCAAAGTATGTCTCGGCGGCGACTTCAATCACACATGCACTCTTCATCAAAGCAAGACGGTGCCGCTACACACTTCATCAAAGGAAGTCACCAATAAAATTGCCCAAGGTCGTTAGCTTCGGATATAGCTGGTTTTCCTGGCTTTTTTCGTTTGATGGACGAGTCCATCAGTTTTAGCCAATCAAAATGTTAATTACACTAATTCTACGTAGAAAGTTTGCGAAAGTTACACGCTCGAGAATTGAAAATTTGTTCATTCGATTTACATCTTCTTCAAGTTCAGTGTTTACAAATGCCAGGTCTTTGGTCTTTCAACGATATCTGGCTTGAACAAGAGAAATACAAGGAATGGCTGCAAAAGGATAAATTATGAAAACGAAAGACGTTTTGTACATTGTGTAAAAAGACGAGCAACTTGGCTTCAATTAGAGAAGGAGTCTATGCAAAATTGTAACTACATACTGTTCATTTAGTGGAACGAAGATGCAGAAGTATAAGCTATTGGTACTTTTGTGCACAATAATGTTAACTCGTTACTCTTCGGGTATAAAATAAGATATTGTTTAATGTGATGATTTGGGAGATGTGGCAAAAGAGGGCCCGTTTAAATTTACTTATACCGTCGGTTTATTTAACACGTTTGAGGGAGAGAAAAAATCATTTTCGAAAATTTTGTTCTACATAATAATGTTCCTTGGTTTAATATAAAAACATACATTGTAATAAATTCAATTCACGGATATACACTTTTAAAGTGCGCATGCGTACACTATAGTAGAGTTAAGCAAGAGTAGTTGTTCTTGAATTGTGAGTATATAAAAAACGTGTGCTGTGAAGCTTTAACTGTAAGGAGTCAAGTCATTTGATTAGGTAAATAAATAAAAGAATTAAAAAAACGTATTTCCAGTTGACGGAATATCTTCGTTTCTCATTGCCGACCCTCGACTTTTTCCCCAATGGTATTAAAAAAAAAAATTAAAATCGCATTGCCGAAATTGATTTGTGTAACTATAGTCTGACTATACATCCCCGTTTGTTTGTACCCCAATTGATTTCAATAACGAAAATAATTAAATGATAAAAAGTGCACAGAACTAAGGCAACTGAATCATTGATTTATAATTTCTAACCTGAATGTGACTAGAATGGAACTAATACTGCCATCTCCTGCACATTTCATGATTAACGGACTTTCAAAAAAACAAACGGGTTAGTATAGTTAGACTATAATTGAGCCCGTTTTGCCCAGTACTTTGAAGTGCTTGAAATATTACTAGATTTATAGATAATGTTTATTTTTTAAAAAAATGGAGAAAAAGAAACGCCCAACCTTGATGAAGTATTTTATTCTGACTTTTCCAAAAGAAAGGAATATGTCGAACTTTGGTGTGGTCTCCCGAAAATGTTGTTGTCACACGGGCAGACAACAGTGGAGAGAGGATTTTCTGTCAACAAATAGGTATCTGTTGAGAACCTCAGCAGAGAAAGCCTCAGAGCTCAAGGGCTAATCATTGACACAATGAGAAAAGCAGGTGGACCTTTGGAAATCATCATTTGCAATGAAATGATGACACATGGCTCCTTTGCAAGACATAAGTACCATGCTTATCTGGATAAGAAGAAAGCAGAGAAGGATGAGAAAAACCAAAAAGGAAAGAAACAGGAGTTGGCCTTGGATGAATTTAAAGCCAGAAAACTGCCTCTTGAAGCTAACATTGCCAGCCTACATGCTTCCTCTGTACAGAAAGCAGAAAAGGCAGAGTTAAAAGGACCCATTGTGCATGTCACAGAGTCAAATGCTCTTAGGAGAAAAGCAGAGGAAGAGATGACAGTGGTAGCATCTCTTTCCAAAATGATTGAAGAGAAAAGAAAGCAAATATAATAATGCATTTAAAGCAATGGTGATGTCTGTTAAAAGAACAATTTATTTTGTATTAACTCTGACACGTATGTTACATATTTCTGAAAGAACAACGAATGTTAACCTATCTTCCAGATAATTATAATACAATTTTAGGAAATTAATTATAGTTTGACTTTAATCAGTAATCAGTATTGTAGTATTTGGCATTCATTTTTCTCATATAACCTGTATACACAATATTAGCAAAAATAGGTCTTGGAAATCTCTGTGGTCTTTGAAAGTTTGGGAAAAGTCTTTGAATTTATCATCCATAGTTTAGTATGAACCCTGACTGCAGTGAGTAGTTGATAGTGTCAGATTGGTACACTGCAGTGAGTGGTTGATAGTGTCACATTGGTACATTGAAGTGAGTAGTTGATACACATTGGTATATTACAGTGAGTGGTTGATAGTGTCACATTGGTACATGGCAGTGATTGGTTGATAGTGTCACATTGATACACTGCAGTGAGTGGTTGATAGTGTCACATTGGTACATTGAAGTGAGTAGTTGATACACATTGGTACATTACAGTGAGTGGTTGATAGTGTCACATTGGTACATTGCAGTGAGTGGTCGATTGTGTTCAACATATAACTTTATAGTATTGGTACATTGCAGAGAGTGATTGATACACATTAGTGCATTGTCTGGTTGATAGTATGATTTTATGATTATTTAGAGATAGTTGTCTGTGATCTCACATCCACTGGCAGAGAGATGCAGCAGTAAGCAACATGTTTGCTTCACAATTTTTAAGACTACACAGCATTTAAACAAACAGAACAAAAATTAGAATGGATTCTATGTCACTGATTTTTATTTTTTGTGTTTTAGTACAGTAATATATATTTCATGAAAGAATATATTCTGAATTCACTATTATTTGTAGGGTGTGTTTTATGGGTCATGCTGAACTCTGCTATTTGTGGGGTACATGTGAGGTTTCATGCTGAACTCTGCTATTTGTGGGGTATGTGTGAGGTTTCATGTTGAACTCTGCTATTTGTGGAGTACATGTGAGGTTTCATGCTGAACTCTGCTATTTGTGTGGTACGTGTCAGGTTTCATGCAGGACTATATATTTGTGGAGTACATATGAGGTTTCATGCTGGACTCTTATTATTTGCACAAAAGAACTTCTCTCCAGCCAGAATAGGGAGTTGTCAAAGATAAGAAAACATTAGTGTAGATGTTCAAAATGTGTAACTTTAAACTTGTGGTTTTGAATATGTTCATGTCAGATCAGTAATATACTAATGAAATAATAAGAAACTTTAAAAACATTAACACTTTTCTTATTTTGTTTCACCCACACTATTTTTGTAACATAGTTTTTCTATAAAAATTCATCCACAAAAATATATTGTCAAAAAACAAGCATCAGTTTCTATAGTTACTGTAGAAGTTGCACTTTTGATCTGTTTATAGGATGAAATGAATGAAATGATTAATTTTATTTATAACATGGATTTGTCTATTGAGTTAAATGGAATTTTAATTGAACTAATCAAGTTAAGTTTTTTGTTGTTTTTTTTTCAATGATCATGCATGAATTCTCTGCTAGAATTTCATAGTATTTCAGGCATTGTGATCATTATGTAAAACAAAACTTAATTTTTTTCTATATTTCCTCCTCTCTTTTGAATGGAATATTGAGCGAATGCTTTACTTTATTTAAATGTCTTTGATTGCAACATGTCTTTGGGTAGTCACTTGCATCAGATCAAGGCAAAGGGAAGTTAACTTCACTTTTTTTTAAATATATTCATATGAAACGAAAGATTTGTGTTTGTCTATTTTCGGAATTTTCTCTGCTTGATGCCTACCAAGTTAGAGGTGATGGTTATAAATGACAGATTAAGTATCTCTGTTTTTATGACATGAATATTTGCTAAGCAGCACGAAATAATGTGATCATTACATTATGATGTCACTTGTTAGCATCATGTGCCATTGTGTTGTGGGAACTCTGGGACAGATTAAATGCAAGTTGGTGTGATTGCATATTTTATCAATGTACCTAAGATTCTGATCTTCAACTTATGCAGATTTGGTGAATTTTTCAGTTTTCATTCAGCTTTTATTTCATAGACTTTTTTTTGTGCAAGTCCATTGTTTTCAATGCTCTTCTATGTAATGAGCCTTCATTGAAGATGTTTAACAAAGAACAATTCAACCAATGTATTTTAAGTGAGTTTGGATTGTGAATATTTTATATAAATAACCTGTAGGTAATGATCACCAGCCTTCGGTGCTCATTTGATTTGTTTTCCAAATAAGACAATGGTATCTCCCTGCCCTAACCACTCAGTGATCACTGGCACTTATCTGCAGTGACCATTCAAGCTATGTAAATGTTTTTTTACTTTCTGAAGAAGGCATTGGTTAGATACAGGTGTATCATGTGAATCAATATGCAAACATTTGTATCAATTCTTCTGTCACATTCACAGTGCAACTCGAATATGTAAATACTGTATGATGTCAAAATCAAAGGCTATTTTTTATCAATGGGGTTGAAGCAGCTCGTTTGCTGGATGATAGAAAAAGTAATGTTATTGCAAAACAAATGGAAGTTGCTTTATATCGCTAGTGTTATGTAGTGCCTAAAAAATCTGATAGCCCAATGCCCAGGGCCCCTCGAATTATAAATTTGGTCTGTCCTGTATTCTAAGTGAGGTGCCCATCAGGCTTGTCGAAAAAAATTCTGATTTGCCTGTAACTATTGCAACATTGTGTGACAATATTAAAAATGGGGAAATTTTGGGCATGTGGAGATTGAAGTAGGGGCTTGTGGAATTTCAGTTGGTGCTACCTGACTATTGTAATTTTTAAAGATGTTTACTTGAATTGGAGTTCAAGACCTAGCCTTGATTGCAACCTTTGAATGTCAGGAAGCAAGCTTGTTGACAGTATTTTGAAATTTTCCGTTAGAAATTACCTACATCCAGGCAGGGTTATTGATAGACCTGTAAGTTGGATTTTGAGGCGTGGAATTTAAATTCCCATTTCTGACACATGGAGATTTGTACCTGTGCATTTATATGTCACATGTTGATTTCCACTGGAGCATCAGTCTTAATTGCCACTGATTTGCCTCTAGCATGCTTTCCTACTGAGTGTACACTGTCCATAATAAATTGACTGTGTGCACCAGTGATTGACAATTACCTGACCTGTATTTTCACATTATTGGTCCCTATGCAAAATCAGTGTAAACTAGGTAGAGCCAAAAGATCCCTTATGCCGTGCTTAGGTGGGTATAACTGAATCCTTAGGTGGGTATAACTGAATCAAGGTTAGACTGTTTCAAGATTATCTTTGATGTTTAGGAAAGAGAAAGAGGAAATCATTCATGACTTGATTGGATTAACTTTTGAATGTTATATTGTTGTTTAACCCACATATATATGTTCTACAAGCAGTAGAGTAGTGCAATAAAAATAAAATCATAAATACCATTTTAGTTACAATCCAGTGCTTTCATTTTGGCTTTCAAGTCTTGTGATATAACTCTGCTGATCCTAGATTTTTGGATTGTCGAATTGTTATTGCATTGTGGAAATTGCTATTGCATTGCGCAAGATGTTTATAGGGGATTATTTAAGGGAAGTTGATGCATGCAAAAACTATCTCAGCTTTGTTTGAAGGATAATTAAGATCCATTTGTTCTTTATCAAAGTGGCATTAGTGGTTACTATCAATCACTGCAATGTGTTAACTTTCCATGTACAAAGTACCTTTAAATTTCTAGATCACATTAACAAATAAGTTACCAAATCACATTAACAAATAAGGTATCAAATCACATTAACAAATAAGGTATCAAACATATTACTTTCTTGTTCTTATTTCAGTTTAAATATAAAATATAATGAAATGGACATCAAGTTGGGCTTGAAACAAAGGCACACATATGTGCAAAATGTGAGTTAATTGTGGGAAATTTGAGTTGACATTTCAAGCTCCAGCATTGCTTTGCACATGCAAAATTTTCATTAATAAAACTCATTAAAGTTAATAAATGCAGCAGATTGCACCTGCGTAATTCCAAAATGTAAAAAAGTGCTTCTTTTGACAATAATTCTTTTACCATAAGTTTTTTAGCATGTGGTGGCCTTACTTGTACCTACCGATAATGCATAGTGGACTAGAACATAACCATTATATTTTCAAGCGGAAGCAGAATATTTCATTTATGCTCATGGATTTTATATACCTGTACAAATTTTTAAATTATTTCTCAAACACTATATTTAGGTAAAATCTGTTGCCATGTTTTCTTGTAATGACTTGCTTTGTTTGTATTTTGATGTGGCCAGTCTTGAATATTTTTGTCAGTTGCTGTCCCAATTGTGTTCAGAGCACAAAATGGTGGTCCCTAATATGAGTTTGTTCAGTATGGTGAGGCTGATTTTGTAACGAACCTTTCATGGTCCAAAAATACACATGTATGTGTATGATGCTGATTAGTTTGGTGCTGTGTTGTAATAACATTAGGTTCAGATGACCACTTTGGTCATTACACTGTTTTGGCAACATAACTTCAGATGACCACAGCAACTATATATTGTAATTAATTCTTACTGCTGACAATGCTTGGATTAGGTGAAAATAATGATTAAACTTCTACTCAAATAAAAACTAATTTGTTTTAGTTTCTAAATCTTCAGCATGAAATGGCTGAAACATTCACTAACACCTTTGAACATGTGGTTGATGTAAAGTTTTTTTTCTAACAATAGCATACTACGTCCAGTGTTCGTGTGACTGCAGAGAACAAGCACCATCTGTCTTGGATCTCTGTATATGTACTTTATATGTATATGGATCATAGTAAAGCTCCCTACTATTTATACAGTCTGCAATATAACAGATCAGGAGACACAAATTTTACTAGTTACCATCCTGTGATACTGGTATGCCAATTTATGCCAGATTCCAGACAATTATAAAGTTGCAGTTACTATGTAACATCATTCAGTATAGTGTAAATGCATTGCTTATGTTGTGTAAAGACAGTTATGCATGTGCTTTTTTGGGGGGATAGTTTCAACATAATATTGAATGTTTTGGAGTTGTTCAGTTTTGTGGTAAATTTTTAGAAGCTAACAAATAGCTGTCACACAGCTTAACCAATATGCAACACTATGCAGTGGGCATCTTGATGGTGCAGTTATGCAGATTTCTAATAGTTCTTTGTGATTTGGTCAAATTGTAGCAGGGTTTTTATAAGTGTATTTTTTAGTTTTTCTTGCATGTTAATCTGTTTTCCAATCAAATTATGTCATCGTCTTGTTATCTCATGTTGGTTTATTTTATTATATAATGATACAACTTGGTTGACTTAGAAACTACCTGTAATGTTAGGTTTGTGTTAATCTATAACCAGTCCATTTTTCATTATTATTAATTGCAGCATGATTCAGAACACATTATTATTAAGCTTATTGCATAATCACTAAATTAACGTATGGCCTTGTATATAAGATAAGTTTGAAATTAGATGTGTGTGCTACAGATTGAATGAAAATATTTTATTCAACAGACTGGCTTGATTGTGATGGTATAACTTTACTAAAGAGACAAATTGAATTGCCTGATTCAACACGCCTTCTCACTGGTAATTATGGATGCCCAGAATGCATCAGGAGTTACCATAGCAGCTAATGGGGTAGATGGTTCTGAGGATACATATAATTTGCAAAAGATATTAGAAAATAGTGTAATTTCAACAAGTACAATAGATGATGTTCATTTAGTGCAGGCTCTGTATGATTCAGTAAAGGACAGCAATAAGGATATGGTGAGAGATCTTGTGACCAATCATAGGCTGAATATTAATCATGTGTTTATGGAACCATTTGTTCCTTTGACAGAGAGGGGCAGTGCCCCAGTACATGCTTTTGCTCAGCGAGGGAAAGTAGAAGGTCTTCAGTTGTGTATTGAATTAGGAGCAGATGTAACCATTGTTAACAAGAAAGGAGAGACTCCACTACACTTGGCATGTAAACATGGACATTTTGAGTGTGTTGTTGTCCTTCTCCAGTGTAATGCCTCTGTCAAAGATGTGCAGGATATCAGAGGTCTCACTCCATTGATAAAAGCCATTTTTCGATACGAGACTGTATTCAAACAGCCTTCCTATAAAAAGATTGTGGAGTTATTACTACAGTCAGGGGTGGATGTCAATATTGGACCTATTTCAGGGATATCGCCACTTCATATGGCAGCTGAGAAGTGGGACTCCTATCTCTTACGAAGTTTAGTTGAACATGGAGCAAATGTAAATGCAGTCTGTGCAAAGGGCACTAGCCCACTCATAACTGTACTGTCTGCTAAACGTTTAAACGCTGCAAATGTCAAGATTCTAATTGATAGTGGAGCAAATATTGATTTCCGAACAACAAGTGGGAAGACACCACTGCACATTGCTGTCTCCAAAAGTGATGATATTAGTGTTGAAAATTTGCTTGAAGCTGGTGCTGATCCAAACATTGAGGACAATTGTGGAAACACACCCCTGTGGATTGCAGTCAGTGAGAACAATACTAGAATAGCACCATTCCTGATTGCTCATGGAGCAGACATCAATTTTTGTCTGAAGCCTCGTCAGTTGTCTCTACTTTCTCAAGCAGTTATCATACAGTCAGTTGAAATGGTCCAGTTGCTTCTGAAGTCTGGGGCATATGTTAGGACTGAAACTGTCATGGGGAGCACTCCACTGCATTTTGCTGTTCAAGCCCAGGATGTTGCCTTAGTGAAGCTCCTTCTTTATTACAACTGTGAGCTTGATATAGCTTCTAATGCAGAACAGTCTCTGAATCCCAAGACCCCATTCCAGAGTGCCATGGAGCTTGGGAATGAGTCGATAATCAAGCTGCTTTGTCTTGCTGGTGCTACAGTCAGGGAAAATTGGTTGACTCGAAACCGCCTCCCGCAAGCTATCAGGGAGAGAGAAGACACTTTAGCCTGGATTTATGAATTTCTCCTTGAACCAAAATCTCTAATGCATTTATGTCTATTGAGAGTTCGAAGCATTCTGGGAAAGGACCTCCTGTCAAAGGTTGATAAACTCGTGGAGGAAAACATGATTCCTCGGAGAGTAGGAAATGCAGTTCTACTAAAGGACATTTTGATCTAAACTTCCACTTGTTGATCAAGGAAATATAATTTTGTTCTATTCATCAAGAAATACAAATGTATGGTTGTCATTGAAAATGTTGAAATTAACTTCATTGTTGAGTATCTCATCTAATTATGATTTCAAAATGTATGCATGTTACATTAAATTCAATTAGTCAGATTTATGTATTTAAATGTTATTATTGATAAATTTTTATTATAGTATTTACTTAATGTAAGGTTCCTCATAAAGCATGCTGTATTATTACACAATGAATTCCAATATATACAAGAGTTGTGAAAAAATTGCTTTTAATTTATGTTTGGTTTATTATAAGTATATACCATTATGGGCTTAACATATAGAACAGGCCTGATACACTATATCACATGTCAAAAGAGGTGGAGGCAGAATCCTCATTAGAACAGTGGTTATGGTACCAGAACCATGACCAAAACAGTGCAGTTAAAATTCCTACCATTGGATCAGCCCCAGTTGATTAGTGTATTGTGTATTTGGGTAAGACTTCATTCCAGTTGCCTCAGCAGTAAATAACCTGTGTGTGTTGCTGTGCTGTTAAATGCCAATCAAGCTTTGTTTATTATTTACTCCTGTATTGTGACTGCCTATACCGTGGTACGCTTTATGGCTTCTTGGAACAGCATTACTGGAAGAAAATACCGTACTGCTACATAGTTTAACTAGATAGTCAAATAAAGCTCCATATTTCTCATTTAGATTTGCCATCAGGGTATAACACATAAATGTATTCCTAGATTCTTACCTTGCGCTTGCCCTTTATTGATGCAGTAGCATAGCATGACAGAACTCTTGTTTTTTTTCTTTAACAGCATTAAAAAATTACATACATATTATAGTTGTCAAAGACTTTAGAATAAATTGATGTCTCCTTGATAAAACTCTTATATGTCATTGACAGTTTTGAAACTGAAAATTTTCTTTGGAAGATTCCACTTCATTAGTAAAGCAAGTACTTGCTACAGGAGCAATTTAATGAAGTAATAAATGTAAAGAATGCAAAAAAAATATGTGCAATTTTGGCACAAGTAGTTCATTATTTAGATGAGAAGTGTGCTTGAATCCCACAATGACACATCCTAGAATAGGGTTCTAGGTCACACACCCTGGACAATAACCGCTTGGTCAATAACCCCCTTTGACAAAAACTTACAGGGGAAAATAACCTATTTGTGAGAAAATGTTAAGCACAATATACATGTATATACTGTATTGCAAAAATTCAAGAGCATCATCCTGAACAGCATCACAATAGTGACAAAAATTAAGCTTTATCTGTCAGGCACTTCGCTGCTGGCTGCTTCAGCCATTGATAACTTTGAAGTTGTTGTATGGGAACTTCCTCAAACAATAATCCTGGACTTCATTGAAGATACATGTATTTATTTTTTGGGTAGATAACATGTGCTAATGATTACAACCAATTTTTGTATATCGCTATGTGGAACATTTTTTTATCGCTCAACAATTATCTTCCATGTACCAATTTGAGGGCTGGCATAGTCATTTCCAAACTCACATGGGTTGCTGTCATCCCAATATCTATAAATTTTTTATGTCCATCATTAGAAAAACCCACCCATAAAACAAGTTGTCAGTACAGAGACACTCGATCAATGGACACTAACCTGATCCTCCAGGAAGGCATTATGCACATTGTATGCATTGGGTTTTTTTTGGGGGGTGGGTGGGAGGTGGGGGTGGCAAGACTATGTTAATAGAGACATGATACAGTACTTGGTACAGATTGGGGGTAGTGGTTATTGTCCTAAAGGATGAATGGCTAATGGGAGGTAATGTTCCCAGGGGTTATTGTCCTAATACTCGTGGAAAAGCCATGCATATATATATATATAGGTTCAGTACCCACCACCAGTTCACCATGAATCAGTTGCTGTGATGCATTCTTGGGCAAGGAACTTGACTCGTTGAAGCACAAGATAAGATTTGTATTGTTGCTGTACCATACAATACTGATCATTGGATTTTAGTAAACCTTCGTTGGATTTTTTGTCTCCATTTAGAATTCAGGACATAATTTCATTCAAGAAATATGAACCTAAGATTGTTAAAATAAGTCGCTGTTTTTATCATTCTCAGTATTTTCTAATGAACACATACTCCGCTACTGAAAGAGTGTGCAAAATGTTGTAATATATGTTTAATTTGCTGTTGCTGTTAAAGCTGTAGCTTGTATTAAATTTCAACAGAAGATTTTTAATTAGATATATACTCAGTACCACAGTGTAATTTATTTTGTGGGCTGAATTTTTACATTTTCTTATTATAACTGTATCCAAGAAGGTGCATAAAATATTTATGTATGATAGAGAAGTTTGTTAATCTATTTTGTACATTTAGGCATATATTATTATTTCAGTACCTTACCTTGTCTTATTAACTTAACTTAAATAAAACTTAGAGCATGAATTTGTATATACCTGGCATAAGGCAAAAGGTACATGTAAGTAATATGTTTCGATGTCCATTCCTCTGTTACCTGGTATGTGTATGTAATTTCCACACATTAACTTTCGCTGCCATCTACAGTCATCAAACTTTGCATGGCTTACACTTTGAGTATAAAAGAACCCAATCAGTTTCAGGCTCAAAACATCAAGCTCATTCTGACTGATGTTGTGTTATTATGTATAACTGGTTGAGGAATAATCTTGGAAAACCTTGGATAAAGCCACTGACCCATGGGAAACTACTGGGAAGCGTTCTCACATACCCACATTGGTTGAGGCAGCGACTCGAGCCTGTGCAGACTTAGGTGAATGCGCTTAAGGATGGAGCCTTTTAATTTTAAGGTCAGAATGTCATAATCATTGGGACAGAAAGAAGAAAACTGGTATATGCACAAACGTTTCAGTTATCAACAATGTACCTTTACTAATGTTAGTGAATGACTTACATGCAGGGTAAGAAAAATGCCTATTGATCTTGGGGTCAAGTTGAATCTCACTTACTAATAGAAGAAAACTTGTTTTTGCAGAATAACTTTTGTTTTAGACCATACACCTTGACCATAGTTAGTTTGTTTGTTTGTTTCATTAGGATTTTTAGCATAGCTTTAAAAAAAATTCAGTCATATTGCTATGATATCTGCAGTGAGGCAGTTTATTGTGATGTCTAGCACTGGGGCATCATGTTGCAGACATGTATCATGATGTCCCACCCAGTCACATTATCCTGACACCAGGCTGACCATTCCTAATACTAACATCTTAATGCTGAGCATCAAGCAAGGCAGCTAGCTGTTAGTACCATTTTTGTAAGTCGTTGATATGACTGACTCAGCCGGGGCTCAAACCCATGACCTCCTGCTTCCACGGTGGGTGCTCTGACCACTTGGCCACCGGAGCTGTGACTATACTTTGTATAAGTCTTGCTTTTTAGGTATCAAAGAGGCCTATTGAATTTGGATTCAGAAGGTTAGGATCATTGAGTTCATGAGTAAGTTTCTTGACCACATTTTGACCACATTTTGTGGATGGTAACTCATAAAGTAAGAAAGGTATCAATACTGAAGTCGTGGTCATTGTAAGTTTGATCAGAACTTTATGGTTTCTGCAAATTAAGTTTAGTTCAAGATCACACACCTTGACTTTACATACTGTGACCATTGTCCTGGTCATTGAGATCACTTGGTTAGTAATCTTCCATGTGAACCATACTAATAGCTACATAAAGGACTATTAAATATAGGGCAGAATACTAATGTGTATTTCATGATATTTTTATTATGGCTTTGTATTTAATTTGAACATTTTTTGCATCATTTGAAATGGTAATCAGTGAATTTTAGTGCATGTTATTCTGTAAATTTATATGTAGTTTTATCACATTCCTTATTTCATATTTAATATTGTTCATGGTTTCTAACAATGTAATGCAAGATGTTTTTGTAGCTTTGAAAATACATGTAACAATGTAAGGAATGTTTTTTAATACTAAGATAACGTTTTTGCAAGAATTCTCTTTTGTATGTAAATCATTTTATCTACCTTATCTTTAGACACTTTTTAAGGTTTATGTATATATTCTTTTGGATAAAATAAGAATTCCATATTTAATATTTATTCAATTATTTGTAGTTCTGGTAAATTGTTTGTATTTATTTTATGTTTGCAGTGTCGGACATTGCATAATGTTATAACATAATTATGTGCATAGTTGGCCATACACCACAATTAATTTTACTATATGTTCTCTACATATATTTCTCAGCACTGACCTTTCCACAGTGTGACATCAATACAAATCATATGAAAATCTAAAATACCCCCAAAGATGACTTCACGGTGAAATTCTTGACAAGGGTTGACCGGCATTTTTTTGAGTGGCTGCACTGTAAACAGAGCAGCATGTACACAGAACACTGATTTCACTTCCGGATCATTACCAAGGCCTAATTACACTGTGCACTGTCGCCAAATTACATACAGACAGCCACTCTCAGAGCTAATTGTGATGTGATTCCAGTTGGCTTTGCTGGTCATAGACAAGAAACATACCGGTTACCCATCATCCCTCTGTCCGTTAGCAGAAGTTTGTAATTTTTACTCCTAAACTAAATAGTAATTTGCCATGAAATTTGTATACTATATATAAAGTAAGTAAAAACAATTATAAGCATCAACTAGCCATCCAATGATAATGTCATTTTTCACAAAAACACACAAATTTGATATCCTAGAAGAAGTAAAAAAGAATTTACTGTCTTTCTGGAGTTATTTTCTTGTAGATTATTATCGCAATATAGGTTTATATAATGTTCTTCAAGGATAAATACAGAAATGACACATTTGAAACATAACAAGAAGGGGGTCTAATTATAGACATTCACATATTAAAAATCCCCCTTACAAAAATGCAAGAGGAAATTTCCTCACATTGAAAATCCTGGAGAAATCCTTCAAGAGTTATCTTAATATATGTCTCCATATGTGGATTTTTATGTTTTGTGGTTCATTTAATCTATAAGGAGCTTCACTGTTTATTTGCTTATTTCTCCTTTGAATACGTTCCCGATCACATTATTTTAGGGATATAAGCCTGCTACCTCGCGAATCCAGCCCTACCAAAAGACGAAAATTCGTCTATTCTGTCTATGTCATATAGACAAAGGGCAATAACTCTTGCCCCTTACCTCCCCTTGCCACCCACTAGGTGTCGCTAGTTTTTAAGCTTCGCTTGTACTGTGCAAACATGTACAATTAGACCTCCATTGAATCCAAGCCATCTTAGTGTAAATTCTGACCATCCGAAGTTAAATTTGGAATTGCTGTGTTGGATAATCATTCCTCTACAGGTTGTATACATTATTTTACAATATTTTCCAATTTGAGTGACTTTGTCACCTTTCTAGACTTCGGAACAGGTTGCAACTTGGTCAGAGCACGCTTATGGCGGTACTAGCAAGTATACATGCGGCACTAAATAATTTCGCTTATTCCATATGTAACATTTATGATATTAGCGACTTAATAAGTTACTGCATTGATAATTTGTGCTTTGTTTATCTTCTTTGTCATTTCAGTAGACTTCATCTTTGAATTACCAAGTTACGACTATTTAATGTCAGACTTCGTGTTGTAGTTATGAGTTCACGCGACACTAAATCATTTCGCTTCCTCCGTTAGTAACGGTTATGGTAATAGCGACTTAATAGATTGCTGAATTGCTAATTTGGGCTTTGTTTATCTTCTTTGTCATCTTTGAACGACCCGTTGCAACATGATCATGGCAGTAACTAGTGTTGTCATTAAGAGTTAACATGGCACGGAATAATTTGACTACTCCGTTAGTAATGGTTATAGTATTATCGATTTAATAATATGCTGAATTTTTTAATTTGTGCTTTGTTCTCTTCTTTCAGTAGCAAAGTTGACAACGAAGGCATGAACGGCAAAATGGGTTGTGGCATTGGAGAAAAATTATGTTAACATGGTACAATAGTCCGCCTTTGAACAGATGCGTAGTTGGGTGCATTTGGGGAGTGTTCTCCCAATTTTAGGCTGCCCAGTGGGCGTAAGTCCCCCTTAGGTCCGTGCATGGCTTTCAGGCCTGTAAGTCAGGACGCATGGGGTTTTTACAGGATCTATCACATCCATTTCATTATGCAGTCTCACCGCACCAAACCGGCCATTCAGCCGCCCCTTTGTATTGTAACACGGTCCGACCAACTATGATTTACGGGAATTTTAGTGCCAAATCTGCCTGTCAAGCTGTACCGCAGGCGACATGCCAATATTATGACGGAGATTTTCATGAGAAATCTATCCGTCCAGACAAGCATGACAGTGGCTGGTACTGGTGATAGCCGGACCGTCACCGACATTCCGGCGGACCACATGACAGGCAAACCAGCCAGCCGTCTAGCCCAGCCGCCACCGGCCATCCAGCTGACCTTCCAGCTGGCACCAGCCATCCAGCCGACCTTCCAGCTGGCACTGACCGTCCAGCCGACTCCGGACGTCCAGCCCAGCTGGCACCGGTCGACCTTCCAGCTGGCACCAGCCGTCCAGCAGGCACCAGCCGTCCAGCTGACACCAGCCGTACAGCCTTCCAGAGATTTTTAGTGACATATCTGTCCGTCCTGCTGTACCACTGTTCCAGCATAGGGACTTTTATCATACCGCAATCCGACCAGATCGGATTTACGGAGATTATAGTGATGTATCCGTCCGTCAATCTGTACTACTGGTCACTATCATGACAGAGATTTTATAGAGGAATCTCTCCGTCCAACCAGACCATTCGAGAAGCAGGTGCCGGTCATAGCCGGACCGTCGCCGACATTCCGGCCGACCATATGCCAGTCAAGTCAGTCGACATTGCCGGCTGTCCATCGGTTCACGGCTTATCCACAAGGGAGAGTTTGTGACCTTATCAGAGATGACGGAATTGAGTTATCTATGCCACCTGATATGCACTACCCAGATATGGCAGCTTTACCAGAACATGACTTTCAGGCCGACCATTCGCCAGACAAATCAGCCGGCAGTGCTGGTCGTCCATATGTTCACGGCTTCTCCACAAGGGAGATTTAGTGAAAGTGTCAATTATGACCGAATTGTGTCATCTATGTCACCTGGTATGCTATACAGATATGCAAGCTGTACCAGAACCAAGTTCCCTCTGAGCGAATGGTAGATGTGCGCGCAGCGCTTGCTGCACTACACAAGCATTACGGAGAAGATTTATATAAGAAAAAATTTATTGGTTGTTGGGAACTTCAGAATGCCCAACACCTCCTACTGCCATTCAAGACTACACAGTTCAGGCATCTGTAGATCTTGAATGGGAGGAAGAGACGATGTCCTTCCTGCTTCTTCCCCAGTCGAAAACAAACAAACAAACAAAAAAAAAAATTCAGGAAGCTAACTTCCAGCTGCGTTCAAGTGTAGCTGGTATGAAAACTCCATCAGACGCCTTCAGCACTGATCTCCAATGCCACGGTTCGGGTACCCAACTGTTGCCAGACTTCGATACCATCAGCGGTATGCGGGTGCCAGGGGCGAGCCCTCTCCACATCAACCTTTCAGAAATAACGGATGTCATCAATGCCTTTCATTTCTGGCAGGATCAACTCTTATTGCAAATTGTCCTCCTTATGTCAGACAACTTTGTGGTGGTGCCTTGCCCTCTCAACACAAGGAGACACCAATCACCAGACATGTGCAATCTGATCTGGCAGTTTCTACATTGGTGCGACAATCTCCACCTCAATGTACACATCAGACACATTCCTGGCAGACTCAATGTCTTGGCTGACATTCTATCCAGTCATTCACACGGAATGGTCAATCCATCAATCGGATTTTCTGCCAATCGGCACACTTTGGGGACGTCCGATGATCGATCTTTTGCAACAAGGTGGAATCGCAAGTTGTCCACCTTCTTCTCGCCGGTTCCAGACCCAGAAGCTTGGGCCGTGAATGCTCAGTCAATCAGCTGGGAAGGGTTGTGGTCATTCTCCTACCCTCCCATGGTCTTGGTACTGAAAATAATCCAGAGGTGAAGGGGTCATAACTGTCATATGATTCTGATTGCCCCTCTCATATGGAACAACTCCTGGGTCCCCGATCTACTCGATCTGGCGATAGATCTACCCAGGAAGATTACAGTCCATCCAAATCTTAAGCAACTGCGGCCATGGGTGTTCTACCCCTGTCCAGACCGTCTTTATCTTTAAGCTTGGCTCTTGTCCAGACAGCCTTGCAAGACAATTTAACTCTTCGATTGTGGAGAGAATCTCGAGAGCACGAAGGCCATACACTCTGAAGGCTTATGAGGGAAAGTGGCATGTTTTCAGGGACTGGTACAATTTCATTAACATCGTTCCTCTGAGTGTAACAATCCCTCAACTGGCTGACTTTTTTCTCTGGCTTTTCGAGGAGAAACAGATGGCCCCAATTATTATCAAATGCTACCGCTCCATGATATCAGACACATTCTGCCATTATGGTACATGTGCTATCAGCCATGACAAAGATCTGTCAGATCTTTTAAATACTTTAAAATTCAATCGACTAATATCCCTCACCCTGTTTCCAAATGGAATCTGTCCTGGGTTTTAACATGACTCAATTCAGACAGTATTGAGTCTTTAACCCACAATTCGTTAAAGCTACCGGTACTATCATACAAATTGGGTTTCTCAATAGTCTTAGCTTCAGCATGCAGGGTGAGTGAGTTACAGGTCCTTTTAGTGACCCGAACTATCTTCCGTTCCGATCAGAGGGTTCGATGGTCCGCTTGACGCAGCTAGGCTTCGTAGCCCAAAAATAGGTTACCATCCATTGGCAATCAACGAGTTGTCATTAGCTCGCTTTCTTTATAGATAAGTCAGGATCAACAGCCATGCAAGATCCTGTTTGTGCACTCTAGCAAGAGTTATTGCCCTTTGTCTATATAACATAGACAGAAAAGAAGAATTTTCATCTTTTGGTAGGGCTGGATTCGCGAGGTAGCAGGCTTATATCCCTAAAGTAATGTGATCTGGTAAATATTCTCGGAGAAACATAATTTACTAAAAAATTTGCTTTCATGAATACATTCCTGTTATTTATATATTGACTACACTATTATTACTAATCCATTTTTTACTCATGAAATCCAGAACTTGAAATCAATTTTGAAAGGTTATGATTCTGATATTGCTAAATAATAAACAGGTTTGTTGCTATTGAAATTTATTATTCCAATTTTGTTTTATTGAAACATGCTTATGGCTATTAAAAAATAGCCTGACTTTTTGCTTGTTAATATATTGCAACTATCAAAATGATGCTAGCTCTGAAATTAAATGACCTACCCCCCCCCCCCCCCAGTGTTGGTTGAGGAGTTGCCAGGTTGAGGTTATTTATTATTGCTTACAGAGGCTGTCAGGTTGCTTCACATGTATTGCTGTGTGCATCTTAGATACAATAGGTGGTCACATTTTAGCTAAACAGTATATTGCAGTGTGCATCTTAGGTATAATAGGTGGTCACGTTTTAGCTAAGCAGTGTATTGCAGCGTGCATCTTGGGTATAATTGGTGGTCACATTTTAGCTAAACAGTGTATTGCAGTGTGCATCTTAGGTATAATAGGTCGTCACGTTTTAGCTAAACAGTGTATTGCAGTGTGCATCTTGGGTATAATAGGTGGTCACATATTAGCTAAACAGTGTATTGCAGTGTGCATCTTGGGTATAATAGGTCGTCACGTTTTAGCTAAACAGTGTTGTCAGGTCTGATTATGAGTTCCTTATCAGACAGTGCCAGTGTCTGATGTGGATATTTTATAGTTGGTAAATACCAATCATGTTGGACAAGTCAGATATATATATATGTTTATACTTTTTTCCCAGCATGGATGGAACTTGTGCCATGGATAAGATTGCCAATCACCATGCTGTCATAAACCAGCATCATAACCCACATGGTCATGCATTTTACATACATACATACATACATACATACATACATACATACATACATACATACATACATACATACATACATACACACTTGTGCGCATGCACACACACTGATACATAAAAATTGTAGTTTTTTTTTTCAACACATGATGGGCTATAACTGGCAGATAGTATTAATGGTGGAGGAAGAACCCAGGAAACCCCCAGAAAGAACCACCAACCCATGAGAAGCTACTGGCAAGCTTTCTCACATATCGACATTGACAGAATATGAGACTTGAACCCACACAGACAGAGGTGAGATAACAGTAATCCGTAACGGAGAGTGCTTTAGACCACTCGGCCACTCTGGGTCCTTGGTATATAAAATATAAAATCTGACATGAGGGATCACCATTTTGAGGAACCATACTTTCCATGGATGGATCATCAGTAGAGTTGAACCTGTCTTGAAAGAATACTGCTATGAAAGACAATTGGCTTTGAAGGACCAGATACTCAGTCTGTCAACTAATATGTTAATGGTATATAAAAGAAATGACTGACACTGAGAGTACACCAGTCATGAGAGTGAGATACCCTGTTTTCTTCTTCAGTGATCATGAGAAAAATGTCATTTAGATAACTAGTTTGTGGTTAAGTGGCAGATTCATGAAGATGGTAATGAGATTCAGAAGAGTGCAAAAGTTGAATGGGACATTAGCCAACTGTAAGAAAGTGTGTGATGCCCTGCTTAGTGTTAGAAATAAGACCTTTCCTTGGTTTGACAAAATTCAGTCTCACTCTGATGAACAAACAAGAGCTATATGTCATTATATATATAAGGGTAAGAAATAAATTTTGGTGTTATTGTAATTACACAGATTTTTAATTAAATGGTTAGTGCATCCATTTATCTATTTACCTTGTATAGACTACCTTTTCCTTGCTGTTTTTCCATCCATCGATATAAATATACAGTTCACTTGTATTGTGTTAAATCTATCTTGTTTATAAATTACACAACTGTACCAATGTTTTGTGATGCTTTTGATTGTTGATAAGCACACAAAGTCACCATTAACTAAGAAACTAAATCTATATATACTTATTATCAAGATTGTTTGGCATTTATTCCAGTACTGTATCTGATTGGTTTGTATGACTGTTAAATACAACTGATCAGGCAAGTGTCATTGTGTCTGTTTGGGAAACACTGTGTTCATGTATGAAGCCATACTCCACAGGTGATAATTGACACCTTAGAAAAATGGAGAAAGCCCCACCATGCAGTGTATAAAGACCTGAAATTAAGCACAGTAGATTTGTAAGTACCATATAAAGACTTGGAAGGAATGAAAAATGTCTGATTTACACATACCGAGATGAAAATTGTCAGTCTTAACATGTATGAAGACTTGAATGTCAGACATAAATATGTAAAGACTTGAAAGCCAGACATACATGTATGTATACAGACTTGGTTTTGTATATTTAATATAATAAATTATATTTATTCTGGCCACCCAATAATTTATCACTAACAGTAGAAATAGCTGGCAATGGAAAGTTGGAATCTCTTATTTAGTAGTTGATTCATTGATGTCATGTTTGACCGAGGGTTAAATTGCCAGGTATTGAACTGCTGTGGATGAGGTCCAATAAATCTGATTGTTCTGCACTGGCATTCATGCATGTGGGTTCTTAGCAAGAAAATCTTACAATTTGAAGGGAAACATTTATGGCATGCTTCTTAGAAGTTCAAATTGTTGAGTAAATGGGGTTTAATTGAGACCAATAAAAAAAAATAAAAAATAAAGGGAATCATAACCATTAGATGCTTAAGATGGAATTTTCATTTTGAATTTGTCCATTGTCATTATTTCAGACCTGTAAATCCTTAGTTCAATCCTTAAAATTTTACTTTGGATGAAACTGCCCTCCTGATGTATTTGAAACAGATACCTTT
Source organism: Unio delphinus (assembly GCA_029339505.1). Lineage (NCBI taxonomy): Eukaryota > Metazoa > Mollusca > Bivalvia > Unionida > Unionidae > Unio > Unio delphinus. The sequence continues at coordinate 7,486,635 of JAQISU010000117.1, forward strand.
ATCTGTTAATATCGAGTCCATTTCAATTGGTCAAAGACCTTGTCTTGTTTCTCCAGCTGCTTACCAAGCTGTACATGGACACAGCTAAGTTGGTATGGAATGGAAATCCAGCAGATGGGAAGGAAGCTATCCTCAAATTCTTTGAAAACCTGCCATCATCTGAACACAAGATCGATTCTCTGGACTGTCATCCCCTGATAGGTTTGTATCCTGTGTATTTCTTGTATCGAACTTGTTAATTATTGTTTTACTATCTCAACATATCAGTAGATCAAGTTAAATGTATATTTGCAATATTAAATTCTTTACTAGCATCGTAGATTTGCAGTATTAAATACATTACTAACATCGTATATTTGCAATATTAAATACATTACTAGCATCATATATTTGCAATATTAAATACATTACTAGCATCGTATATTTAAATACATTACTAGCATCATATATTTGCAATATTAAATACATTACTAGCATCGTAGATTCTACTTACTTACTTAGCATTATCACAGTTATAATTTTTTCAAGCAATAAAAGTCCATGCAATCTGTGCATGGTTTGCTTCAAGTTATTATCAAATATTATATCATGTATTTATTGATTCTACTGCAAGCAATGTGTACCCAGCTCTTATCCAGCACCTGTTTTTAAACCTTTTTATAAATATTGTCAAACAAAGTTTGTCAATTTGCAATCTTAGCTGGGTATGGATGTGGGATAGAGCCAATTTTTGGCCAATTTTTTAAGTGCATGCGCACATACTTTGTGTGTGTGTGTGTATGGATGGATGGATGGATGTAAAGGGGACAATGACACTTAAACAATCCTGGCTGTAGTACCCATTAATTTGAATATTTAAAAAAAATTAAAGATAAATAATGCAGGACTTTTTTACAGAAAAAAAACCTTTAAAAAAATTGTCAAAAGATAAAAGATGCTGAAATTCTTGAAATTTGAGATTTTTTAACCAGGTGGAAACTACACACTATTATGTCTGTTGGTAAGCAATGATGAGTAACAGTATATATGATTCATTGTAAGAGTAGATTTGTATATGAATGTGTTTGTGTTTATTTCATAAGATTTTCATCATATTAATAGCACCTGAAAACCAAGCTCTGTACATTTTGTTAACACACTGCAGACAAATGTATAATTCCAAAAAATCCCTTGTTCAACAGTGATGATCGTAAACACAATCTAATCAGATCATTTACACATGTACATTCTTGCTTTATAATTCAATTCTGATTGCTAGCTGTACAGACCCACATCTGCCATCACATGGAGGAGACCTGAACTTGATTTTACCTTTATCCCTTTTTCTGTGGTAATTGAATTGGCTTACACTACAGCCACAAAGAAAAATTCATACTAACAAACATTGTGAATTGACAGAATAAACTGGCAGGAGACCTGTGCAGGTAAAGTCCAACATTTCAGGTTCTGGAGTAACATATCACATAGTAACATACAAGTCCAATCCAATACTGCAAATAACAAAGAAACAGATCGGCCATCAGATAATGCACCAGCAGGTTAGGGTCTATATTACTTGGTCTACTCATTACTTCTAACAAATTGCCTAGCTCCAGATCTGTCAACACAAGTTGGACTTCTTATAGGCATGTATCTAAAGTATATAGTATATTTTATGGGATATAGGTGACATGTTGTGAATACATGAATGAATGAATCTAGGTTTAATCAGCAAGAATGTGTTACATGTACATCATAAGTACTTCAGCGCTGCATTTTAATCATTGATTTTGACTGTGGCAACCAATTTACAATTTGATATGATAAGATAAGGTGATTGTGTTTAAAGGCCTAATGGAATACTGTAGTTTTATTTTGTAGATTTTAGCAACTATCTGATCTGTGCTAGTGGACACTTTCATATAAAGAAAATCTACATGTTGTTATTGGATTTAACGCCATTTTTCAGCACACGATAAGCTATACATGGCAGCCAGTATTCATGGTGGAGGAAGAACCCGGTAAAGCCCCCAGAAAGAACCACCGACCCACGAGAAGCTACTGGCAAGCTTTTTCACATACCCACATTGGTCAAATCTAAGACTCAAACCCACGCTGACAGAAAATCTACATGCAAAGAACATCTATGAGCTGTACAAAATGTTTAGGTCCCTTAATTGTCTTTTATTGATATGTTTCATTGAATATAAATGTGGATTTTGTTGCATTTCAGAATACTGATTAAAGGGTCACTAAAGACTATAACTAGACATTATGCAAATAAAGACAACATCTTAACATAAACATCAATGAAAATTTGATCAAATTTGTTGAGTAGCTTTTAAATTATAAACCATTATGCATGTGTCTTGTTCGGGGAGGTGGGATCTGGAAGTAAAATTCAATGTAAACATTTTCTTTTTCTGATTTTCATGAAACCACACTGAAGGAGAAATGGTCCAGAAAAATTTCAGCATTCTTTTACAGTGCTTCAGATTTTTTTTTTTCAGTATGGAAACAAACTTTCAAAATTTTAATACATTTTCAAATGTAACTGAGGACTAAAAGTTGAAATATTAATACTAGTAAATAAAGATTTAATTTAACTTAATTTAAATTTTTTAATTTATACTTTCTGGAGTGCTGAAAAATGAGACAAATTATAGTTATAAAACAACTTTTTAAACACATTTCAAAATTGTCTGTGACATTTGATTATGGTCAGTCAAATACAATGCTGGGACTTGAGGAAATGTAAATTTAATTTATTTAAATTTCAATTTTTAGTGCCATGAAATTTATCCAAATCGCTATTCATATGTATTAGTCCATCTGCTACTTCTTTTATACTTATGAATTACAATGAAAAACACCACTTGTGGGATGGTCTTTCATCTGTCTGTTAGCACAAGTTTGTTATTGCTTCTCCTTCTTAACTACTTGCCATGAAACTTACACTCAAGTTCTTCCATGGTCTGGTTGGTCCGTAATGAAAATGGTTTTGCTCATATATCCCCTATGGTCACAACAATGACCATCATGAAATTCATTTAATCACTGCTTTTCCTAAATAGATGGTCATATAAACATGGAGTTTTCATTTAAAGATTTCTTATGCTGTCTATTTGGTCCTAAATGAAAATGCTGCTCATCTGACATCCAATATGGCAACCATGGCAAACTTTTTGCAAATCTTGTTATCACTACTCCTTGTGAGTTGATGATCATGCTTACTGTCTCCTAAATGAAAATGGTGCCAATCTGAGATCCAGTATGGCCACCACAACAGCTAATTTGACAGTCACTGTTATCACTAAAGAATATCGGAGATTGTTTTTTCAATGCTCAGTATTTATAAGGAAAAAATTGTGTTATCTTGAATTCCTGGAAATTATTTTCACTCAGAAGAGAATCAGTGCCCTCAAGGGACTCTTGTTTGATTGTATTATAAGAGAAAATTAAATCTTTTATTTTAAAATTATTCTTTTCAATGACATTATCAGAACTACTGAATACTTATATTATGAGATTGATCAAAGTTATCTCACCTGTAGGTTTTTAAACATAAATGTTGAAAAAATATCTGACTTGATTTTGATGGAATTTTCACAGTAATTTATTTCTTAACCTCAGGGTTGCCTTACGACTTGACAGTTTTATAGTAATATTAAGTGAGGGAGCTGTGCTTTCAAGCATGTACTTGATGTATTTGAACAGCTCAGGTTGAACAATCTCTGCATTCTGGATAATCTACAGTCTCTGTGCATTCTTCAATTGACAGCTTAGTGGAACAGTTTCTATGTATTTATCAATGGACAGCTTAGTGGAACAGTCTCTGTATTTATCAATGGACAGCTTAGGTGGAACAGTAACTATACATTTTTGAATGTACAACTTAAGTTAAACAATCACTATATATTCTTCAATACACATATTAGGTTGAACACTTTTGACAATATACAGCTTATGTAGAACAATCTCTAAGCATTCTTCAATATGCATCTTAGGTTAAACACTGTATTCCTCAATGTACAGCTTAGGTTGAACACTCTGTATTCCTCAATGTACAGCTTAGGTTAAACACTGTATTCCTCAATGTACAGCTTAGGTTGAATACTATATTCCTCAATGTACAGCTTAGGTTGAACAATCTCTATGCATTCTTCAATGTACAGCTTAAGTTGAAAAATTGCTATGCATTATTCAGTGTACAGTTTAGATTGAACACAGTATTCCTCAATGTACAGCTTAGTTGAACAGTCTCTATGCATTCATCAATGTACAGCCTAAGTGGAACAATCTCTATGCATTCTTCAATGTACAGCTTAGGTGGAGTAATCTATGCATTCTTCAATGTACAGCTTAGTTTGAAGAATCCCTGTGCACTCTTCAAAGTACAGAATAAAAATCACCTACATAGTATTAGTTATTCCCTCACCATCCATATATCACCAATATGTACAAAGATAATTATGTATAAATGTTATAAATGTGTGTTGCTGTTTTCAGACCAGGTGTCAGGTGGGCAGATGACCATCATGGTGAAGACTTATGGCACAGTGGAATTCAGCAAAAACAAGAAAAGGTCATTCCAGCAGACATTCATGTTGACATCACAAAATAATAAATGGATGATTGTCAGTGACTGCATGAGATTCCAGGAGTGAATTATCTCTGGACTAATGTATTAATGTTTTGACTTAATTTGAAACCTGGTATGTTGAGAGCTGATGAACTTGTTGATAAAAAATGTCTCCAACAGTCACAGATGAATTCAGTTTATAAAGCAAAAAGGTAATTGGTTATGAGAAGCAGGTTTAATGATTGAATAGCTTGACTCAAAAAAATAAAAAGAGACGTGTAAAGATTATTAACATTCAGAATCTCAGTAAAAACATTAGTAGCAAGTTAATCATTTGCGTGTTATAGAATTGTAACATATTACGATTTATAAAACTTACAGTGAATATGAAGATCATGTTGTCTGTTCAAATGTGCATTGAAAATAAGTCATTTCTTTTTCAAACAAAATAATACAGCAGAGAGTTAGGATGCATACAATCTAGTTTAGGTTTTTACCGAGTCACCAAGTTGAGGAAGATTATTAGTCACATGCCTTCATAATTAAAATTATCAGATTATTGTCATGCCTGATCTGTACTTATAGATGAATTTTATCTGATGAATTCTTAATGGAAACTCCAAAACTCCAAATATCCAGTGCTGTAGGATCATAACAGCAGCGATTTTATACAGACCTTTAGATTTCATGTTCAATCAAAATTGTGTAATGATTATCAAAACTTGATTATATTACTTCTTTTCAGACACATTGGGTGATAGAAGGATAACTCATTGTCAAGTAAAACTGAACATTTTTAATTTTATTTGAATTTTAAACTATATATATGTACATGTTGAAAATGTAATAAATATGATTTTTATGTAACAAAAACCTTAAATAAAAGTGAATTTCATGATATATGTTTTATTATTCACGATTAAAATGTATTATATATGCAAGATGTATTTACTGGAAAATTTCTTGCGTTCATTTTTTTATATTTTTACATGGTAAATTATCAGTCAAGAAAATGACCGCCATAGATACATTTTATATTTTCAGGAATTGCTTAAAAAATGGGAGAGGCTTTTTCATGAATTAACAAAAAGCATTATTGTTTGACATCTCAAATGCATGCATTTTTCATCAGTTATGACATCATGTTTGTTTCATATTATTACAGCAGTTGCTGTATCTTCTCTAAATTGACTTTGTGCTGACCTTTGTGCTGACTTGCAGATGGCTACAAGTTTTCTCATCCATATAACTTCCAACTGTTTACATACAAAGTTACTATTTGTACATATTGATAATTCACCCTGAAATTAAAATCTTTATCTATCCACAATTGTATAATTACCATTATTATTCATTTTAACCAATCAAGAATCCAAATCTAGTGATTTGAAATTGTGATTTACACAGTAGTTACCCCCAATGGCTCCTTAAATTTAGATAAATTTAGACCAGAAAGATTATGGCCTTTTGTTCTGGTAAAAATTAATGGCATGCAAGGAAAGACTGCATTGATGTTTATAATTTCTGTGCCCTCTACATTGGTTGAAACCAATGGCCCAAGTCACATTTAGAACACACTACACAGGTTGAAACCAATGTCCTGAATTACATTTAGAACACACTACATAGGTTGAAACCAATGGCCCAAATCACATTTAGAACACACTACACAGGTTGAAACCAATGTCCTGAATTACATTAAGAACACACTACACAGGTTGAAACCAATGTCCTGAATTACATTAAGAACACACTACATAGGTTGAAACCAATGTCCCAATTCACATTTAGAACACACTACACAGGTTGAAACCAATGTCCTGAATTACATTAAGAACACACTACACAGGTTGAAACCAATGTCCTGAATTACATTTAGAACACACTACATAGATTGAAACCAATGTCCCAATTCACATTTAGAACACACTACACAGGTTGAAACCAATGTCCTGAATTACATTAAGAACACACTACATAGGTTGAAACCAATGTCCTGAATTACATTAAGAACACACTACATATGTTGAAACCAATGACCCAATTCACATTTAGAACACACTACATAGGTTGAAACCAATGTCCTGAATTACATCAGGAACACACTACATAGGTTGAAACCATATACCCAAATCAGTTAGAACACACTACATAGGTTGAAACCAATGTCCTGAATTACATTAAGAACACACTACAAAGGTTGAAACCAATGTCCTGAATTACATTAAGAGTACACTACATAGGTTGAAACCAATGGCCCAAATCACATTTAGAACACACTACACAGGTTGAAACCAATGTCCTGAATTACATCAGGAACACACTACATTGGTTGAAACCAATGGCCCAAATCACATTTAGAACACCCTACATAGGTTGAAACCAATGTCCTGAATTACATTAAGAACACACTACATATGTTGAAACCAATGGCCCAATTCACATTTAGAACACACTACATAGGTTGAAACCAATGTCCTGAATTACATTAAGAACACACTACATAGGTTGAAACCAATGGCCAAAATCAGTTAAAACACACTACATAGGTTGAAACCAATGTCCTGAATTACATTAAGAACACACTACAAAGGTTGAAACCAATGTCCTGAATTACATTAAGAACACACTACACAGGCTGAAACCAATGTCCTGAATTACATTAAGAACACACTACACAGGCTGAAACCAATGTCCTGAATTACATTAAGAACACACTACAAAGGTTGAAACCAATATCCTGAATTACATTAAGAACACACTACAAAGGTTGAAACCAATGTCCTGAATTACATTAAGAACACACTACAAAGGTTGAAACCAATATCCTGAATTACATTAAGAACACACTACAAAGGTTGAAACCAATGTCCTGAATTACATTTAGAACACACTACAAAGGTTGAAACCAATGTCCTGAATTACATTAAGAACACACTACATAGGTTGAAACCAATGTCCTGAATTACATTAAGAACACACTACATAGGTTGAAACTAATGGCCCAAATCACATTTAGAACACACTACATAGGTTGAAACCAATGGCCCAAATCACATTTAGAACACACTACATAGGTTGAAACCAATGTCCTGAATTACATTAAGAACACACTACATGTTGAAACCAATGGCCCAAATCACATTTAGAACACACTACATAGGTTGAAACCAATGTCCTGAATTACATTAAGAACACACTACATATGTTGAAACCAATGTCCTGAATTACATTAAGAACACACTACATAGGTTGAAACCAATGGCCCAAATCACATTTAGAACACACTACATAGGTTGAAACCAATGTCCTGAATTACATTAAGAACACACTACAAAGGTTGAAACCAATGTCCTGAATTACATTAAGAGCACACTACATAGGTTGAAACCAATGGCCCAAATCACATTTAGAACACACTACACAGGTTGAAACCAATGTCCTGAATTACATCAGGAACACACTACATTGGTTGAAACCAATGGCCCAAATCACATTTAGAACACCCTACATAGGTTGAAACCAATGTCCTGAATTACATTAAGAACACACTACATATGTTGAAACCAATGGCCCAATTCACATTTAGAACACACTACATAGGTTGAAACCAATGTCCTGAATTACATCAGGAACACACTACATAGGTTGAAACCAATGGCCCAAATCAGTTAGAACACACTACATAGGTTGAAACCAATGTCCTGAATTACATTAAGAACACACTACAAAGGTTGAAACCAATATCCTGAATTACATTAAGAACACACTACAAAGGTTGAAACCAATGGCTCAAATCAAATTTAGAACATAATACAGTGTATGTTGGTTGAAACCAATGTCCTGAATTACATTAAGAACACACTACAAAGGTTGAAACCAATGGCCCAAATCAGTTTCACACACCCTACATAGGTTGAAACCAATGTCCTGAATTACATTAAGAACACACTACATAGGTTGAAACCAATGTCCTGGATTACATTAAGAACACACTACATAGGTTGAAACCAATGTCCTGAATTACATTAAGAACACACTACATAGGTTGAAACCAATGTCCTGAATTACATTAAGAACACTCTACAAAGGTTGAAACCAATGTCCTGAATTACATTAAGAACACACTACACAGGCTGAAACCAATGTCCTGAATTACATTAAGAACACTCTACAAAGGTTGAAACCAATGTCCTGAATTACATTAAGAACACACTACAAAGGTTGAAACCAATATCCTGAATTACATTAAGAACACACTACAAAGGTTGAAACCAATGTCCTGAATTACATTAAGAACACACTACAAAGGTTGAAACCAATATCCTGAATTACATTAAGAACACACTACAAAGGTTGAAACCAATGGCCCAAATCACATTTAGAACATACTATGTAGGTTGAAACCAATATCCTGAATCACATTCAGAACACACTACATAGGTTGAAACCAATGTCCTGAATTACATTATGAACAAACTAAATAGGTTGAAACCAATGTCCTGAATTACATTAAGAACACACTACATAGGTTGAAATCAATGGCCCAAGTCACATTTAGAACACACTACACAGGCTGAAACCAATGTCCTGAATTACATTAAGAACACACTACAAAGGTTGAAACCAATGTCCTCAATTACATTAAGAACACACTACAAAGGTTGAAACCAATGTCCTGAATTACATTTAGAACTCACTACAAAGGTTGAAACCAATGTCCTGAATTACATTTAGAACACACTACAAAGGTTGAAACCAATGTCCTGAATTACATTAAGAACACACTACATAGGTTGAAACCAATGGCCCAAATCACATTTAGAACACACTACATAGGTTGAAACTAATGGCTCAAATCATTTAGAACACACTACATAGGTTGAAAATAATGTCCTGCATCACATTTAGAACACATTACATAAGTTTAAACAAATGTCCTGAATCAAATCAAGAACTCGCTACATAGGCTGAAACCAATGGCCAAAATTAAATTAAGAACACTACCAGTACATAGGTTGAAACAAATGTCACAAATCACATTATGAACACACTACATAGGTTTAATCACATTAAGAATCGATTACATCAGCTGATACAAATCTCCCTAATCACATTAAAAACACTATCATCCAGCAACTTTTTGGTGTTGATCACATGCTGGCAACACCAATACTGACACTTTCTTCCATGGTGCTTGCCATGCTGGCATTGTTTTAGTTGAAACTCTTTTATCCACACATGGTGATACAATTCCATTGAAAGGTCAGAAATATCCACAATTTCCATATTGCTCAAGAGCAGTTTAATATGTTTAGTCCTAATGTAGCTTCTTGGGGTGGATAGTCAAATTGGCTTAAGGTATCACCGATATCAATAACCTACACAGGAAATTCAATGTTACCAAACTTGAGTTCATATATATACTTTTGATATTTTCCAGGCTGATCTTTATTATAGCATGCAGAATGCAAGACAGATAAGATTACCCCATAGAATGATTAGTGGTCATTGTTTTTCACACTGATCACTTTCATCTGTGCGACACACATTAGTGTTGTAGTGTTGGACTACAACTCTACCCTCAAGAAGATTTGTACAAGGGAAACAGCAACATGAACTTCTGCGCATCTGACAAGAGACCCCTCCTCCAAACCATCCTGGGTATAAGCATCATACCTCTCGAGGATCAATACAACGCCTTTGTAGATATAATCATTCACATGGCATTCTATATCCATGCATAGATATTTAATTGGTTGCTGTTTCCAGTCACTTTTATTTTCAGCACATCATATGAAGACAGTGGTATCTAATCTAAATTATATTCTATAATTAATCAAGCTACATACAATAAATTTTAATGTGTATATGAGGATTTTGCAAATGAACATGCTTGTTCTTTCCAGGTACATAAACTTATGTCTTTGTCATTGGTGATTCAGTGGCTGAGTGGTCTAAAGCGCTGTCCATTGCGGATCACTGCCATCTCACCTCTGCGTGGGTTTGAGTCTCAGATTCTACCAATGTGGGTATGTGAGAAAGCTTGCCGGTAGCTTCTCGTGGGTCGGTGGTTCTTACCAGGGGTTTTCTGGGTTCTTCCTCCACCATTAATACTAGCCACCATGTATAACCTATATTGTGCTGAAAAATGGTGTTAAACCATAAAAACAAATAAACAAAACATTGGTGATTCAATTTAATATTAGCGACTTGAAACCCCAATGCTTTTGTTATGTGCAAAAAGTCAAACATGTATTTGCCTAATCATCTGAATAATATATTATTAGAAATATATTGGTCTGCTGCATCTTAAAGATTGGTTTCTTTAAAATCAAATGATATCAGTTTGTTTGTTTGTTTGTTTAGGATTTTTAACGTAGCTTTAACAATTTTTCAGTCATATCGCTACGATGTCTGCAGTGAGGCAGTTTATAGTGATGTCTACCACTGGGGCATCATGCCACAGACATGTAGCATGATGTCCCGCCCAGTCACATTATCCTGTTTGTTTGTTTGTTTAGGATTTTTAACGTAGCTTTAACAATTTTTCAGTCATATCGCTACGATGTCTGCAGTGAGGCAGTTTATAGTGATGTCTACCACTGGGGCATCATGCCACAGACATGTAGCATGATGTCCCGCCCAGTCACATTATCCTGACACCAGGCCGACCAGTCCTAACACTAACCTCTTAATTCTGAACGTCAAGCAAGGCAGCTGTTAGTACCATTTTTGTAAGTCTTTGGTATGACTCGGCCAGGGATTGAACCCATGACCTCTCGCTTCCGTGGCGGACGCTCTAACCACTAGGCCACCGGAGGGGTTAAATGATATCAGTGTTTCATCCTATTATATAATTTATCCCTCCAACAGAGAAACTCTGCCATTGTTCATGAGAATGAATTAATCCAATGCTGATTGGTGATATCCATGGGTCAACTGATTTCGGTTGAATATTTGATGAGCATCAATATCTTTCGAGTATTTCTTTTATCCAATACATGCATTTACTTCTCAGATCCGCTTTTAAAAACACATGGGCTTGAATCTCTTCATTCACTTTAGAATCAATTTATGCATCATGTGCAAATGTTGCTGTCATTAGAGGCATCATAAACAAAATTTGTATAATGTATAACATCAATACTTTTGGAGCACTCCAGAAAAAGAATATGATTATGAGCGACATCATTTACTGAATTAAAGGGTGTCACCTCCTAGCTTTAAACTGAATATTGAAGCATTGTTTAAACCCTGGATAGGGACCCCGAGAGGCCGAGTGGTCTAAAGTGCTCTCCAATTACGGATCACTGCCAACTCACCTCTGTCTGTGTGGGTTCAAGTCTAACATTCAGCTAATATAATTATGTGAGAAAGCTTGCCAGTAGCTTCTCATGGGTCGGTGGTTCTTTCTGGGGATTTTCCTGGGTTCTTCCTCCACCAATATCATTGACCACCATGTATAGCCTATCATGTGCTGAAAAATGGCATTAAACCCTACAACAACAACAACAACAACAATAAACCCAAGATCTTGCTTATTTTGAAGAAAGTTTATCTCGTATAGACTTTTTTAATAAATCATTGCCTTTCTATCAAACTATAGTTACATTGGAAGAATTGTTAAATTTATGACAAACAATGGCATTGGGTTTTTCTTTATAAATTCATAAAATAGTTTTTCACAATTGTTATCTGATTGTTGAAGCTTCTGTCGTGCTTGCTCTAACAGGATCCTAATTTATCAAGAAGCTCCAGTTATGTATTTTAAAATTTACACACACACACACACACACACACACATATTGGCCCCGAATGGTCTAAAGCACGTTACGGATCACGGCCATCTCACCTCTGTCTGTGTTGGTTGGAGTCTAAGATTCAGCTAATGTAGTTATGTGAGAAAGCTTGCCAGTAGCCTTTTGTGGGTCGGGGGTTTTCATTGGTTCTTCCTCGACAATTAATACTGGCCACCATATATAGCCTATCTTGTGCTGAAAAATGGTGTTAAACCCTATAACAACAACATATATATATATATATAATTAGTATCCTGTTAGAGCAAGCATGACAGAAGCTTCACCAATCAGATAACAATTGTTACGTGCTTAGGCTTGAATAAGCAGTAACACAGAAAGAGTGAAAACTAACAAGCTTGTAAAAGTTTAAAAATGAATTTATTAAGTACAATTATTTTCATAAAATAAATAAACTTACGGTTTTAGAGAATCAAATCCAGCATTAATCCAATATAGAATTCACAAAAATAATCCACTAATGGAATTGCAAGAGTCCTGATAAATAAATGTTCTAATAGTTCCAGGTTCGAATCTTGAGGATGTAATCCAAAATGGCTGACAATGTCACGTGATGCAGTTCTTGTTTTTAAAATAATCCAAATGAAATCATAAACACATGTCCTTTTCTTTTTTTTTTTTTTTTTTTTTTTTTTTTTTTTTTTTTTTTTTTTTAAGGATATTCTGTTTTTATTTCTTTCTCATCATTCACTACGTCGTACATTAAATAATAAAAACAATAATTACTGAAAAAAAAACAAAATATATGGTTGGTACAATACTTGCAACAATTTCCATTTTGTGCAAATAAGAAACATAAATTTTTTTTAACTATACGAAATAATAACAAATGCGGTAATTATATATATATATATATATATATATATATATATATATATATATATAACATTATGTTGTTATCCTAGATGACGATGATGAATATGCATCTTTCGTGCTAACAGTGCAATAAACAAATGAATCCTGTTTAGAGTAATCACGTGATTATTTGTGTATATATTTTAATTAGGTCAACCGTACCTTGAGAGCAGCTACATCCTATTCCGTTGGCATCAGTAATTGCTGGAACAAAAAGCAAATCACTGCATGATGTACATCTATTTTTATGTACCTACTGAACCTAACAAAGTTTCAATATCCAACTACTTTCCAATGTGAAACTACTGTCCAATATCCAACTACTTTCCAATGTGAAACTACTGTCCAATATCCAACTACTGTCCAATATCCAACTACTTTCCAATGTGACACTAGTCCAATATCCAACTACTGTCCAATGTGAAACTACTGTCCAATATCCAACTACTTTCCAATGTGAAACTACTGTCCAATATCCAACTACTTTCCAATGTGAAACTATTGTCCAATATCCACGTACTTGCCGATGTCAAACTAATTTCTAATTGTCAGACTAGTTGAAACGTTAAACCATGCTTCAATGTCGAACTACTTTCCATCGTCTTATGTCAAAGTACTTGCCAATGACAAATTGATTTTTAATGACAAACTACTTTCCAAAGTCAAAGCAATTTAGAAATATCAGACTACGCTCTAATCTCAAACTAGTTGCAATGTCAAACTATTTTCCGATGTCAAACTACTACGCAATGTCAAACTACTTTGAAATGTCCAAGTACTTTTCGACATAAAAACACTTTCCTTCGCCAAACTACGTTATAATGTCATCTTACTTTCCAATGTCAAACCACACTCCATTCTCAATGTTATTTCCAATGTCAGACTACTTTCAGTGTCAATGTATTTCTAAGGTCAAACTAAATTCCAATGTCAAACTAATTTCCATTGTCAAATTTATTTCCTATGTCACATTACATTCCATTGTCAAACTACTTTCCAATGTCAAACTACTTTCCAATGTCAAACTACATTCCAATGTCAAACTACTTTCCAATGTCAAACTACATTCCAATGTCTAACTACTTTCCAATGTCAAACTACTTTCCAATGTCAAACTACATTCCAATGTCAAACTACATTCCAATGTCAAACTACTTTCCAATGTCAAACTACTTTCCAATGTCAAACTACATTCCAATGTCAAACTACTTTCCAATGTCAAACTACATTCCAATATCAAACTACTTTCCAATGTTAAACTACTTTCCAATGTCAAACTACTTTCCAATGTCAAACTACATTCCAATGTCAAACTACTTTCCAATGTCAAACTACTTTCCAATGTAAAACTACATTCCAATGTCAAACTACTTTCCAATGTCAAACTACTTTCCAATGTCGTTTTCATTGTCATAATACTCTTCATTGTCAAACTAGTTGGAGAATTATACATTAGGCAGATTTTTAACCCTTCTAATTTTAAAATTTCTAACGAAAACATATTTAAATATTTAAATTTCAGGTGAAATGTCATTTCTTATCTTCTGAAAAGTTTGCAAAATAATAGCAAGCAAAATTAATGATGGTGATTACAGTAATTTATTTATAAGAGTATCAAAGTAAGGAAAATTAATTTCTTTATACCTTTCTTTCTACTTTAAAATTTCCGGCAAAAGAATTTGTTATTTTGTAAAAGTTTTTCATACTATTGATGAAACAGCACTGAAGACAAAATGTTTCCTAAACAACCGTATCGTTCAGATATAATTGGCATGAACATAAAGTTTATCAACTAATCTTGTATTTATGTTTTGATCATTTTTTAGTGTACATTACTTACTGGTGTAATGGTTGACGATCTCCCATTGACAGTCCAAGTTGTTGAATAGATGTGTTGGTATGAAGCCCAAGTGAATAACGGCTAAAATGAAACTTAATACTACATATGCTTACTATATACTTAATTAGATAAATTAATCTGTGAAGTAGTGTGTTGCACAATTCATTTACAGTATATTTCACACTTTAAATATATTATTATATTATTTCTCTTTCTCTCTCTCTCTCTCTCTCTCTCTCTCTCTCTCTCTCTCTCTTTTGTTTTATTATAGTGTTGCCTGGTGGGGGATAGTGCTCCAACAGAAGACAAACGTCACATATGCCACCAAGAACGCAAACGCTTTTGGAGAACAGTTTTCGAAGAAGATGGTGATGATAGATCCAGTACATCACGTACTATGACGCCACAGAACATCAACGCATGGCAATAATGCACGATGGAACATAAATCTTTCCGTAGTAACGTATTGCATCAGGTAGCCAAGGGGAAATACATTTTGTCCTATAAATCCTTTTAGTCAATCCAAAGGATCTTGAATGAAACCCTCCCGGATATCACCGCCAAACATGTTTTGGTCTACGTCCGTTTTAAATACTTTTAAAAGGCATTTAAAAATAAAAACTTCATGGACCAAATAATGCTATCTGTATTTAATATTATATATAGGAGATTTTTAGTCATGAAATTCCATGATGGCAATGACGTAGTGTTCTCGTGCTAATTTTTGTTTAATGTGAGAAAATCCAATATTATACCTCATTCCGTAAGAAGTATTTTTATACGAAGAAACAAATCTTGAGGCAGGATGTCTTTTGCACAGAAGATCTGCTTGGTGTTCAGATTAAATGGTCAAAAAGAGATCGTTGGATTACATCTCTTGAGACATAATGTCTTTTGCACAGAAGATCTGCTTGGTGTTCAGATTATATGGTCAAAAAGAGATCGTTGGATTACATCTCTTGAGACATAATGTCTTTTGCACAGAAGATCTGCTTGGTGTTCAGATTATATGGTCAAAAAGAGATCG
This sequence comes from Unio delphinus, assembly GCA_029339505.1. Classification (NCBI taxonomy): domain Eukaryota; kingdom Metazoa; phylum Mollusca; class Bivalvia; order Unionida; family Unionidae; genus Unio; species Unio delphinus. The sequence continues at coordinate 7,502,738 of JAQISU010000117.1, forward strand.
TTGGATTACATCTCTTGAGACATAATGTCTTTTGCACAGAAGATCTGCTTGGTGTTCAGATTATATGGTCACAAACAGATCGCTGGGTTTACATATTGTATTCTAATTGCAATGCAGCTGGACTCACATTGTGTGATTAATGCAACAGGATGAATACAATATTTAATTCATTGAAATTTAACAGAAATTCAATATTTTATTTATGTAATCAGGTGTGAGCATTAATTTCCGTCACACTGTTTAATATATTCATGCCTATACTGTCTTATAACTTGAGTTCGTAACTAATAATAATTTAATAATAAAGGTTCAAAGATGGAATGAACGAATATCCTTTAATCTCCTCTGAACGCACAGTTTTAAAGTTTTGCATATGCCTATATGGTGATATAGATTCTTTATGTCTTGTAGTTGAATGACGTACAAATTAGTGAGAAGTAATACAATTGGACGGAACATTACATTATAAAACTATATACTAATATATTATTATTTTTTTTTTTTTTATTGAACACAAGGTATCAGGATTTTACATATTCCCCTACATCACCACCTGACCTGGCGTATGGGGCATGATCTTAAATTCTTTTGTGTCCTGATCTCTACATGTGTTCCCTACACAACACACACACACATACACACACAGACACTTACTGACAATCACAATTATTGTACACAAAGTCATACTCGCATACAAACCCCAAGATGCATGAAATTGCATTTAAAAATAATAATAATAATAATAATAGTAATAATAATAATAATAATAATAATAATAATAAATATGTAAATTTTAAAAGTAAAAATAGTAATAATAATAATAATAATTCATGTACCAAAAGTTGATAATAGGGTCCACTTTCTTTTAAACTCGTCACTGCTGTTATTCACTTTGGCGACATATTTTTCCAGCGTTTTATATGATAAAACACAATTTTTATAATAGGCAAGATTTGGGCTTTTTGATGCACAACGTGATCTGTATATAACATATTTTGCAAGCAAAATTAGGAAGTTAATAAGATCGTCAAAGTTGTTATTTCCTATAAAGACATCTTTTCGTGTAATTCGAAAATTTGGGTCATAAGTTTGTATCCATTCTACCAACAGTTTCCAAAAGTTTTCAGTAATTAAACAGTCATAAAATAAGTGCTCAATTTCTTCTATTCCCTCATTACAAAAGGTACATTTATCATTATCACTTAAATTAATCTTTTTTAGAAACTGGTTTGTGGTAATATTTCTGTGGAGAAATCTAAAGTTAAAGCTAATCAGTTTTGTGTCTTTTGTACAAAATCTAGCCGAAACAAAAGAGTTGGTCCATTCATTTGTACCAATCGCACACTCTAGCTGTCTGGACCAAGTTTCCTGTTTACCATTTGGCTTTATTATTTTGGTTCTTATTAGGTCTTTATAGATAAATTTATTCTTTGCTCTTACCCTAAGGAGAGATGTTTTGTCCAAAGCTACAAGAAAACTATTTCCACTTTCATAGAAAGTTTTAATTTTCTTTTTCCACATCACAGAGATCTTTGAAATAAGAGCAAAGTACTGTATGAAATTATTTGTTTTTGTTTTTTGTTTTATTTCATCAAAACTTAATAGAGACCCTTGTGCATCAAAAAGATGTTTAATAATTATAATACCATTTGTTCTCCACCTTGTGTATGATTTAAAATTATCTACAGTCACTAAATTAAGAATATCTTGAGACAAGTATTCATTGACAGTAGATGGTTCATTTTTCCATTGAGATAACGCATAAATAACATCACGCCAAAAAATATTTTTAATTAATTTAGAGATTACTTTTAGTTTAGTTTTTCCTAATGAAAGTAACAGCATACCTCCAAATTTTCCAAATATTTGTTCAGAAACCAGTTTTTGCCATAAGCCATTTTCGTTTATTAAGAGGCGCCTAATCCAGGTAAGTTTTATATAACACACAAATGAGTGCAAGTGAATCATATTTAACCCCCCTTCCTCAAAAGAAGCAATAAGTGTGTCTCGTTTAACTCTCTCAGTTTTACTGCCCCAAATAAACTGGAAAAATAATGTATTCAGTTCCTTTTCTATATGGGGTGGAGGATTTGGCAAAGATGCAAAAAGATGAATGAATTTAGGCAAAAGCAAGGACTTTATCAAAGTAATTTTTCCAATAATGGATAAATTTCTTCTACTCCACCAGCCAAGCAGTTTCTTAACTTCCTTTAACTTCATCGAATAATTAAGCTCTACCATATCCTCCAAGTTCAAAGAGAAATATACTCCCAGCAATCTAAAATTAGACATTGACCAGTTAATATCAATTTCTGGACATATTTTTTCATTAGAATATTTTTTGTTTCCAATCCAAATTGCTTTCGATTTCAAAACATTGCAGTGCAGACCTGACACCAAAGCAAAATCATTTAAAATCTGCATGGTTGTCCTCAAGGACAACTGAGAACCATCTAATAATAGAAAAGCATCATCAGCGTACTGCCCTATTTTAAACTCCATTTCATTATAAAAAATGCCTGTAACATCTGTGTTTTTCTTTAGTTCTGTTGCAAGAAGTTCAATTCCTATTATGAAAAAATAGGGTGATAAGGGGTCTCCCTGGCGACAACCTCTCTCCAAATTAAAGAATGGGGATAAATGTCCATTATTAATAACACAACTTTTTGATTTATTGCAAAATAGCCTGAACCAGTGACAAATTGATTCTCCAAAGTTAAAAGACTTCAGAGCAGCTTCTAGAAAGTCCCATTCAACTGAGTCAAACGCTTTTTCAAAGTCTATCAATAGGAGAAGACCAAATTCATTTTTTTCCTCAAGGTATTGCATCAGGTCATACAACAATCTTGTATTTTCACCAATGAATCTCCCTTTCATAAAACCCTTTTGGGTGTCACTGATGATAAACGGGAGTACTTTTTTGACCCTATTAGCAATTGACGCTGAAGCAATCTTGTAATCCACATTAAGTAGAGAGATTGGTCTCCAATTTCTTATAAATTTCCTGTCTTTATCTTCTTTTGGAATGCACGTTATGATCCCCTGAGACTGAAATTCTGAAAAATGATTCATATCATATCCAGTATTTAGAGACCTAAAGAGAAAACCGCCTAGGTCTTTCCAAAAGAATTTGTAAAATTCTACCGTAAATCCATCAGAACCAGGGCTAGTTTCATTTTTCATACTTTTTAGTGCTAAACCACATTCCTCAAACGTTAACTTACCTTCACATGAACTTCTTTCAAAATCTGAGAGTTTTTTATCATGGTTAAAAAAGTGGTTAAGCGTTTGAAAGTTACATTTGTTTTTACTTTGGTATAATTTTTCATAAAAGTCTTTCTGTTGATTTAATATTTCTTTTGAATCTGTTACCCTTGTTCCATCTTCCTTAGTTAACTCTTTTATTGTTTTGTTTGTGTAATTTCTCTTTTCGAGATTAAGAAAATATTTAGAATTTTTTTCACCAGATTCATACCATCGTGCCTTAGATCTTAACATTATACCTTCCACCTCTTTTTTCCTCATTTCTTCTAACTCCGCTTGTTTTTTGTTCAATTCTTTCATCGTAGTGGGGTTATTATTTTGATTCACTAAAGCATGTAAGGTATTTATTTCAGCTTCCATTTTCCTGAGATTTTGTTTTTCCTGTTTTGCTTTAGCTTGTGAATACATAATAGATTCTGATCTTATTATCATTTTAAGGATTTCAAAAAACAATTGATCATTACATGTTAGTTTCACCTGAAGTGGGTTTTTCTTATCACCTTCACAATAATATTCTTCTACTGTGCTAGTTATACATTTTTTTACCAATTTAATATATTCATTTTGCTTTAATAGCTTTGAATTGAATTTCCAGTATCCAGGACCTCTCGGTGCTGCAGATATAGACAATTTGAGTGTTATTGCTGAATGATCTGTTTTATAGCCAGGAATAATAGAGGCGTCTATACAATTTGAAAACATGTCCTCAGAGATTAAAAAATAGTCCAGTCTACTCTGTTTCACAGGGCTTGCCTGATGCCAAGTAAATACTCTACTGTCAGGATTGACTGTTCTCCAAGGATCCAGTAAATCTAGTTGATTCTTGATGTCCTGGACTGCTGCTCGGGCCATGGAGTGTTTATCGTGCAAGATATTATAAGAGTCAAGCTCCATGTCCTGAACAACATTCCAGTCACCACAAATAATAACAGAGGAATTTTCAAAATTTATAATATCCTCTTTCAAAGTTTTAAAAAACTCAGCATTATCATCATTATGACCATATAGATTCACTAGTGTGAATCTCTGTCCATTAACTAATAAATCTAAGAGAATGTATCTGCCCTGACAATCACATCTGTTTCTAAGAATAAGAAATTCAAAATTATTTCTAAACAGGATAGCAACACCAGCACTACTGCTAGATTTATGGCTAAAAACACACTTATATCCCCATTCAGCCTCCCAATACTTCTCAGTCTCAACTGTACTATGTGTCTCTTGTAAACATATAATAGATGCTTTTTTTTGTTTGACCCAGCAGAAAATATCTCTTCTTTTGAGATCAGAACTATGTAGACCCCTAACGTTCATTGACAAAATTTTAATTTGATTATCCATTGTTAAATCTTGTTTTAAGTAAAACTTTCACAGGGCTTATATAGACATGCATCACAAAACCATTATCATGAAAAATGCTCACATACACCTTGGTACACACTCTCACACACATAACCACATAATGCTTAAAAAATCGATAAGTGTAGTACAGTGTCATGCACCATTGGGTACATATATAATGTTTCCCAATATAGTGATACATGAACTCTGTTCTACGCTGGAGTGTTGGTATAATTAGTAAATATAAATATCAATACGCATGTCCTTTTCCAGTTAAATGGAATAATTCCTCATGCTACAACGAAATGACACAATTTCCAGTACAAGGTAATTAAAATTATAACTCAGACAGCAGACACAACTATTAACTTTAAAAGCCCAGATTCTATCGAATCTCTCTCCCAGTACAATAATTTAAATACCCGTTTTTTTTACGTAAACAAGGGATCACATGATTTTCTGGAAGTTCATGGAAGGTCAAAGAAAGAAGCTACCTTCACTAAGTCACGTACTAATAGAATGATCCAGAAGAAAATCAGCCACTAATTACTAAAACTAAAAAGATATTTTTGGATCTAGCCAATTATTTCCAAGGCTTGTTTACACTCTCTAAAGAAGGGTCAGAAATGAGGTCAACAAGCCAAGGTCAACCTGTGTTTACAGCTAGAGTCTAGGTCAGCCTGAATTTTCCAGAATAATCTCCCAATTAATGAATTTTAAACCCTAAATGACAAATTTGGATTTGACACTTAAAACAAATAAATTAAATCCAATAACAAATATATATATATCGAACCAACGACCTCCCGCATCCCGGGCAGATGCTCTAACCACTAGACCACTGTAGCTGTGAAAGTAAAGGAGTTTTCAGCCTGGTGATAGAGTTATGTCTCTCTTGTCCTTACTTAAAATGCCTCTTTAGGCAATGTGCTATGGTCTTGACACTGTTATAAAGAAAGTGAATGATTAAAATGCACTGTATATCATCAGTACTCCTATAAAGTGAAAAGATCAACTTTGTGATATAAATTTGTTAAAGGAGTATATTGATAGCTACAACCCAGTTAATCCTACGTTCAGTATATTAGACATGTCCCATACAATGAGGATTTAAGCAATGGAATGCAATTGGACTGAATTTACATTGATGTAATCAACCTTCGAAGTCAGAAATATTTACTAATCTGGACCTGAAACTTACATCTACAGCTACAAGAGAAGGATGAACTAAAACAGATATTTCTTGAATATCAACACTGCTTTCCAGATGTTCCTACACAAACAAATAAAATCTACCGGTACTATGTCGATGAAAATGTATATTCCACACCTGTGAAACAACATCCGTACATGATGAACCCACTCAAACACATTAATAGGAATGCTTGGGGAAAAAAAAATTCAGCTGTACTGGTGAATGATTTGACAGAACCATGACTGGGGTTCGTCATATATTCTTGTGCCTTAGCCAGATAATACTTTCCGCATGTGCACTGACTATAGAAAAGTGAACAAAACTTTTACATTTGTATTGTTAATAATCAATGACTGCATCGACAAAATTGGAAATGTAAAATATATTACCAAACTTTGACCTTTTGAAGGGATTCTGGCGAATTCCACCGACAGAAAGGGCAAGGAAATTTCAGCATTCATAACTCTTGATAGACTTTATGAATCTAAAATTATGCCATTTGGGATGAAAGGTTCATCTTGTACTTTCCAACATTTAATGAACATGATTACATCTGGTTTAGATAATTGTGATGCTTACATCAATAATCTTATAATTTGTAACTGGACCTGGAAAGATCACATTGACACCATTGGAAGTTCTTTGATACAATCAATGATGTAAATTTAAATTAATTCAAGTAAAAGTTAGTTTTGCCATACATGTGTCATATTTCTAGGACATATCATAGAACATGGACAAGTTAAACCTGTTGAAGTTAAAGTCACGGCTATCTCTGAATTTCATTTGAATATCGGTAAAATGGAGCTCGTACGAATTTGTACGTATGCGGGCACTAAACAGTCATTGAAGGCCGAGTGGACTTACATAACTTTAATCCATGAACAAATTTCGTCGATCGTGTAAAGAGGAAAGAAGAGGCAGCGCTAGCCAAAACTGCCAAGTCGAAAAGGTGATAATGGATATAAGTTTGATGGAGCGTGGAGCATCTCCTGGGTCGCGGGCTTGTAACCCGGTTGAGTTATATGAAGACTTCAACAATGGTACTAACAGCTGACCAGCTTGGTATTCAACATTAAGAAGTTAGTGTTGAGACTGGTTGGCCTGGTGTTAAGATACTGTTGCTGTATTATACAGTATAGGACATTATTATACATGTCTGCGGCATGATGCCCCAGTGTTACACATCGCTATAAACTGACACACTGTAGATATCATAGCGACATAATTGATCAAGTCTCGGATTCGGCTGATGTGGGTATGTGAGAAAACTTGCCAGCGTGAATATTAGTTATCTCGGATCACTTTTGGAATTTGTGTATACTATTGAGTAAGATAAATCACATCAGTAATTTTATGTCTACCTCGACAAACTATCCGAGCTGGATTTGATTATTTATCCAGCATTACATCACCATGAACAACTAAATTATTAATAAATTCATCAAGTTCATTGACGCTTTGTGCTTCATCAATATCGGCAATAAAATGAATCATATCATGACCTTCTTCATTTAATAATTTTCGCTTTCATCTTTAAATCTTTAAGTACATCATAGCATCATCAACTGATGGAGCTACTAAATATAACTTATCACACTACAGCCGTCTCATTATGAAATTAAGCAGTTATTATGTCTTTCCGCTTTAAGATGGATTTATGATACAATTGCTTTGATAAAATTCGGTAGCGCTGGATGTTTTAATAGGTCTTGTTTTCGTGTCGCTGAGAAATCAGTGACATCCATGTTATACCAATATAATAAATAATAAGAATCTATATTGTGTAAAATGTAGAGCACCCAGCCATACAGAAGATGTAACAATAATAATAACAACAAATAAAAAGCGTACGCTCACAGGTAGTGTGTGAAATGTGGTACACAAAATATGAATGTATCTCCCTAATTAATTTAGGACAAAACAAAATAGGCAATGATACAGCTACTTCATTAGGAAAATTACCAGGTACTCCATGGGATAAATATCCAGGAGAAAAAAAACATCTTCCTGGATATAATTATTGTGGTCCTGGTACTAAACTAGATATCCTACTTGATGACCAAGATCGGCCAAAACCAGGAGAGTATCCAATAAATGATATTGATAAAGCGCGTCATATTAATTATGTATCTTATAAAAGATTTACAATAAAGACATATTGCAGATGTGAAGTTGATTCATGCATTAAATTCTGTACAAAATAAGTCTTCAGTTCAGAGTATCGATCATTGCCTAATTGGTTAGCAAGATCCGCACTGAAAGGTAAACTAGCAGTATGGGCTGGTAATTATTCAACCGATTATTATTATACGGGAATTAATTTATTATAGCCCAAGAGGATATTTGTAAGGTAGAGCAGCAATTAGTAAACTCGTTGTTGCTGAAAATGTTACATGTGTTGTTCCTGCAAATTGGTTAACACGACAGGCAATATGGCAAATTTATCTACCACTGCCTAAATAAATTCAATATGCAAATTTTTATATCAGCGCTCCTAATGAAGTTCATCAGACAGATATAATATTTTTACCACATGATACCATTACAATTTGAAGATGTCGATTAACATACAAATACGCGTTAACTGCCGTTGAGTACCCCTACGTCAATTACACTCAAGACATGTCAGCATAATATTGTCTCATGTATGACCAAGACTAATATATTTTCTATCTACGGTAAATTGTCTTTTATTATTAAGAATACTGTTCCACAGCACAACGATACTAGTATGTTTGAATATCTTTATGTAATATAAATATTTCCTGTTTAAATGTATCACGAATTATCTTTTGTATATTTGAAAATTCTTTATGTAATATAAATATTTTCTGTTGAAATGTATCACTATCTTTCTACTTGCCACTATCAAATCGTTTGATCTCCATTTATCCCATAAATCGTTCATAGAAGTTTCTGAATTATTTTGCGCATTATTTCACACACTGAATTTTATTTGGTTGCTATCTTAAGCTCTTTTAATCCTGGATCTATCGCTCTTTGATCAGCAGTTATCTCCTCGTAATAATCACAGGCACTTGATTCTGAGTAAATTCATGTATACACTCAAATACAGTAGAATAAATAATTTTCCCCAATATATATAAGCAACTTTTGTTCTTCAGTGAGCGATGGGGTCAATAAGAAAAGAAAGATTAAATAATATTAATTTACCAGCAACAGAACCGCCACCTTATCGCCAGATAGCATCGCTATCACCACCCTTTCTTACAAGTACAATTGTATGCTTGGGTCCAGTGAAAAACCTTTCCTACATTTCTACAAATTCCAAAGATATGCGAAAGTGGAAATTGTCTACGATTACCTTTAAGCATTAATTGACGTGATCTGAAACCTAATCTGTAATTTAGATTAACATCAATAATCGTGTTTTCCACATCATCAAAACAACGCAGGCAGGGTTTTGTGGTCGTCTTATATTACGTGGCATACCTTCAAGATGGTCAGTATTATCCTTGGTAAACATCATCGACGGACCAGCTGTTAAAGTAAAATCCGCTGAATATCTTGCTAAACCCAATATCGATGTGACAACGTCAACATTATCCTGATTTGTTTCAATATCTCATCCATCAATCATAGTTTGGGTTTTGCACCAGACTCACTATTCGTAAACAAATATATGAAGCCGCTAAGAAAAACGTCACAAACATATTCCATTTAGCCAAATCATCCCACTACGTTACTAAGATCACCGAGAGTTCCAGCTGCAAAGAGCTCTTTGAGATAACTAACAAACTAATGGCAAGTAACAAATGTTCACCGCTTCCAAATACCTTCTCTCCAGGAAACTGTCCGGACCTATTTGCAAATTTCTTCCTCAACAAAGTACAAACCATTAGAGATACGCTTGACAGCACAATTTCCATTGTTTCGTCACCATACAGTTATGATACAGAATTTCAGCGACAACTATTAGGAGCATTTTAACCTGTTTCTATTGATTTAGTATGGAAAATAGTGATGAAGAGTGCACCAAAGTCAAGTGAACTTAAACCAATTCCAACATCATTGCCGCTTGAGTGCTTAGACCCAATATTTCCTTCCCTAACTGATGCTATTAATATTTCATTCTCATTAGGGGAATTCCCATCATTTTTCAAAACTGTCATCGTTGAACCTCTACGGAAGACACCAACACTCGACCATACCGATTTAAAGAACTGCCGCCCAGTTTCTAATCTCCCGCTCATATAAAAAAATCTTAGAAAAAAGTTGTTTTAACCCAACTTTTATCTCATTTGAACTCAGTCTTTTTAGCAATGTACAGTCTGCATATCGTCCTTGCCACAGTACTGAAACTACTCTTCTGAAAGCATTTAATGACATTCGCTCTGCTTTGGATAGCAGAAAGATTACAGTTCTCATCCTCCTTGATTTGTCTGCAGCATTTGACACTAGTGATGGGAATCGGTTAGAAGTTCATAATCGATCATCGGTTGCACACAACTTACTGATAATCGATTATAATCGGTTGCTAACTTTCTACAAGTAAGTTTTAATTTTTTTTGTTACAGAGTTATATCTTTGTTCAAAAGTTTAAAATTTAAAAAAATGTATAGGAGTTAATCTCTCTCTCTCTTACTCTCTCTCTCTCTCTCTCTCTCTCTCTATATATATATATATATATATATATATATATATACTTTAACCTCAAAAGCAACTTTCTTTGGCTTATCAGTTTTATGCAGCTGAAAGACTTAACAATCCCCCAGAACACTTTTATTCATATGTGATTTTTCAATTGTTTAAAGTATAGAAAGAAATGTTTTTCTTGCTTGTCATTAGTTACTAATACTACAATCAAAGCAGTTTAAACAAAACAAAAAAACACCAATTACAAAAACTTTCAAACTAACTGAACTATTTATCAGCAAAATCATGTAATGTTTGAGCAATGCTGAACACAAAAATCATTTTTCAGAATACTGTTTCTTCTTGAGCTTGTTACACTGACATTACCAATAGTTAATGTTTTTGTTTAAGAATATTATCAGGTCCACATTGTCACAACTTAAACGAGCCCGTTTCTTGCTGACAAGATGTCCAGCCAGACTAAATACCCTCTCACTGGATACTGATGATGCCGGAATACTTAGGTACTTCCGAGCTAGTAAGCTAAGATGGGGGTAGAACTGGCAGTTTTGTTTCCACCACTGTAACATTGTGAGATTGGTATCATATGGAGCAGCAACTAGATATCTAGAAACCTCCTGGTGGATGACATCTGTTATTGGCTGTTGACTTTCACCAAGGCAAACAACATCTTGCAACCAATCATCCATGTCAACATTGACCTTTGTTTTCTTGTTTGGTGGACTAAGTGTAACCACAGTTTTAGTGTTGTCATCTCTGACATTTAGTAGTGATGGTGCAATTGGTAGAGGTGGCAATGAGTCTGAAGGTTGTTCATCACTAGTCACTGGTTCCACTTGGACATTCACTTTAACATCAGCCATATCAAGAGCAACCTTTAAAAGCAGAGCATGTCCATCTGCTCGCTCACTGTCAGATAGAAACTCCAGATCCTTCATAGTATGATTCAATAAACAGCCCAACAGAGCTAGATCTTTGTCCTGTGTTCTATTGTCAAGTTCTTGTCTCATTACATCTTTAAGTTTAGCAATTGAAGGTAGATCATCAGCATTTGTTTCTATACATTTGGTAAGTTTAAGAAGTATTGGGATAACTTTATGAAGGGTTGGTGATTTGTCTCTGCAAACACTGTTTGTTGCATTCAGGAACGGTGAGAGAACTTAAACAAGTTTTTCAACCAATGCTTGTTCGTCAAATGTATAGACATAATTTTTCAATGTTGCGGCTGTTGACTTGCTTATGTTTGGGTCACTGATAACAGCCATAATAGCAGGTGTTTGCTCAAGCATTCGTTCAAGCATTTCATGAGTGCTATTCCATCTAGTTGGAACATCCATCTTGAGCTTGTGTCCTCTAGCACCTATGTCAAGTAGTAACTGCTGCTTTCTCATTAACAAATCATTTATGCTCGTGCTTTGATGGAAAAAAGTCACCAGTTTGCGCCGCTTTGCAATGATTCGTGACAGTTCTGGTATAGCTAAAGCTTTTTTCACAATAAGGTTGAATCTGTGACCATAACAACCAAATCGAGTCCATTGAAGTAAATCAAAAGCCTTGATCTCATTGGCTGCATTATCAGTTACTCCAGTTGGTGTTGGAAGATTCCATCGCCTCTGAGTGGCCAACAGGCTTTCTTTTATATTTTCCCCAGTGTGACTGCCTTCAACTTTTCGTGTTTCTAAGACAACACTTTTCAATTCCCAATCTTTGGAAATAAAATGTGCAGTCACTGTACTATAACTTTCTGTATTTAATGAAGTCCATGCATCGTGAGTAACAGCTATATCAAGAACATCATGTAGTTCCTCTTTTACTTTTTTCTCAGCCTGGTCTTTCTTCACAGCTAGTTTGGAGGACACTAATTTACGACCTGGAATTTCATACCTGAAAATGTAAAGTTTGAAACATTTAGTCATGGTAGTCAAACAAGACATGTATTTGGAATATTTACTATGTCTAAATATAGTGAAAATAATGAATTTATTTAATGTTTATTTAGACAGGACAGCATTATATTTAATTAAATACTGCTTAATTTAGGTATGAAAATTCAAAATTCAACAGTGTTGACATCTAGAATCAAATGGATTCACACCTTTTTTTCTTTTCTCACTGTCAGTTTAAATAAATATTACTAATTTTTAATGTTATCATTTAAAACTTACCTTGGATTAAGAAGCATCACAAAGTTTCTAAAATATGTATGGTCAACAAGGCTTAGCAGAAGAACTTTGCCAACAATAAGTTTCAAGAGTGCATCATCAATTTCGTTCTGCTTTGTAGCTGACATCCTCTCTGTTGGCTTCTTAAATTGTTCATCAATCTTAGTCTGTTTGGGTGGCTGGGGGGAAACATCAGCACCTTTTGCTGTCGCTGATCCCATTTCCTTATGGTCATGATCAAGATGAAAGGCCAAATTTGTAGTATTGCCTGGAATGTATTTGAAATAAATGTTTTTATATTGAGAAGAAAAAAGAGCAAACAACAAATTCTTTATGCACAAGTATCTTAAATGAATGGAATGAAATTATTTAAAGAAAATCAGGATTAAAATTAATATTTAATTTGTACATATATTTTAAAATTAATTTGCAACATTTTAAAAAGTTATTTTATGTTTTTAAATAGTCACATGTCTCAGGGAATATCTGTAACAAACCTCAGAGATCACTTTTCCGTCATTATCATATATGCCTAAATAGCAGGATAATCTAGTGATTATTTATGTATTTCAATCATAATCATGACATGGAGCTTTATTATGAAAAGAAATTTGAAGTATTTTAACAACAACACATGCTATATTAGAGGAAAGCACAAAGTACACAAATGATTTAATGAAAATAAAATTCTTGATTTAAAATATTTGATACTGGAATGCCATGAAACGTTTTTCCGTGTGCGTGCGTGCAACTCATTTATTTTATACGAGGTTGTTCTGTCTCCTAATAATTGCATTCATCGTTGACGACATTATTTGTTTCCAAATTATCCAAAAAAATCTAACTATGGTGTATGTTTATATATTTGGAAGTTATGAAGGGAATAAATAATTTAGCTTTACTGTTGTGGATCGGAAGGCTAATATCATGGTTCCACAGTCCTAAAATGTAAAGCGTATCCCATGATAATTTTGTTTTCGTGTAGCACCACAAAAAAATTAGAATATTGTTCATTTTTTGCACTATGTATTGGAGAATGTATTTGCCAAAAATAAATGTATCCCCGCAATGATTTCAATGAGAATAGCTGGACCTACCTTTGTTTGCATATTCCTTTCTACAGAGTTTGCATATGACCTTCGTTGTATCTAAATTCTCCTTTGTCGGTGGACCCTCCTGTATTTTGTAAAATCCAAAATATGTCCATACACGAGAACGAGCTTTTCCTCCAGGATATGGATATATTATTTTGCGATCGTTTTCATCCATGGCACGTGTATGATATTTAGCGGGGTTTTAACATTTTGTTCGGAATCCTCGGTTTTCTTCCCAACAAACAAAGGGATTGAACTAGTCTGTGCCAGCGCTTCACAGTTGTCTCCCTTACCATGCAATCGATTATGGCGTTTCACAATCGATTGGCGAATTGGTTCACTCAACCAACTGATCATCGATTATAATCGATAATCGGAACAACACTATTTGACACAATAAACAATGATATATTTGTAATGGGTTACGTTGCTTCCCTTTTTGGGGTGGGGTGCTCCCAATTTTTTTAATTAATGCAGAAGACCCACCATGGCTAGTTTTTATCAGAAATTGAAGTAGTGATAGAGAGATGCAAAGATCTGAGCCCCCGGTCAGCGGTGCCGACAGTTAAATTAATGAATACACAAACTGAAATTTTAAATAACAACAATTTAATGTAATTCAACAGTAATCTCTTAATACAATTTAGCTAATATCATATCACTCAACCAAGTGACGGCCTAGTTCATCCTTTGAATTAGTGTGTGAAATTTTCCTTCTGTTCTGAGTCCTACTCATCTGTATGTTTCTTCTTCTCCTTTCCTTTGTCTCCCTTCGTTCTCCCTTCAACTTTCCCTCTGTCCTTCATTCACTCTTGTGTCTTCCAGAGATTCGGACCAACTGCTGCGGTAATTCTCTCTGGTCCCTAAAAATAACTCTAACTTCTCTTTTGTCTCCCAGAGACTCGGACCACAGCACTGAGTACTTCCCTCTGGTCCATAAAAGCTTCTAAAGAATACATACAAGGACATTAGCAAAGCATTTTCCTTTTGCTATGTAACTCACACTAACATTAATATCATCAGATAGGCCATTACCGTTTCTGGTCACGCATTCGTACCCATCGAAATGCACATTCTCCCTGCTAAGTGTACATGATATATATATATTGTTACGTGCTTAGGCTCGAATAAGCAGCAACACAGAAAGAGTGAAAACTAACAAGCTTGTATAACTTTAACAATGAATTTATTAAGTACAATTATTTTCATAAAATAATTAAACTTACGGTTTTAGAGAATCAAATCCAACAAATATAGAATTCACAAAATAATCCACTAATGGAATTTCAAGTCCTGATAAATAAATGTTCTAATAGTTCCAGGTTCGAATCTTGACGATGTAATAATCCAAAATGGCTGACAATGTCACGTGATGCAGTTCTTGTTTTTAAATCATCCAGATGAAATTATGAAACATATGTCCTTTTCCAGATAAATAGAATAATTCTTCTTTTCCAACGAATTGACACAGTCCAGAACAATATTAACACTCAAACATAAATACACAACCAATAACTTACAGCCCAATATTTCTACTACTGTCAGCTTCTAAAATACAGCTATATATATTGTTTTTCTGAAGTAAACAAGTGATCACGCGCTTTTCTAGAAATTGATAGAAGGTCATGGAAAAGAAGCTACCTTCTCCAGGTCACGTAATAATGAAATATTCTAGAAGGAAATCATTCACTTCCCACCCTCAATAAAAGTGTTGTCCTTGAAATTGACCAATAGAATTGAAGACTTGTTGACAATGTCTAAAGCAAGGTCAGATATTGAGGTAACCAAGCCAAGGTCAGCCTGTTTACCAGAAAAGTCCAGGTCAAGTGAATTTTCTAGAAAAATTTCCCATTTAAATAATAATAAACCCTAAATAACAAATTTGGATTTAATAATTAAAAAAAAATAAAATTAAATCCAATAGCCGTAACAATATATATATATATATATATATATATATATATATATATATATATATATATATATATATATATATATATGTTCTCAATCTTATTATATACAAAACAATATCATATAATCAGACGCATTTCTGTACATTGCACTTCTACAAGTGTACACAGATGTGCACATCCATGCTCTGATATATCCATACACATAATACTCCTACAAGTATACACAAATAGGCAAATTCCTATACTAATGATGCACACCGTAACATTATACAAAGTTTATAAGTCAATTCAACATTTTCAAATCTATATCAAATGAATACATGCATGAGGTTACTATGAATTGACCCAATAACGAATTACAATATTAATTCTACACATCACATTGTTAATATCTCAAAATACGCATTTATATCAAACACTACGAATGAATAATTTTACGTACTCACAAATATTGATGTATTGCACTAATTAAAATACACTTACTTTGCAGTAATATTTCACAACAATCGAGCAAATAATAACTAACCTGTTTCGAAGCCCCCTTATTATTCCTAGAATAATAATACCGCCAATACGAAAGGTCTCGGAGTAGTTTTTTTTGCATTCCGTCCCACAAAATAATTGTAACACTACTAACATTTTGGTTCTCAAGATGATATGTTTAAACTTAGGATTTTAATGATTGGCACGCCTAACTCAATTCCGATTGGAGTTTGGTTCATAATGATCCGACTTCGCCCTTCCCATCCGCCTGTCAAAGATGTTTACTATACAATTTGACGATCCCTTGTGTCAAACAAGAAATCGCCACTTACCCGAGAACAATGTTACCTAACTGACTCTGGCAAAAATAAATCGTGCGTCTCTAGTTTATGGCTATCTCAATTAACTGGCTGGACACCTTATACATTTTGCCGGCGAGAAATTATGGCCTTAGGGTCTAACATACCTATGGTAAAAGCTAAAAGCTGGTTTATTCTATAACGTGACAATCGCCCCACGCTTGAGAATAAAATCGGGATTTTATTCCCCTCCCCCATTTATCCAAATGCAAATGTACGTTACACACGCAATAAACAAAAAAATTATTGCGACGCCACACGCTGACTATTGACACGAATATACACCCGTCATACCGTTGTTTACAGAGCGATCTATGCCATTTGAACGCTCCTATTCGTGAAATCAGCGCCTACATTCTCTGTTCCTTTGACGTATCCGATATGCATCTGGTACTGCTGCAAGAACAGCGACCATCGCATCAAGCGTCCGTTCGACAATTTCACCTGCATCAGATAGGCGAGGGGTTGGTGGTCGGTTTCCAATATAAACATGCCCCGTACAAGTACCGCTCGAACCGTGATATTCCGAATACGATTCCGAGGCATTCCGTCTCCAATACGGAGTAGTTCTTCTCGGCAGCAGACAATTTCCAACTGCCGTACGCGACTGGGAAAAGCGTCTCCTTGTGCTCTTGTTACCGTACTGCTCCTTGTCATGTATCCCATGCTTCGTTTTCGGTGCAATTCTCTGACACTTGTGACAGGAGAAACAGAACCGCTTGATATCTCTCTGAAACCCTGGCCAGTAAAACTCTTTGACAAGACGGTCACGCGTCTTGGCAATTCCCATGTGTCCTCCCATGAGACTCTCGTGCGCGAGTTTTAATACTTTGCATCGCTTCTCTTTCGACACGACAACTTGCTTTAAAGTGTTCGCTGCCTTTTCTGACCGGACGATACAAGATCCACTTCTTGCACGCGAACTTCACCGCGACATTGGGAGTTTCCTTCTCCGTGCCCTCGTCAGCGTATTTGCGAAACTGCGTCAGAGTTGCGTCCTCCTGCTGAAGCTTCCTCAATTCGTCAGGAAGTACGGTACTGTCCGGTGTCGACGTAACCTCCACTGGAGTCGGTTTCGTCTATCGTCTCTTGAACCTGGTTTCCACACCACTCACCGGCATCGGTGTTCAGGTTTCGGGGTTTGGTTGTGGCAACACATAACGACATCCCAATATGAAGTCATATTACAGTGCAGCCAAACATTCAGCTTCAATTATCCCCTTCACGTACAGTGAATCCAGGTAAAATGACAGCCAACGGCAACGAGTCATGCGTGCTGTTTTCGTACTGGATTTCAATTACCTCCCCTGTGTAGTCCTCAGGCTTCACGTATTTCTTGTCGACAAGCGCTGGAGCGCTACTCCCAGTGTCGTACAAGACGTTGGCACCTTCTCCGTTGACTGTTGCGGACGCAAGGTTTGCTGATTTACAGTTTGCCTCCGACTCGCACTCCCTTCTAGCAACGTCATTTACCTGGGTCTGCCTGCCCTTGGGACAGTCCCTGGCAAAGTGCCCCGGGTGCTTGCAGTTGAAACACGTCGGCGGTCCTCGCCGACCTGCAAGTCTAATTTTCGTGGGTGAGGCCTGTATATCCTCACCCTAGGATCCACCTCCGACCTTCCCTTCGCCCTGACGGTTACGTACAGTCGGCTCCACACGGCGCGACTCAGCGGGTCGGGGTCACTCTGCGCCCCCAGAACCTCCACTCTTCGAGTGTGCCTGTTCGTATCTCTCCGCCATGCTAGAGATTTCTTCAAGCGTCCTGTGTTCTCTCTGCTAGAAAGACTGTCAACTCGCGACGGTACGTACTCAGGACATGTTCCTTGAGTATGACCCATGCTAAAATCTGTTTTCTTCTATAACGTCACAATATTACTTCACCGTCTCCAGCATGTATTTCGCATTCTAAATACAGCCTTACAGTGGTTCAAGTCCTACTTAGTCAACAGGACATATATTGTAAATGCAAATGGAATAAACTCTAGCCCAGTTGATCTATGTTGTGGTGTCCCACAGGGGTCTGTTATTAGACCTGTTATCTTCATTTTATACACTCAGTCGCTCTCAAGTGTCATTGATCATCATCCAGTGTCTCACCAATTGTACGACGCTGATGACACCCAAATATACGAGTCTAGCCACCCAACTGAAGTTAATGCTACCATCCATGGAGTAGAGAGGTGCATTTCTTCTGTGAAATAATGGATGACATGTAACAAGCCGCCGATGAAAGATGATAAAACTCAGGCCATTCTGATCACAACAGAAAGACTTTCTCATTAACATCCTTTACCTCAAACAATAAATATCAGCAACACCAACATTAAATTCACACAGTCTCAGTACACAAAAAAATGTGTTACTCTAGACAGTACTCTCACATTGCACCAATATGTCATGAACATATGCAAGGCTGCATATCTTGAGCTGAGACGCATCAGCTCCATTCGCAAATATTTTTCAGTTGATGCCACAAAACACTTGTGTGTTCATTAGTACTTTCAAGACTGGACTATTGTAACTCATTTCTGTCTTGTTCGTCACAATATATACTCCAGAAACTTCATAAAGTTCAAAACACAGCTGCTCGATTAATTTTTAGTGTACCTCGATCATAGCACACCTCACCACTGCTCTGTACCCTACACTGACTATCCATTCGATACAGAATCAAACGCAAAATTTGTTCTCTGTGCTACGTTTCACTAACAGGCTCCAGTCCAACATACCTATCCGGCCTCACCCAAGTGTAAACACCAGGAAGATACTCACGTTCCTCTTCTGACAATCGTATACTCTTTGTTCCCACTATGAAAATGAAGTAGTATGGACAACGTTCTTTTGTATAACAGGACCCAGCAATGTGGAACGAATCGCCCATTGAAATCAGACACAAACCACAGTGATCCTTTTTAGAAAGTGCTCTTAAAACTCATCTTTTTCGATTGCAAGAACAAACTTAAAGACCTAAAAATGTTTCGTACCTTAAATATCTTGTAGCATTATTTTCTGTTTTCCAATTGCATGGTTTTTGTTTTCTGTGGTCATATCATTATAGATGTTGTAAAGCGCTTAGAGCTTCTAAAGATTAGGCTCTATACAAAGTCATTATTATTATTATTATTATTATTATTATTATTATTATTATTATTATTATTATTATATTCGGCTATTGTCAAGTCTACTTCACTTTTAAATATTAACATTCTTCATCATCATCTCTGACAGACTGACGATCATTAGCAACACCAAACACATCTTTAATCCAATCTTCACGCTTCGTAACGTCAATCCTACGTATTTTTCTCTTTCATATACGTATAGTATCCATATGCAGCAATATTTACTGTTTTTTTCTTCTTCTTCGGATTCTTGATATCCTTAATACCCTGAGACGTAAATACATCGCATAGACCGTATTTAGCTTTTAGCGGTTGTTGTTGAGGAGATCATGGTTGTTGTTGTTAAGGAGATTGTGGTTGTTGTTATAACGATAATAAATATTTATCTATTCCCATTGAAATTTTTGAAAATTGGATTATCACATCTGGCCTGACTGTCTTTTTTATTTATTCGAAATATCCTTTTGTACCAGATTTCTCGATCAACAATCTTTTTAACATATTCGGTTTTTTTTTTTTTCGTTTTTTTTATATATAAAAATCTTCTATTAAAATTTGCGACGGCAATTGCAAATAATTAATTAATTTATTTTATTCCTTTTATTAAAATAATTGCTTCGTCTCTAAATGTATCAATCACTTCAACTTTCTTGCTCGTTCTGATTCTGGTTCTGTTGCACGACCCTTTATATCAAATATTTCAGCACGAGCTTGTTCAATGTCTTTAAGTGTTTCATCTACTCGGGGAGGTTGAGCAGCAGCTATGTCGGTTGTAAGAGCCCGTAAAAAAAAATCTTTTTTTTGTTTTTGTTCTGTTCTTTCTGCCATTTTCCCCGCTGCTATAGAGTTTTGTTCTAACATTGGACGAAAACCTACAGAAGCTTCTGCAACTTTCTCAGTAACTTTTGTAACAGGTTTAAATAAATGTTCTGAACCTTCTGTAAATTCTGCATGTGACTCCAGACGCGTTTGTAATTTTTGTCTGACAGAATCACGGACTGGTAGAGTTTTTTTTTGTTGTGGGGAATCGCCTATAGTCGTCCTTGCGCTATTCTAGCTTTATAAGTTTCCATAGATGGTGCCATTATTTTATCAGCGCTAATTTAATTACCAGAACGGATTTATAACGTTAAATTGACATGATCCTAGGTCACGATATTGTGTAGGTCTTGATAAAGTATTTGGATAATAAATTATATCAGCAAAGAGGGCGCGACCACAAATAAGCGTTATGGCAGGTTAATAAAACGCGCGTACAAATTAAAAGAAAAGCGACAATAATAAAGTAACTTATAAACTAACACAAATAAGAAAAACTCGGTTAAAGGCTCCGGTTTGGCGTTTTTGGCTTTATACTTTCATTTTCGTAAAAAGCTTTAGTTAAACAAATGTATGCTTCTAAAAGGTGTCCTGTTCGTCCTCTCGCTGCTTCATCATTGTATAATTTGGTGACATCACAATAGTGGCTTGGGGACAAAATTATCGAAGTATGCTTGTTTGCATCGATGTTCACTTGAGCTGCAATTTAAATTCACCTATTTGTATTCTTTGTGCTGGGTACAGAAATGTGGACTTAAATCCCATCACAAAGCTTCAAGTAAACATCACAACAAAAAATAGCTAATTCCATTAACGTGGTGACCAGCCTACTGTGACGAGGTCACCAAAAGCGTATACCAAAAGTCATGAACTCTGAATGTGACCCTTGTACTGGAGCTGTACGGTATCAGAATTGTGATATAACTAGACTGATGCACAACGATTAGAAATTAAGCTGCGTCATTGTAAACTTAAATCTCAACCAGTCTGTAATCGTTCGAAGATGGACGCAAAAACGGAAGAGGGATCAAACATTTTCTATAATATTTTAGTTGAACTATTTACAAGTCCTCTGAATTTAGGTCTTCTAGGAATATGTGGTTTCTTGCTATACAAAATTATATCGAGCAGGAAATCACCAGAACCTATACATCCTAAAGAGCCAGAACTACCGAAAATGAAACGTCGAGACATGACACTTGAACAGTTGAGAGAATATGATGGCAAGGGAAAAGATGGGCGAATATTGATTGCGGTTAATGGGAAGATTTTCGACGTGACACGTGGGAAACGCTTCTATGGACCAGGTTTGAGAAATATCAGTTGTTTATCATTATAAATAAATTGCATAACAGTGGCAGAAGAAAAAAACCGTAAACAAGGTTCACTCTGTTTTCGATAATTTGCTGCATTATAGTAAATAATGGGTGGTTGTATAAAAGACCATTGTATACTGTATTGACATGTAGCCGATGACACATTTTTCAGAAGTGTGTTGACAATAGTTAGCCGCTTTGTTGCAAGTAAAGAAGATGCTTCGAGTTCATCCAAGTCATGTAAGTATGCACATTATTTATTACAATGACCAAAAAACAGATTGCATAATATAGTTTCATTCCCATTCAAATTACAGTTAAGTTTCCATAATGTCAGTGAATTGAAACCCTTGGTTCAACTTGTTTGTTCTCTTCTGGCCAAGTAATGAAATCAGGTGGCTTCTTAGCTAACTTCTCATTTGTTTTTCCAACAGAAGCCCGTTAATGAAATATCAATTTTGCAGTACAATTTAAAATTTGTTCTTTCTTATTTGCACTTTTCAATAAAGGAATATATATTACATGCAATTTGCATGATTTTCAGAATGGTGGAAAACTGCATTGACATTGTTGTTATGACCAAAAAGCATTTTAAAAAAATCATACATAGATGTTAAAGAGAAAAAAATGGCAGTTAAAGAAGATTGCATAGTGTTCCAGAAACCGTTTTACACCAGCATGTCATTGGTCAATTGGACATATTGTTAAATCACTGTTAAATCCATTATTTTAAAAATAATAATGTAAACAATCAGAACAACAATGGCACTAAGAACAACTGATATTACTACTATGGGTTGGGTCGACATGACGTCACGAGCTTAGCGACCTACTTTCCGCCATATTGCCGAGGTGAAAACAATCGCTTAGTAACAGTGCAGTAGCGTTAGTTATGTTCGATATTACAAACCGTTTTTGTTTACCTATATTTTGTTTCTTATTTCTGTTTTCTGTTCAGAAATGTTACATGGTCTTCTGTACATGCAGGATTTTAAACCATATATGTGTGTTTGTCGAATATTTTTTAGACGTAATATATTTTAGGTTGATAAGGTAGGAAGTAAATCTAACTCGGGAAATGATACCACCATATAGTGCAGACTACATTCATCATCTGTCCGCTTATCAATACTCCTTCACCCTAACAAGTGCGACAAAACTACACAATCTGATTTATATTTTATATGGTAGAGTACAATACATGGTCAACATCGTTGACCAGATTCTACTACTGTGATAAGATGTTAACCGTCAAGGTCCTGATTATAAATTTGTAGAATACTACGAGGTAGCAGGTCATATCTTTAAAGAAAAACTGTCAGTTCTTTCGGTCGATGTTATATTACAAAGACTCTATCCATAGTTACGAAAATGATATTTTACGTCGGCTTTGTCTTACCAAGAGAAAAACTGTGTTCTTTTGTGGAATTTGTTTTGGTATTTCTCCTTTTGCTTGTTTGAGAATTTTAATGACAATCGACTTAGAAGAAAAAAGAGAAGCATATTATCCGTATCCAGATTTCACTAAAATTTACCATGAACCTCTCATTTTGCTAGGCCTACCCCTACTCCTCCACTAGAATAGGGGGTAAACTCACTCAAGTTCCCAAACGTTAACGCTTGCGTTCATGTTGAAATGCTTTACGAATGACCATGTAAATACTCCCATATTTCCTGTCTTTACACTTAAAAAAAATACTTCTATATTTTTGTTACCTTTACATAAACATGTAAAACGTACATAGGAAAATGCAAAGAAGGACGGCAATTTTTTTCTTCTCATTTCAATACAAAATGAATGTAGATTATTTTTTAAACTCGACTCCATCACCTTAGATTCTCAAAACTCTCAAGAATCTGCTTTTCGACCCTGACAAACTTGCCAAATCAATTGGCTTTTCTGCTTGCCTGAAGACTGGAATTTAACATGCGCCAAAATATTTCTGTATAAAATTTTGAATTAGCATATTATGTTGTTAAACTTTCATGCCGATAATTAGAGAATCCCCTTTTCTTGCTTCAGCGAAAATTGCATGTCCAATGCTATCTTTTACAAATATCTTAGCACTAAAAAAATCTGTAAAGTTTTGCGTGCTGTTTATTTTTAAAGTAGTTGGTTTGTTGGCTCGTCGGATAGATCGATGGACGGACGGACATACAACCATAGACAGACATCCAGATAGATAGACAGACATCCAGATAGATAGACAGACAGACAGATAGATAGATGATAGTTTAATTCTAATCATTAATAAATGCTGATACTATTATAGCTTGCCAGTGTTTCGACCTTCAGTGAGAATAAATTAATGTAGATTATTTTTGAATATACAGTAGGTTTGTGAATTAATTTATCATTCCAATACCCCATCCACGTCTAAAAGTAGTCAACATATGACTGTTTAAAAAAGGACAGTTTTCGGTTTTTAAATTTCCGTTTTTATGTGTATGTGAATTTTAATTAAAACGTGCTAATTACTGCAGTATCCTGGTCGTTCTCATGATTAAAGAGATTAAAAGAAATGGCACACAATCAGAGTAGTCAATCATTTAAAAGAACAATTCAGGGTTGGCACATATAGTTGGCTCCTATGATATATATTTAGTTTGGAGTTTGCATTATAATGGCAAATATGAACGATGGAGTGTCAAGGAAATAAGCGTGGCTCGGTACGATTTATAATCTGCGGAATATATAAACGACGGAAAAGCTGAGCGCTTAAAGGTAGAATTTGTAGCTTATTTGTTTATTTTAAACCTATAATAGACACTTGTATATTTATGTAGTTATTGGCGAGAGAGAAAAGACGTATTTGGTAATTTAGGAAGAGTTTTTAATTATTTAAATTTTTCTTTTACATATGATGGTTTGTGCAAACACCAACACTGCAAATCATAGGCATATCTTAAAATGTGTAAATGTTCCCCACAAGGCACACGTTACTCAAGTAACCAGAACAATGGCGGTTGTTTTCACCTCGGCGGTCGTAACCATGCACTGAAAATGCCCGGATGTGAGAAAGTGCCCGGATTCCCGACCCAACCCATAGGTATACAAACCAAAATAATAGTTTGTTATTCTTCCTCCAACCCAAAACCTGACCAAAACTAGCAGTAAAATAGACGTACCATTGACATCTGACATAATTTTTTGTAATAGAAGCTGTATAATACTATTTCTGAGCTTGTGATTTTTGTGTATGAAAGTCTTCATCCAAGATGTTTATTTGTTTAGATTAGTGCACGTTTTTATAAATATTTACACAGCATGCTTTTACTTTTCAGGCCAAAAATTCAGGTTTGTGCTACCATGACTACTGAAATATATGAAGAGAAACTGGCACTGGTAAACAGTGAGATGGATAAGAATGGCAATAAGATGTAAAAGCTCAAGATACATGTGAACTCCATAAGCATGTGTAAACAGCTGTCTTTTACCTTAAATGATAAAGCTGATGTTGGGGAAAAAAGTAAATGGTAGCCATTTGCTTGGAATGTTTTGTGCCTGTACACCGACAAGCTGCCAGGTTGTGCATATGCACAGATCGTGTAAACTTTTTGTGTATTTATGCAAGCAGCTATGCATGAGAACTCCAGCAAAGTAGTTAATTATTTCATCCAAAAAATTTCTTTTAAGAGAAGGGACAATTTCTTTTTAATTGTGATTGCTTCTATTGCAGAAGTATGGGGTTACATATTCCAGATGTATCAGGCCTAGAATTTAACACAAGTTTTTTGGTAAATGCTGAGTAGTTTGAAAAATTTAGTGGTCCTGTTGGATCTTTAGTCATTTACTAGCCATCAGTCTTCCAAAGTGACAAGAAATTTATTAGCCATGGGCTAGAGTATTAGGACTAATTCAAGCATTGTGTAATCCATATTAATTTGGGATTTATCTCATTACATGGCTCCAGCTGTGTCAAAAGCTGGATGCTGTGCATGGGAATGCAGACTCTCTGTGTTTAATTATGTTATATATACCCTGGGCTGGTTTAACAACTTGGCAAACTAGATGGGCACCTAGTGCACCAAAATTTGAAGAGATGCCAAAAAGCAATGCTTAATAGAATTTTCGACACTATTACTGGAGAACAAATGAATAAAGGAAAAGAGAGCGTTGTTGAACTTATGTCATTCTCTACACTACGGCTAGGGGCCCCGAGTAGCAGAGTGGTCCAAAGCGCTATCCGTTACGGATTACTGCCGTCTCACCTCTGTGTGGTTCGAGTCTAAGATTCGGCTAATGTAGTTATGTGAAAAAGCTTGTCAGTAGCTTCTCATGTGTCATGGTTCTTTCCGGGGGTTTTTGCGGGTTCCTCCTCGCCAATAATACTGGCCACCATATATAGCCTATCGTGTGCTGAAAAATGGCGTTAAATCCTAAAAACAACAAAAACGACGACACTACAGCTATAGCCTGTTCCACATGCCACCCACTAACCCTATATTATAACCTTGGTTGCTTGTGTTGCCCTACAGTATGACAGCAGAGCAGCTGCATGCAGTTTCAAGCTGATTTCTGAGTCCATCTTACACCATTTTTGTGAGGTCAACAATCAAGTGTTTTACAGTATGAATTTTTGACAGTTTATAATAAACGATGCTCCAAGGAGGTAGTCATATGGTGGAAGGTTCAGCTAGGGTGCAAAATACCCTTGTACAAGACCTGTGCATACATCGTGGTAACTGTGAAGCTTGCAAAAAGGACTTGTTCTTCTCAAGGCCAAGCCTATTTGAGAAGTTTGGTAACTACATCTGAATGTCTGTTTATTGGATGAGATATTTTTCACAAAGCTTATTTATTATGCAGAGATAGAGCAAATTGAACACTTTAACTCTAGTTTGGAAAGATTGCTGAGAGACATAAGTTTCATGTTTGCAACTACATGTACTCTATAAACCATGTTTAAGTGTGAATTTCCCAAATGGAATCAGTATAAGAATGAGATGATTAAATTTCAGTTACATTGAATTTATGAATTACTGGCAATCCCTCGAGCTTGTATATTTCCATGTTTGAATCATTTTCAATTAATCCATTCTACTATCCACATTTCCAGATTTTTAGGTGTGGAAAATGTCCTATAGACAAATGGTTATTAATCATCTCATTAATGACCTTCCTATCACTGACATATACCCATATCTTTTGATTGGTGTCTGTGGTGAGTTATCTCTAGCATACCCAGAATTCTCCTTTTACTTCCTGTTTAGATCTTTGCTGTGATTATCCATGGCAATGTTTTTTCTCTTTTGTTACTTCAAATTGACTGTCCTTTCCTAAATGAAGGAACTTTTTAGTCTCACTGATGTTGCCACAGCATTAATTGCAACCTTTGGACAAAAATTAAGTTGGGTTTTTTTTCCATCATAAAATTCAAATAAAATAATCTTATCATTCTGGGCCCATAATTTTCATTTACAAGATCATTTTTTAAATCACTAAGTCTGTCAGTTGTCTTTGTCCTCAGACTCCAGATTGACATGATCTCCATCCTATATTCCTCTAAGCAGAACAATTCACCTACTGGAACATCATCTTCCTAGAAATGTAAATGTTTCTGATTGAACCACGAAACCCTCTGACAGCAGTTGAAACATGAAATACCCTGACAGTTTCTGTTATTACAATAAACCCTAGCTCCACAAACATTTAACTGGCATTAATTTCTTACCATCAGTCTTTGGTTCTTCTGCGACATCAATGGCTTTCTTGATGCTTGTATGTACTGTATGTACTTGCTTATAAGATGAATCTAGCTGCAGACCTGGATCTGTGTAGTTTGGTAGAAGTAATAAGTAGAAGAAACAGGATAGATGCTGATCAACAGGCATGTTATGCTATGGCAGATAAAGATCATTGTTGTATGTAGTCTCTATTTATATGTGAGTACAGACTGTTCTTTATAAATTTCTGTCTCATCTGACTAGACAGGTTAATGGTGTACAGTTTAGTATAGATGCTACATTTTAATTTGCAAGTGATGCGATTGCCAACAAAGAAATAAATTGTTGTGAAGTGACAATGTGAACTGATTTTATCAGTTTAGAAGGCAAAGTAAAAGCAACTGGACTAAACAGAAAGATTGGGTGTTGCATGATAAGAAGTTAGACATTAGAAAGATTCAAATAGACATTATTAATATACATTCTGCAGAAGTCAGAAAATGGATTGGATGGAAATAGCTAAGATACCATAGCTTCAGTGTAGATGGAGAATAATACAATCAAGTGTTTGTACCTAAAATTTATTGACATGGTATTTACATGATTTTCACATGGATTCATGATTATTCATACTTTATTTCAGACCGGTGGCCTAGTGGATAGAGCATCCGCCTCTGATACATGAGGTTGTGGGTTTGATCATTGGCAGTGTAATACAGAAGACTTATAAAAATGGTACTAACAGCAGCCTCGCTTGGCGCTCAGCATTAAGAGATTAGTGTTAGGCCTGGTCGGCCTGATGTCAGTACAATGTGACTGCTGGAAATCAATTATCATGCTACATGTTTAAGGCATGATGCCCCGGTGCTAGACATTACTATAAACTGCCGTACTGCAGACATTGTAGTGATATGACTTAAACATTGTTAAAGCTACATTAAAAATCCAAATAACATGCATGCACACACTTTATTTCAGTAACATTGAAGCAAGTTTTATCACATAATTCAATAATAATATGGATATGATTTTTAAAAGAATATATTAAATCTTTAAAAATTAATCAAGTGTTTCTTACTTTATTTATATAGTTCTCACATCTGTTGGATCCCCCTCTTTGTAGAGTCATCCCTCTAATAAAAAGCCACTTTACTGCTTGAGAAGTGTTCGCTTTTTGAAAGGGGAAACTATAGGATTAGTTACATTTTTATGATTGTAGCAATACAGTATTAGGGTATTTGAATGTCCTTTGAGTTTGCAAAAAGTGTAATGATGCATGTTTCATGGCATTGTATGGGGTATAATCAGGTAGTGTATGGTCTTGTGTATTACAGTTTCATCCAATGTTAAGCAGCATCCAGTATAGT
This sequence comes from Unio delphinus, assembly GCA_029339505.1. Classification (NCBI taxonomy): domain Eukaryota; kingdom Metazoa; phylum Mollusca; class Bivalvia; order Unionida; family Unionidae; genus Unio; species Unio delphinus. The sequence continues at coordinate 7,531,460 of JAQISU010000117.1, forward strand.
TCATTGATATTGTAAAATTAGTATATAAGAAAGGACACTAAAGGGACAACAAGAATTCATCATTTTTAATTGATGTGCTTTTTATATATTGGGGTTAATTTTTTATATATGGGGGTTAAATTGTCATAAATGTATGGACACCTAAATATTGTCCTTTATGAACAGGTGTCTTTTAAATGCAGATGTCCTCAACGGTAGGTTTTAGTGTAAATGCAAAGAACCATCTTAATGTTGAATCATTGTAGAATGGAATGTTAAACTTAAAATTTCTGTTTATGCCAGTCATCTGTGCTACTCCAGAATGGCAGGCTCAAACATATCCAGTTGTGCACCTCAGTTAGCACCATTTATTATAGAGTCCATTATGCCCCTTCAACCCGCTTGCAACTCAGACCTTGACAGTACATTAAAAGTGGACTCACATTTCATGAATCAAGCACTTTACTAGACTCACATTTGATGAATCAAGCATGTTACTTGACTCACATTTGATGATCAAGCACTTCTGTCATACCAATTGCCAACAGTGCCCCAATAAACATAAACTTTGGATTTGTCGAGTACTGCAGGGATTTGTAAATTTTATGTATGCATGCCCAAGGCAAGCTGACTGGAACTTTGAACTTTTCTTTTGGGAAAGTTTGAACTTGCCCCAGATATAATATCCCAAAATGAGTATCTTTGTTGTTACCTTAAAATCATATGCCAATAAAGTATAGACAATACACATGTGATAAAAGGTTAGAATACAGATATAGTTAGAAGAGCAAAACAGACATATACGTGTAAGTAAATACATGAATTGGTAGGGATGGGTTTGTAAATTGCTTGAATTTAAAGAAACTTCATTTTTCCATTTTATGTCCAGATATGATAGACAAATCTCATCAATTGCATCATCAAAAATCAAAGCTAGACTTTATTAGGATCCTTTTTTCTAAATTATAATGATGGATTTCTGAACATTTATTTTATTCATTTACTCAGTTATTTAGTAACCAAAAAATTGGTAACATCCATCAAAATATTTCTTATGTCAACTTTAGAGAACATTTTGTTGTTTTTCCATTTAATTATTTGCCAAGCAATAAGTACATATTAGTTTCCTGTACTATTACCTAAACTGTAGATCATAAACACTGCTTGTGTGTGCTACATTTTTTAATATAAATCAATGAAAGAAAAAATGAGATCTTCCTGGATTTTAATTATCAAAGACAAGTGCCTTTTATTTTCAAACATACCTGTCAAAGAAATCTCAGTAGTTTTGTTATTTACAATTACACCTTACTTAATATTGGTGACATGCATAAAAACAATCTGTGGCAAGTTCATTGTTTAGAGGCAGCAATATGACATATCCATACTGTGGTAATGGTTAGGATTAGCAAGGGAAAGAACTACATGATATTTCACCATAGATTGATGTTACATCACAGTTGAACCTAGATTGATACATGATCCACCATCATTGACCAACAACTAATACATATTATACCATAATTTACTACATATTAAGACATATACCACTATTTACCATAGATTCATACATATTACACCATCATTTATGATAGGCTGACACCTTACACAATCATTTACCATAGACTTTACATTTTTTACCATTGTTTCATACATATTACACCATTGTATACCATAGATTGGGGTCCTGAGTTGTCTGAAGTATGCGCCATTATGGATCACTGTTGTGTCACCTGTCTGTGTGGGTTCAAGTCTCTGGTTTGGCCATGGTGGGTATGTGAGAAAGCTTGCCAGCAGCTTTTTGTGGGTCGGTGGTTCTTTCCGGTTTTTTCCTGGGTTCTTCCTCCGCCATTAATACTGGTTGTCATGTATAGCCTATTTTGTGCTGAATCACAGTGTTAAACCGTACAAAAACAACAATACCATAGATTCTCACATATTACTCCATTGTATACCATAGATTCCTACATATTGTATCATCATTTATCATATGCTGACACATTACACCATCATTTTTCATATCATAGACTGATACATATTACTCCATTGTATACAATTGAAAATTTGATTCATACATATTACACCACTGTATACCATATGTACTCACTGTTCACTGCATTGTTTACAACAGACTGACAGGTTACACTATTATTTAACATAGATTGACACACACAACATCATTTTATTTTACTGTTGATAGACATATTTTACACAATTGTTACCATCAATTTTCAAACCATCCTATCCCCCAAGATATCAATGCAGCCACAAAATTTGACAGGGTGCATGGACAACAAGCAAGAAAGTAAGTTGGTGTGCTGTGTTGTTCAGGGACTAAAGCTGTGGTTATATTCTATCACTGACTAGTACATTCATCAGGTGTAAATTAACTTGGAAATGCAGGCACAAATGGGATCTACCTGGCAAACTTTTGGATTGCCTTTTTTAGTAAATTTTATTTATTAGTCCTATGAACAGTTAGTAGGAGAGGGGGGCCGAATGGTGTAAAGCGCTCTCCATTACAGATCACTGTCATCTCACCTGTATGCGTGGGTTCGAGTCTCAGATTCAGCCACTATGGGTATGTGAGAAAGCTTGCCAGTAGCTTCGTGTGGGTCGGGGTTTTTCCCTGGGTTCTTCTTCCACCATTAATACTGGCCACCATGTATAGCTATTGTGTAATGAAAAATAGCGTTAGTAAATCCGTGTGCAGTGTTTCAACTAGAAATAAATAGGTACCTTGCCCTGCCTAAAAATTCTCACGCCTCTGACTCGCTGTGTACCACTATGTCCCTTTATTGTGCTCCTTTTTCTTCTTGACCTGGAAAAATAGCATCATTATAAACACTAACAATATTTTTCATATGAATTTCACTTGTTTAATTGGTTCTTTTATAAGTTTTTCAACCTTTAATCAGTTGCCTAATTGAATGCAAACCATATTCTCATCAGATTAACCCAATAACATATCTGTATTAACTCAGTATTGTACTTTACAATGGACATCAAAGGGATTACCTCAATTAGTTGGACTTAGAAGTATCCATCTCATTTAAGTTCACTAACTGTAAATGTAACTTCACTTGTTCTTTCGTCCTCATTGAAATAGAAACATTCCAGATATCTAACATTAATTTATTTTTTAAAAAAATGTTACAGTAGTAGTTTGAGGGGTCATATAAGTTGAAAAGCACAACCATTCCATAACATTGTCAACAAACAGCAGCTGTTCATAAATATATTTTTTGTTTGCTTACCGGTACCCACAGATGTTTAACTCTTAAGCATGTCATTTTAATCCAGGATGAAATAAGATAGTTCAGAATATCCTAGCACTAACTGAAGCATGTAACAAGTACATGATATGAACACCTGCAGGGTGTTATAAGTCTTTTAACAGGAATTACCTAGATGTAAAGGAGTTTAAACAGAATTAGATAATCAAAAATGTTTGAGAGTGCTACACACCAGTCAGCAGTTCCAAGTCTGACTTTACAGTTCTTCATGTAGTACATTTATACTTAAATATACATGAAAGCAATAGCTCTAGTATAGCTTATAAATTGTCACTAGTAAATTCCTATACTGGGCCAAAATGTTCAAAGTGTCAGCATAATGACTGGTAGGCATATTTGTCAGATTTGAAATACTCTCAGATTTGAAATACTATTGATTAATGGAATACATGTTACAGATGCTTGGAATTGCAGATTTTTAAAGCTGTATTATCATTGAATGTAAAGGATCACAATAATGTGACAACTTTGCTATTAAATGCTATGAGATAAAGTTATTATTGGCATTACAGTATCAAACAGAAAGGTGATGAATTTGATTTCATTTTTCTTCACATGTAAATCTGTCATGTGCATGACTGGCCTATTATCATTTTTTCTTAGTGAGCAAAAATGTAATCAGTCCAATATACACTTTTATATCTTGATTCTTTTTAAAAAAATAAAATCTGTCCACATTGTTAGAATTGATTGAAATTTTTTCATGCTCCCAACATGGGCAGATAATAACAATGTAAATTTTATTTTGAAATCATAAATACCAATATGATCTCAACAACCAGCTTGCAAAAAGTGATCTTATGATAAGAATCACACTTAACTCTCCCTCCCTATCACCCTACTGTATGAAATTTCTGGATAGAATACTAATGTGAATTATAGTAATCAAGGCCTAACATTTTACACCACATTGCGTGGGTGGGTGGGTGACCTGGCTCACTTGTAACACCCTTTGGCTTGTCCAGGCTTTACACAGAAAACACTTCACATGAATTTTGTTTTTATTTTGCATTTGTACTTCAGCTATTTTTGTTGCAGTGGGTGCATATTTCTATACAAACACAAACTGAATTTGTTAAATTTTACTCTGATCTTAATGATATTGGGTTTAGAAATGTGCAGATTGAACTGGATTTGAGGTAGGTTTACCTTGCTAATTGTCTTTGCTCTCCTCCAGGTGGTCCCTATGGATTATTTGCTGGAAGGGATGCTTCAAGAGCTCTTGCCACTTTCTCCTTGTCTGATGACGCATTCCGCAATGAATATGATGACCTTAGTGACTTGAATAGCATGCAAATGGAAAGTGTCAGAGAATGGGAAATACAGTTACAAGGTAAGTTCACATGTTCTTGATAATATTCTTGGTGGCCACAATTCATTCATTCAGTTCATGACATTTTTTTTGGTTCAAGTGTTTAAATTTCAAATTGCTGTTGGTAAAATAGATTTTAATAACAGTAATTACGTATCCTGTTGATAAGCTAATCTATTTTTTAATACCGTCTGTATGATGTGAATACATCCTCCCAGTGTAGTCAAGGTAAGTATGACCTTTTGCACACCACTCTTTTGCATGGTCATGCGCAGAAGGTAGGTGTACCTATATGTCATTCTTTTCATGGACACCATGCTGTACATCTGAAGCCATTGTTACAGAAATTACGCCTGTGGACAACTAATTTACAGCAGTTAGTGGTAGACACTTTTACTTATAATATTAACTGAATGGTACTGGTAAGTCTCAATGTTCTAGGAACAGTAACAGGCCCCACTCAGATGTTGAGGACATCGTTTTCTCCATTTTTTTCTTCAACTCGATAAAATAGTACAACTTTGTACAACACTCGTATTGACATTCATGAATTTGCATGTTACCTCAATAAACAAATCATCAGAACTGGAATATCTTCTTTCTTTCACTAAATAAGGAAATACTTAAGTGATAATTTCCATCCTTTGTTAATTCATACTTGAGTTTCACAACAGTGGACCAAACCACTACTACAACAAAAATAGTCAGCAAAACAGTTGGGGGGTAATTTGGCCCCAAAAGTCCTTGGCGGATACACACAGAGACTGCATCAAGTGCTCCAGGTGCACGCGGAAAAACCTTTACACCACTTATAGTTTGTTAATTTCAGGTGTACCTATCAAAGGCGAAAGAAAATTTCCTCTTCATTTGATTTTTCTGGCTTTTCTTCCACATCTCACATGTTACAACAAACATCTTCAGGAATAAATGAGGTTTACCATTTGTTACCCCTGACTTGTGCCCCAAACCTTCCAGAAAGATCCTTTCCAGTTTAGTAAAGATCTCCGGGTACAACATCAACCAGGCCTAGTACTTCTCTCACATTCATCTATGATTGAAGAAATATCAGAGAGGTTTTCACATGGCCAAAATATTGCTTGACAATGTCTTCTGCTCCTAACTCTACATTGAGATCTTTAAGCTGCTGGTTACATTACCCATTAAACCTCCTCCTTTGGTATTTCTTCAGGATATTGAGTATGCCTTCCCATCAAAACATTTGATGCCATGGAGCAGAAAATCCAGTTACTTGTAAATATAGCCTCACATGCTAACCTTTTCTCAGCTACTTCCTTTAGTGTCATGAGGGATTCCAGCCGCATTACGTGTGCAGGAGGCTGTGACCAAAACATCCAGGCATGCGCTGTTACCATTGTATTATTGGCGGAATTTTGGCACATCTGCCATGATGCTGCATTGGACTTGTCGAAGGTCTTGCTTAACCCTTTAACTAGTAGTAAATATTGTAAATATCTCCTGAACCCCACTGACACATGCAGTGTCAATAAGCCTAGTTTACTACTCCAGTGTCGCTTATGTGTGGATAGTTCAGCAGCACTCTAAACCCCAGTGTCGCATCTATGTGGATATGACTGCTATGTTAACTAAATGTTGATTGGTTGAAAGTACAGAAATTTACAAAACATTTATTATTATAGCTAATGAGAGGGACTGTTTACTCAACATTTTAATACAAGTTTGAAAGCTGAGAGGTTGAATTTAGACACACTGTAAGGGCTTTTCCGCACTTTGCAAAACACATGTAGTTGAGATAAACAAAGATGTATTCTGATTCAGATACAAGCAACTTTAAAGGGTTCTATGCAACTGATATTGAAGAGTTGAATTGATCATTCTTAGAAAATGGATCGGATATTGATGTTAGTCCCATTTCAGCACTGCCAATGTGATTTTGAATTGGATGAGGAGGAAGACATAGCCCCTCAGCTTTGTCATGACTGTTGAAAGTGTCTGTCATCACTTTAACATCAACATCCATCGCAAGAAGTGGAGCAAATTTTCCTCCAATTGTGGCTTGGAATGCCTTGCAGATGTTAGAGTCCTTCAGTTGTTCAAGGTTGAATTTGAGCCTGATTTTCTTTGGCTTGTTAATTTTCTTCATCCACACTCGGAAATTCATAATGATGAGGTTGTGATCACGCCCAACATCAGCATCTGGGAACGTTCTTGTTTTTGCTCTATTGATGTTAGATCAGTAATGGTTTTGAACCAGTATGTAGTCGATCTGGTTCCATTTTGGTGGGTGCCATGTCCAGCATTGTGAAGCTTTATGTTGGCCCAGGGTGTTGGCTAGTACCAACTTGTTGTAGCTTGCGAACTCGATCAGCCGTCTCCCTCTTTCATTGGTAAGCTCATTGCAGGAAAGTCCACAATGATCTTCCCAGTCTTTTAGAGCATCTTTGCCAACTTTGGCATTCCAGTCATCTTGGATGATGAGGATGTCTTTTTTTACGTACTATGTTTGTTATACCCTGGAGTTTGTTGTAAAACTCCTATTTCTTCATCATCATGATCAGTAGTTGGATCATAGACTTGGATAATTGTGATGTTAAAAGGAGACGCTTTCAGACGAATGGAGATGATTTTGCTAGATACGGGGCGACAATCAAGCACAGAACCCTTGAAGCCTACATCATTTATGGACTTGTCCAACTCTCCACTATAGTATAATATATGCCCATCTTCAGTTTGATGTTCTCCTAGGGCTTTCCATCTTACTTCAAATTCCCAGAATGTGCCATGTGTAGTGTTCCATCTCATGTGTCAATTCTTGGAGTCTTCCAGTTTGCGCCAGAGTTCTAATGTTCCAGGTGGCGATGGCAACACTGTCTCTCACTCTGATTTTATGCAAAGTACCAGTAGCACACTTGACACCTCTGTCCTGGTGGACAACAGCAGGCGCGATCCTTGTTGACCCGGGCGACGACTGATCCGGTATGGTAATTTCAGATTTTTCCAGCATTATCAGCATGTCTTGGGCAAAAGGAGTTGCCAGAAGGGGATGTAGTACATTGTCCAACTGCCATAATTTTCTTTTAGGGTTTACTCCCTAAACCTTTGGCTAACCAAAGCCGACCTGCAAGGCAGCAGGAGACTCGTGTATGGGTGGGTTCGTCCATTTCCTTAGTAGATACAGCATCTGCCACTGCCCCTTGTTTTTATATGTACATATGTAAATGTGGAATTCAAAACAGTTCACAGGACATTGGTGTCTTGTATAATGAGGTGGATGAGTATATAAAGTTGAAATATATGAACTACAGATTCTAATCAAGGTAAGCTGTTTTTTATTTCACTGAAATCCATTAAAAAAACTAATGAAATAATGAATATAAATGTAATCATGTTTTTATTGTCAGTTTCTGTAGTCAGCCATGATGATGCTCTAGTATTCAGCCTAGCAACTAGCCTCAGTAGTCTCAGTAACTGATATGATAGCTTTCAGCAGTAGTGAAACTGCACAACAGCTTTAGTAGTTTAAGGGTTAACCACAGTAAAGACCTTGTAAGGGCTGCTCCTCTAGAAGCCAAGATCCTTTTGGGGGCCTCATTCCTGTCATGGCTTTGCAAGACAAATCGTCATCAGGGACCATCTCTCAATATTTTTTAGCAAGCACAACCCCATTCCAATCCAAAAATTCTTACTAGACCACCTCTTCCCTCATTAGGTCCACATCGCCCAGGTCACCACAGATCCAAGATAAAGCTTTCTAACCCACCTTCCTTTCCTGCCAGGGCAGGAAGGTGGGGAGGGGAGCAGCTCTAGCAAATTACCCCTTCTCCTGTCATCTATCCCCTTTCCAAATGTTTCAGTAGGAACTTGCCTGGGTCTTTTTTCTCAGAGGTTCGGTCAAGTATCGCGGACAATTGATGGATCATCTCCATTGTAAACGAGGGTTATCAACTAACTCCAGTTTTGTGAACAACCCCCACTTTCAAGGACCTCCATTTTATTTCCCCTGTTCAATCTGATGGAATTAAGGGAAGAGGTGCACACCCTTTTGCAGGAAGGGATGGTCAAGAGGGTTTTAACCCATTTTATCCTGCTAACAGTTTCAACAGCAGTTCCTGATTCCTGAGATGCAATTCTAAATGCATTGTGGTAAAATGTACCGCAGCAGCATTAATTGTGATGACCTTCACCATGTTTACTAAAATTGTTTTTACATTATTAGTTTTCTTTTAAAATATATGTCTGTGTATTTATGAAAATGTAATAAAAATTGCAACACAGTGATATATGTTTTGTTATCATTTATTAATGTACATGCTCACAAGTGTATTTTGAAATATGACTTGAAAGAAGAAGAAAAAACAAATAAAAAACTTACCATGATGCTCAGTAAATCTTTTGTTTATGAAGATGAATGAAAAGTCCACATCATCACTGTCAGTAAAAGCAATATTCTATCAATTTAAATCGTGGCTGAAACCGAGGTGAAAACTCATTCAGGACACATTACTCTTGAAAGCTTTCAGCTTCATTCTCCTGTCAAAAAGTGTATGAAGCCATGTATTGTCTCTCTCATCAACTTGATTCAATTCTAACTCATCATTTTGGTCAATATTTTTATCAGAATCATCCAAATTGTCAACTTCAATGTCACTACCCTCAATGTCAACATCAATGTTTACATCTGAGCTGTCCTCCATTATCAAGCGATTTTAAAGCAATCAATTTCTTTTCCAACGATGTTTTTAAAAACAATATTTCATTGCGCATGCATGCTTTAAAGTTTAACCATTTCCTGTGTTGGTGGGGAAATATACAAATATTTGTGATGTAGAATATATGTTTCTAGAGACACTACACATATACATAATAAAGTATGACCGCAGTTAACCAATCCCGTGACCTAGTGGTTAGAGTGTTCACTGCGGAAGCGAAAGGTCGTGCATTTGATTCCCGGCCGAGTCATACCAAAGACTTACAAAAATGGTACTAACAGCTGCCTCACTTGGCACTCAGCATTAAGAGGTTAGTGTAGGGACTGGTCGACCTGGTGTCAGGATAATGTGTCTGCAGCATGATGTCCCAGTGCTAGACATCACTATAAACTGCCTCACTGCAGACATCGTAGCGATATGACTGAAAAATTGTCAAAATGCTACGTTAAAAATACAAACATACAAACAAACAAACGACAGCAGGATAAAATGGGATACTACAACCGCATGTGTATTCAGGATAGAATGAGGCATTACAACTGTAGTCATATTCAGAACAAAATGGGTTCAATGCTTGGTCTCCCACCTTCTACTCCCAGATCTTCCTGGTCACCAAGAAAAAGGGGAAAATTTTGAATCATTGAACTCTCCCCACTCAGTTTTTGTCAGAGGAAACTAAACTTAAGCACTAAACTTCATTTACTGGCTACAGTCTATATCCACTGCATCTATGACACAACTTTGGTCTCTGCCTTCAGCATGTGACTCTGGGTATGGGGATTTATTTTTCAGGTATAGCTAGTCATGTCAGTTCTCTCTGGATTCATTGACAGGCTTACACTATTCAGTACTGGACCCAAGTTGGATTTTGAATTGGCTTATGCCAGATTCATCACTTGTCCCAGCTCTGCTACAGCTCATTACTAGCAGTTCACTATTCCAAGATACCTGATACCAGTTTCAGACTTATGATGACCTATATAGTGAACCACCAGGTGATCACACTGTTCCACTTTGGATGGACTCCCAGCATAGTTCACTGTGCCCAACAAGAAGCTTCACCAGCTTATAGTACAAGTCAAACAGGTCATGTAGGCATTCAACAGTGATTATTTTAGTAATGGGAGTCATTTTTTAGAATTTGATTCTACATACCTTTAAGTGGCAAATATTCACATTCCTTTTGAAGGACATGATTTAGACGCCCAAATAGGTGCTTACGACCAAATCGATGTTAAAGTATGCAGACATTTTTTAACGAAAGAATTGAAAGGTGTGATCCAGTTCAATCTGGATTGAACATCATGTGCTGTGATGTCACAGTGAAAGCTATGCATATTGATAAATAATTTCATAGTACCCTCGTTTGTGATGATTTCACTCAATGTGTTCATATTGTGACCAAAGTTTAGTAAGTGTCTACCACTGTAAAAGTCATTAGTAATAGATAATTTTCATATGGAAGTTTCTTGGCGACAGTTAAGTTGCAGAACATATACCGGTACCTATCTTGCCTGCAGCTTCTAAAGATTAGGCACTATACAAAGTCCTCATTATTTTTATTATTATTTCTTTCTAATAAAAAAAATTTCTTAGTTCCAGAATACATGCGCAGGTTTTATTCTGACATTTCTGCTGTATTTCCATGGCAATATTCTTTTTTTTTCAGAAAAATATGATTATGTGGGAAAGCTTTTAAAACCTGGGGAATCCCCAACAGAATATACAGATACCGAAGATGAGCAAAGTGAAGAAAAGACAGAAAAACCTATCACAGAGAAGAAGGCAGACTAATTAATGATGCAGTTTATTGTATAAAGGAATCATATATGGATTTGTCATGTATTTAAAGGGAAACAAGCAGATGTGTTCTCTGTATTTTCTGATTATTTGGGGTTCACTGAGAAATTAAATATTTGAATTAAATTAGACATATTTAAACTATTAAGAATTATGATTGCATCAAAGAGAAAACTAAATTTCTCTGTGCATGAATTTAATACAGAAATCTAATTTCCTGCTTATTCACAAGCTGTATTCAGAATAAGGGGCTTTGATTCTTTAAATTGAGCTTTGACTTTAGAAAGTACTTCCCAAGTTTATTGTCGTGCTTTTTAAGATTAACTTTACTCGAGTTTGTTCAGATTTGTAAAAAAAAATATTAAAAAAAATAACACAACTTTATATTAAGGATTTTCAGTTCTACTGATTGAGCAAGTATACTAATAAGCTAATAAGAAATGTTTGATGATGATTATATTTTCTTCCTTACAGTTTCTTCTGGTTGGATTGATCAGTAAAGAGGAATGAATATACATGTACATGTATCTGTGTTCATTATTTTCTGTCCATCTTGAAAGGGAAAACTAAATGCTTGTGTTTTTTTTTTTTTATTTCTAAGACTTTTCATTTGTGCTTCTAGTTTTATCAGCTTCACTCATTCCCCAGTAATTTGCTCGACACAAGTGAAGACTGGGTTTCATTTGTTATTTATCCTACAAGGAACTGAATTGTCATTGCAAGCAATATTTAGGAGGAATGGTAGTCATTGATTTTCAGCTTTACAGGAAGGTATGTGCAACTATAATGGCCTAACTTCACTATGCATAATTTTGCACAAAATTGGAATCCATTGATTGTAAATTCTTGTTATAGTTGGTTTGCAGATATTGCTGCTGCTATATCAGATATGTTATAAAGTTCAGGTTTGGAATATTAAAAAATCACCTCCCTTGTCAATTTGGTAGAGTATATAAGCAGAACACTGATATTTCACTTAATTTATAAAAAGAAAATGTTACTCTAATATCTAAGACCGTGATAATGAATATTCCTTTATAAAGACCTTAGATTTTGTTGTTTTTTTTTTTTAATGAGTTCTCATTTAGAACCTGAATATTTAATTGTAATGAATACCAAAACAAGAGTGGATTGTAGTAATATTTTCATCCATGATACATTATAAAGTTTCAACATTTAAGACATTTCTTTGAAACTGTTTTATTTTCTATCATTATTATTGTAATAGTTCCAGAGATTCATATTTCAAAGGCTCTAAAATGCACTCATTGGTATTTAATTTCACCTTCACATTTGTTGTTTTGTGTACCACCACAGTGTCATGATTTTTAGTTGCTTTGTCAGTTTTTATTTTTATTTCAGGAAGGTAGTTATATGTGATTGTATCAGCATAAAAAAATGTAATATCTGGTTTTAAATATTAAATGTACAATCTAAGTTCACGTGTTTCCATATTTATTTATATTTTGCTAATGTCTAAAAACAGAATGATAACCATATTTAAAATTGTTTTCTGAGTGCGAATTTGCATTTATTTGCTCAGAAACTTGGCATTGTTTTAATTTGTAAATCTTTTAATATAATATTTTATTTATAAGTTACTTCTTTGGTCAAGTTTGATGTGAGTTTGGATTAATGTTTGGCAATTTAAAAACGAGAAGAAAAAAAGTATCTGTAATATGGAAAACAATTATCTGACATTAGTGGCCATTATTAAAAATACTGCTTTATTTTGATTGATGTTTTAAACTATAGTTTCGGTTTGTGTCTGACAATGATTTTATTTATAAACAAAATGATCTATTCTAGCATCTTGTGTTTGGGAAGATATGATTGAAAATTTGTTGCATAGAAATTTGAAGCAATTCATTTTGTTTGCAACTGAGATTTATTTATGGTGAAAATTGGTATTGTAATTCTTGAAAACTGTAGTAAAAATTGCAGGCACAACATATTCACCATAATTCAGATACGAGCAGATTATTTTTGCAATGACAACTTTTAACATTTCATTGGTTGTCTGTGCATGAATGACATGGCTGTTGTGTAATTCATAAAATACTGAAATTTTAGTAAAAACTGGACCCCAGCCAGTATGTATTTTGGAAAAATGTCCAATATTTTTAAAAGAATGCACAAACTTTTGCCAATTGCTAATCTAAATTTGGGAAAATCGAGGCAAGTTTAGCGCAAAAATGTGTCATCCAACCATGTCCAGATTAAAACATGATTTTATTGTGGTGGCTTATTGGTTAGCTTGCTGGACACCAACGTACAGGTTCAAATCCAACTATTGGACAAGCAGCCTGGGTCAGCAACTGTGTGTCCTTGGGCAGGGCAGTTTACTCCAATTGCTGCTGCATTGATATGCAAGAATATAGCACAATGTATGCATTGCACCAATACATTTTGATCTTAATATAATTATCATTTACACAGACAACCAGTCATTTCAACATTTGTTTCATCCAAAGAGCTTTAGACAATTGATTGTGTGTGTGTGTATATATATATATATATATATATATATATATATATATATATATATATATATATATATATATATATATATGAAATGGAAATGAAGGTTATATGTTCAATAGTATTGTAAATAATATTGTATAAATGCTGTAGATTAGTTAAATGTGCATTTTTATTTAAGGTAGAAGGTGACATTTCCCTCAGTTGAAGTACGTTATATTATATTTAGACATTACTTTTGTGCTATTAAACAAAATTAAGAATTGTTATTTATAGACAATTTGTGTAAAGATAAAAACAGACAGCACGGTAGTCAAGTATTTTTTATATATAGAGTCAGTTCAGTTGAGAATTTCTCTCAGTTGAGAACTTGTAACATCTACATATAGGTTTTTATGAGTTATTAGCGCTATGAGCAAGGACAGTTGTCACATAATGAAGTAATTAATAAATATTATTAACACTGAATACTCACGAGTGTTAGGTGCAGATAAGTGAAACTAGGTAGGTGATTTCCTTAAATTTTTATTAAGAAAGTTTTAGTTTCTTTCAGGCATAGAAATTTGTCAGAATATAATGGATTGGTGGTGGAGAGAGGGGGATTTCATTGAGGGTATGTGTCTGTGTGACTTGGAGGATACTTAAAAGGACACCTTAACCATACCTTGTTTAGATGTCTGGTGGTCAAGTGGTCTAAAGCAGTAGCAATTACAGATCACTGCTGTCCATGTGGGTTTCAATCTATTTATTGGCCAATGTGAGTATGAGAAAGCAGCAACTTCTTTGGGTCAGTGGTTCTTATCAGGTTTTCCCCAATGTTCTTCCTCCACCAATTATACTAGCTGCCATGTATAGCCTATTTTGTGCTGAGAAATGGCATTAAACCCAAAACAATGTCTGATCCAACAAATACAGAAAGCTATGAATTATTAATATTTGTGTGTCTAATGTTGCCATAACTTAAGCATATTTTCTACTAAGTATAACTCTTTTGAACCGCAAACTGACTCACCAGACAATGGCTGCAGTTTCACTTAACCATTGCATAACAAAGATTCTAATGGATTTCAGCTGCCAGATTTGTCTGAATTGTTGCAGATTTGGGATGCAAAAGAAAAGCTTGCTTGATCAAGTAAGACATATAGGCATTTTTCATCAAAATAACCACACAATTTTCACTTTGAACATATGAATCTGGTTTCAATCATGATGTAAGAGAAGAGGTAAAATGCCAGTTTTCAAGATAACTATACGAGTAGGCAGAACATTTTCCTTTTTTTTATCTGATGGTCTGTCAACCTGCTCCAACAAGTTTACTCCTAAGCTCTACCCACAGCTAATCTGGCTAGTTAATCATAAGGGTATAAAAGCATTTTGGCATCTGTTCTTGTAAAAAAAAAAATCACTGACACACTGTATATCATCTTCTATTTCACAGAAATTGTTCAAGTTTCACAATAAAATGTCCAATTGGATTTGTGTTGGGTAGAACATAGGTGAGGACCTATTGGATTTTATAATAGATGTGAAATGTCATGATTAACAAGTATGAATTGCAGCATTAGGTTTTTATGTGATGGATCTGTTGATGTAAGTAACACATGCTTTCTGCATTTGTTGGAATGGATACTTAAGCATGGCAAGGCTTTGAAACAATGTTCTAGCACTTTTCCAAGACATTGTAACTGGAAGAAGAGTGTGTACAATAACTCATGTTCTTCACAATCTACAGTTACCAAACTTGCTGAAATGAATTGCACTTGGGATAACTATGAACCTGGTTGCTTTCTGGGTCAGAGGTGAAAGTCACTGACTGATAGAAGAAAAATGGTTCTGAATATTAACTTGACTTCTCTATCATGTACTGTTATTAAACATTGTGGATTGTTTGAAACTTTGGTAAGCAAGACCCCTCTTGATTTTGGGATCCAAACTTTACGTTACTGACTGAAACAATAAAAATGGTTTCTGCAGAGTGACATTAGTTAACAAACATTACATACTTGGAATCAAACTTGGTGGATTCTTGCATTTTTTGGTTAAGAAGGTCTACCAGCTTTGGGAGTCAGATGACATGATCACTGTGACTGAAGAATGATAAATTGGTTTTACATTTTACAAAACTTTGTGGATGGCTTAAACATGGTGTAAGGAAGAAGCCTATTGATTTGAGGGTCTCAAGGTCACTAACATACATGCCAACCATTACACTTTTGGCCTAATCACTGCGTTTTTTTTCCCCATCAAAATTATGCTTTACGCGTCTACGTATATGGATTATGCTTTTTTGGTATATCCACCTTCCCCCCCCCCCAAAAAAAAATTTCTTCTCTCGTTTTTAGTAACATACCATTAATCCTAAAAACCGTATTTTAGAAAAGACTGCTTCTACATAACTACAATATAAGAGTACGCTTGTCAGTGGACTTGCATGCACTTTCCTAATTGTATCGTGTTCTATTTATAGCAACAATCCTATTACCAAGAAACATGTTGGTTCTACTTTGAAATCAGACTAACATACATGCCAACCATTACACTTTTGGCCTAATCACTGTGCTTTTTTTCCCATATAAATTATGTTTTAAGAGTCTACGCATATGGCTTATGCTTTTTTGGTATATCCACCTTCCCCCCAAAAAATCTATTTCTTTTCTCGTTTTTAGTAACATTCCATTAATCCCAAAAACCATATTTTAGAAAAGACTGCTTCTACATAACTACAATATAAGAGTACGCTTGTCAGTGGACTTGCATGCACTTTCCTAATTGTATCGTGTTCTATTTATAGCAACAATCCTATTACCAAGAAACATGTTGGTTCTACTTTGAAATCAGACTTTCAATCTCATATTCTATTTATAGCAGCTGTATGTCTTAGAGAGGAAAGAACAGACTGGTTTTCTAATTTTAATCTTTATGTGCAGATTCTTAGTTCTGATTCATATTTAGTGCAGAACCAGTCTAAAGGTACTTGGCACTAAAAAGTATAATTTTATTTTAGTCTATGTGTAAATAAGAGCAAAAATATCTCCTTTCAAATAATTTCACAGATTGATTAGAAAAAGGCAAAAAATAAATGAAACAAAAATAATATTATCATTATCCTCCAAATAGGAAGACATGAGGGCAGCATTAAGTGACGTCTATTACAGGCCCTGTGGAATGAATTTTAATATTTGGTGCTAAGAGTCTTCAGATGGATTCTAGTCGATGTGTGTGTAAAGCTAAAAGTGCTACATATGAAAACTTGAAGCAGTACAGGATGTTAAAAGACGAGATAGGCAAATAAATCATTGTTCATTCAAATTTTCACATGTTATATGTGGATTATGCTTTTTCTGCTTGGATTCTGCTTTTTAACCACTTGGATAACACTTTTTCCTCATCAGGTGTTGGCATGTATGCACTGACTGAAGGAAGAAAATTTGTTTCACAACAAAAAATTTATTTATGTACATAGTGGATTAATAAACATGGGGCATTCATATCATGTGCTATTTCCACAGTACCCTTGTTGAAAGTAGTACCCAATTTTTGTTGAAAGCATTTTGAAGTAATTATACTAAATATTATTGGTAGAGCCTTATCATTAGCACCTTTCACATTTATAGAAAAGATGCCAGTGAACCATCTAGTCCATTATGAAGTTACTTGAATTATAGGCACATTCAAATGATATATTAATACCACTAATTTCTACCAAATAGTTCTATGTTATTCAGACATGGGCTTCTGCTTATTGTGTAGACCAATATAGGCCAGGTAGGCAATATCAGGCCCTCTTTATTCTTGCTTTGCTGCCATACTGTTGACAACAGAGAAAGTAAATGAATTAGGGAAAGTATATTGTGATGTCAATCATGTGGCAGCTAGCATAGTCTGAAGGCATTTATTCGACGTAGTGTATTCTTTACAAGATATAATTTCACAATCATTGAAAATATTTGCTTTCAATTTCACTTTTTTAAACTTTCAGAGACATTCCACTGTTACTTGACTCTTTTTGCCTTGGTGTTCTATCCTAATGACATAACTGTTGATTGTATTATGGTAAATGCTATTTTTATGAGCTGAAAGGAGGTTTACAGTATGGTTGCCAAGGATGCCACACTATTTCTAGGCGAGCAACTGATATAATTTTGATATATTGTGTCCTATGATGCAAGTTTTATTGAAACTTGCTCAACCATTGAAAAATATTTCAAAAATTGTTTCCTACCAGTTGCTGCAAGGCAACAATATTGAAGAAACTGCCACTTGAACAATCAGTTTATTTGTTGTTACTAATTATGAATTTCATTCCATTTCAAAGCTGTTTTGAAACGACTCCAATAAATGTATAGGAGAGTGTGTTGGCAGAACTGTTACACCATAGTAAAGTATTTTAAACCAGTGGTCACTGACATTAAATAGGTAAGCATCTTCACTTTACAACAGCACATTCAAGGAGTGAATTGAAAAATTAATAGAAACATTTTGGATTTGGCCACTTTTTGTGAAGCTTTGGAAAGATGAAATTTTTGTTCCTATTGTAAATACAAGAATTGATCACAATATATAGTTTTACTGTTGTCCTCATTTTCATGTCATATGGCAGTAATATCGGGTGTAATGATTAAAATTGGTAGGAACCATAAGTCCTAATTGTAATACAATTTTAAGAAATGCTATGAATTTGCAACCGAATTGCCAGTTCTTATTATTACTTGCTAAGTGAATAAAGATGGATGAGTGCAGTAAGATTTGTTGTATAGACTGACATAAGGGAAAACTAGTTGATGTAAATAATGAAAGACTCCCGTACTCAAAAGTGCAGTTATAATCTTAATAAATCTTGAATTTAAGCTTCTGTGCAGACATATTAAAGAATAAAGTTGGCTTAGTGACAGTCAAACAATTAAAATATTAGTATGGCACTTTATACAACGATCAAGCCTGACAGCAAAGTAACTGACTTGTTTTTAAGACCTATTTATGACATACATTATTTAACCTACAATTAGTCTCAGAATAGAAATATTCCTTCATTCTGGTGAACAATTGTTACAGTCAATTCTTTCTCTAGTCTGCAGAACTCTGCAATTAGACAATTGTAATTTAGAGTTCCTCTATTTTATGACTGCTTTTGGATCATACATTGACAGGGCTAATGCATGTTGAATTTGAAAATTCATTATAATTATTAATAATTTTATTATTGCAATTATTATATTGCATAGCATGTAAGGGTGAGAGAAACGTTACTTAATATAAGAATTTTATCTTTGTGTATCTGGGGTAGGTTTGTGATGTGTATTCGTGTGTGGAATATTGTGTCATCGTACAACAAGTTTTTATTTGTTTCATTAATTTTTTTGTCAGTCTATATAATGGTTGTATTTAAGACCAAAAAAAAAGTATTTTATTTCCTGTACATTTGTTGAGACATGCATGTAAAATTGCTAAATACCAAATAATAATAATACTAATAATAAATTTCTAGATTGTGTTTAATTGTCAGTAACAATATTTACTATGGACTATTTCTTCTTAATATGCATGTAACGCAGGAAAACAGTTTTAAAGAAATATATATTAGAAAACCTGTTAATCTGTCACAAAAGAAAGTAATGTAAAAGGATTGATTTGCATCAGATTGGCTTCCAGTGATACTGTAATATATAGTACATTCAAATTAAGCAACCCCATGATAGAAGAATACCCTTATTTGGATTATGTAGCTAAAAATTTCTCCTTAAAAGGTATTTAAATTTACTTTCTTCTGAAATAGTAAGAAATAAAGCCTAGTAGCTAAAAAGGCTTTTAAAAAGCTTCAGTCTTATCCACTGAACTTGACAGTGATGTTAAATTAGAATGAAAACTATTTTCAGTATTATACAGTTTCACTTGTAAACTTAAGAATGTATATGAATGATGATCATAAGTTCTTTACCTACATGTTTTATTGCCATGCTTTTCATGAAACATTTTGTGAACATAATTTTGTATAAAAAAAATTGTTTGGATTTTTTTCCTCCAGTTGATTACTTAACATTTCTATGGCTTTAGCTATGGCCTATGTACATTATCTTTGTTTTGTCTAAGAACTGAATTGCAGATGCAATTTTTTTGATGTTTACTGTATAATCCATAAACCGTAAAGATGA
Organism: Unio delphinus; assembly: GCA_029339505.1. Taxonomy (NCBI): domain Eukaryota; kingdom Metazoa; phylum Mollusca; class Bivalvia; order Unionida; family Unionidae; genus Unio; species Unio delphinus. The sequence continues at coordinate 7,551,165 of JAQISU010000117.1, forward strand.
CTGGAAAATGGAAGGGCCCTTATTGCCATAGTAAGAAAGTTTTCATACAAATGTATGCCAAGAATGAATGCCATTTAAAGTATCAGTAATGTTTGTCTATGCATACTACAGAAGCATCACTACCTAGTGAAGTTAACATGTCATTGTATTGATATATATGAAGTTTTTAAAAGTATAGTTGATATAAAAAATTATTCAGATATCTTGGTGTTAGTCCACAGCTAAACAGTCATCCCCATCATGAATGGCCCTCTAGCCAGTGGACACCCACTCTTTATAGTCAGAATCCCTTGGCACCAACGAGTTTTGTGTTCAAAAGTACCCCTCAAAAAAGGCCACTCCTCTAACGCGACTAGTGGCCAACATATTAGTGCACAAATGTAAAATTTACCCCACACAAGTGGCCACATTTATGGGTTCAGAACCAGTATTTAATTACGGTAAGGTAAATAATCCGATTATCTTTCCCAATGTCTGTTTCTGGATGTCAGGTTTTTGTTACTGAAAGAAGTGATGGCTAAAGTATGTGTATCACTAAGGTTATTATTATATCATTAACACCGACATTTGCAGGAAATGGGGCCAGCAATGTTTTGATAGAGCTTTAGGCTTAAAACAGCTGATTTTTTATTTTTTATTGATGATTACAAACAGACATAATTATCAAGATCATAACATGGTCAGATAGGCTAAAAATAGATTTTGTGGATTAGCACATACACACAGAAACAATCAACTTTGAACAAAACATGGTGCCAGACCAAGACTGAAAATTCATGTGACAGTAAATATATCACTTCCTTTTTCGGGGCCCCGAGTGGTCTAAAGCACTCTCCATTACAGATCACTGCCATTTCACCTGTTTATGTGAAATAGAGTCTCAGATTCGGTCAATGTGGGTATGTAAGAAAGCATGCCAGTAGCTTCTCGTGGGTTGGTGGTTGTTTCTGGGGTTTTCCTGGTTTTATTCATCCTCCACCATTAATACTGGCCGTCATGTATAGCCTATCTTGTGCTGAAAATAGCGTTAAAACCCAACAACAACTTCCTTTTAAACAAGGTTTTTTGTTTACAAGAGTACTGTATAATTAGCAACATAGGAATAAATCATTATAAAAAACTTTAACATTTCATAATGCAAACGAAGAAATAACACTTTAGAAGAAACATTTAAAGTTATTAGACTTGACAGTGGTGACAGTTCACTTGCCAAAAGATTTTATGTTGGAAAGATTTAAATAAACAAGATTGTAAACTATAAGGAGAATATTCTGTAGTAGTGGGAAAATGGAAAGAGAATTATTTTAAATATGACACAACATATGTACCAAGATTTTTGGATGGTTTTGCAATGCATATGTCAACAATATCTCGTATTTCACACCTAAGAAATAAGAACTATGACTTTTGTTACTTTAAAATAACAGTAATTTTAAGACAAGAAGAAAATTTTAATAATTAACTTTTAAATAAAGATATTAATTGCTCCAGGTTATATGCAGCTTTATTACTATATACACATGCATACTCATCTCACAAACTAGTCCCCTCTGGAATGGCCACCTGTTTTATAAGGCCACTTTCCTGATGCAGAAGTGGTGGCGGAATAAGAGGGGGACCACTGTAAATCATTAGTTCACAGTTCAGTCTGTTCAAAATTTGTTGAAGCTTTACCTGTTGGAAGAAGTCAAGGTTTTCAAGTGATTTCTGTCAATAGGTCCACACTTGATAAGTATTGGAATAAAGATTTCTCTAGAACAGGCATTGGCAACTTCCTCCAGGGCACAGAACAGATAAGTGATTTTTAAAACCACACTGTATAAAGTAAATTAACAGATAAAACCAGGCCACAGCCCATGTTCCATGTTTTGCCCACCCCTGCTCTAAAAGAATGAGACTAATACCATGGGTATAAGGTCACTAAACTTGTCTCGTACAGGTGTCGCTTGATTTATGCCATAATCAGGTTCCTGAGATTATGATGTAATTGAAGAGTACTGTCACTGCACATACATGAACAGCACATGGCACCAGTAATAGCATAAAAATGAACACAGTGGCACAAATTGAAGGTTATTTCATTATAAATGGCATTAAAATGAAAGTGCATAGATAAAACATCACCTGTAATGTCAGTATATACAAGCATGCTTGAATTTGGTTACATCCATAATTAATGGAGATGGGCTAAAGTTTTTAAATTGGTATTATTCATGGTATAGTTAAAATATATCCATAAACTGGGCTTGAAAAAAACATTCATCATTGTTTGTGTTGCCATGCTCACAATCTATTCAAAAAAAAATCCTAAATCATGTCCTTTCACTTTCACAGTCAACTTAGTATTAGTGTTGATAATCAATTTGTTCACTATGTATAGCCTATCATGTGCTGAAAAATGGTGTTCAACCCAACAACAATTTGTGCAATGAAAAAAACTAACTAAATACAGAGTCTTCTAAAAGCTTAAAGTACATAAATAAAAGCAGTGACCTTTGACTTGACCCCAAGGTCATTTAGGCCATGTTTTCAGATTCATTCACGCCTGCAGGGATATGGTATTCTGATCTTCCCACTTTCAATCAAGACCAATTACACATTGCAGGATGTTTGTGAAAATTTAGAGTTAATGCCATTTTTTTCATTATAGCAGAGTACTGATACAGGAGGTCAAATATGTACCAGTTTCCTCTTGAACTAGCAGGTTATAGTCCTCTAGTGAAAACCCAATGTCAAAACAACCAGAAGTTAAATGGCTCATTGCTGTGAATGGATTTATCAACAAAGGGTTGTCATCAACTGACTTTTTATGTTACCTAGTCACTCCTAAATGAAAATGGTACCAGTCATACATCCAAAATGGTTGCCATGACAGCTGTCTTAAAAATCTTGCTCTCACTCCACCTGAATATTAGTCATACTAATGTGATTTTCAATCTGATTGCCTCTATGTCCACCACAGCAGCTAATTTGAAGATTTTGTTTCACTGAAGAATATTAGAGATGGTTTCAATACATGGCAGTTAAAAATGGTTTCATCTTGAATTCTTGGAAGTTCTTTTTGCCCAGTTGAGTGGAAGTTGAATAATGGACTAAATCATAGTTCTTAAGATCTGCTTCAGAAGCTGTTGTCACTGTCCATCCCAGGAAACCAGATTTGACAAAGTAAAGGTCACTGGCTTTGAGTAATCTTGGAGTGACAACCACTATAACCACTGCAGAGGATAGTTCATGCATCACAAACTACATTGATAAGCCACTACAGCTGAGGACTTGCTTGTAAATGCATCAATTCACATCTTCAAATATACAGTTAACCTGCTCAGGGTAACCTATCACAATGTATGATTTTTCAGTAATGACAGTGAACCATTTTAGAAATACATTTATACATGCATGCCAACCATATTCTTTGGTCATATCAGAACACTATTTTTCACTAAATCATGTCTTGTGTTTGCCCATTTATGGATTATGCTTTTTCAGTACATCCCCAAGCAAAAATAAAAATTAAAAAGTTGTTTTATCACTTTTATTAATATCTCATTAATCCCACTGATCATATTCTAAAAAAAGAAGGCTTCTGCACAACTGTTGCATAAGAGTACACTTGACCATAGATTACATGCACTTTCATAACACAATCAACATGTTCCATTTATAGCACCTGTCATATTTCCAACAAAATACTTTCAAACCTTTGACCTTAGGTTTATTTTTATATACACCAGTCTATAGTATGCTAAAAGTAATGTCGAATGGAATTTGTATAAGAGAACTATAGACATGCATGTAGTTTCCTAAACACCATAATTCAATTGATAGCAGTTGTCTTGCATATTTCCTAGACTTTGTTTTCTATTTAGAATATCAGATTCATTGTTCTGATTCATATGTGGTATACAACCAGTCTGTAGCTGTTTGGTAAAAAGAGTAAATTCAAATGTATTCTGTTAAATGTGTGGGAGAGGAGAAAATCTGATCTGTTTAGCCAGAAATCATTACATCAGCCAAGCTTTTAACTGGTATAGACTTTCATGACAGAGTAAACCTGAAAGATAAAATTAGTTTTTGGTATAGCTCTAGTCAAGAGATTTCCATGAACAGAATTCTACTCTTGCTGTGAAAGTGTTCTATGATAATGTTAGAGATTACAGTGTTACAGCCTGTGAATTCATGCTCCAGATATTCCATATGGAGATGAAGTGAATGTAATTGCATCAGTCGCTGGTGTAAATGAGAGACAGATAGCTTTAAAAGTGTAATATTCTTTGCCAAGGGATATCCCTTAATATTGCCACCCTCATCTACCTTTCAAAGTATAAAATGCGTTGTCAAGAGATATCCTTCTATTGCCACTCTCAACTACAGTACCTTGAATCATCTGGAAAGAGAATTCCTAAAGTATCCAGGTGGCATTCTACCTGATAATGTACTTCATGCAGACAAAGCTGTAGTGCAATGGTACCTTATTTTCCAGCTAAAATATCCAGCCATTGGAAATGTAACTTTCTGCTTCTATGCAAGGTTATGAAAGGAATATTGGTTCTTTACCATTTTATTGCCAAGGTATAGTTTAGTAATGACAACAAACACAAAACTAACTTGAGATCCAGGATCAGTAACCCAATGCTTAGTGCTCAACTAGTGTACAAAACATTTATGGTGCCAGCTGGTACAAAGTATTTTGAACTGCAACATGACTTATTTTTTAAAGCTAAAAGTGCTACATAAAAAAAGTAATAACAGTATATGTTTAATGCATCAGAAGATTAAATAAATTGTTTTTGTACATATGATCATTAAATCTATAGCATGTTATATGTAGATTACTCTTGTGCTGGAATTACTTTTTGTCCAGTTTGATTACACTTTTGAACTCTAGGGGTTGGCATGTATGTATAGAGATCATAGAGAAATCTAACACTAATAAAGATACATCCAGTTATCCATTTTCATGACTGAAACATAAACAGCACCTAATAAATGAACTTAAAAAATTTTGACATAGTGACTGAGACATGAAATGTAGGTCACATATCTCGAGGCAATCAAGTTTGACACCATGTTCATTTAGCTCCAAAGCATAACATTGCGATAAATAGTGATACGTTTTTATTTTCTAAGATGTTGCGAGGTAAATCACTATTTTCAAACTTGATCAGCTATACAAAAGTATTAAGTGTTTTAGTCAAGACTTGATTTTGATGATCACTGGTTACACAGACTTGTGATATAATAAGGTTTTCTTGATGGCAACCAGGTTAGTGGTCAGATCAGTTTAATTTTGGAACATGATATCATCCATTTATTATTCTTTTTAATGAAAACCCCATGACAGTACAAACCTTTCATCCAGGACATGTTGGAGAGGTCAGATCTGAACCATTTTTATTGAGAACAACTAATGTCAAATTGAGTCTTATAGTGAAAATCCCATGTAGATGTGATCATACATACATCAGCTTTTTAAGGTATGCTGTCCCCATGTCAATTTGGTTTGGTGTTCTATATCACAAGAAAAGTTGTTTTAGTGCCAAGATAACTATAGCTGAACTAGACTGATGGTAGCAATCAAACATGCACATTTTTTGGCACGAGACCAATATGCTAACTAGTCAGCTGCCATAGTTACTCCCCATGTCAGTATGAGGAGTAGTGTTATGATTTTCTGGTATCATGGTCTTTCGGTTTTTTATAATTTGTTACATCATTTCTCATTTTGTAGGTTAAGTGATATTCTGTTAAACATAGTTTCTACACAGAAGGGTGCTAGCAATATCAATTGACTAGAAATGGATTTAGCTACTAGGGTCTAATAAAAAGGGCACATGATATCATCCAGTTCTACAGTCAAACACATTCAGGGCATTATATTTGTTGCCCACTAGTCTAGTCACAAGAGTATATATGCATCACATAAAGATCATTATAAATAATAAAATAGTATATAATGAAGAAAAATACAATATGACAATTTTGTCAATACTGTCCCATTACTGCAGAAGAACTGTTATAATTTTAATGTGCACTAAAATGAGTAAGATATAAAATATGATTTATAATAGGTGATGGCAACAGTTTGTCATACAAGGATAATATTTAATTAAAATTACATAGGCAAGATTCATGCTGAATTTTATCTTCAAAATCGTGTGGCATGAATTCTCTAATTTCATTGGCTTTTAAGAGGAATAATAATGAAGTTATAAGCTTAAGTGTTATGAATTGAAGACGAACAGATAGGGAAGAGGCAATATAATGTAGGAACACCATACCCTTCAGTAAGTTTGGTTACATGCATCTTGTATTTTGCTTTAAAATGACAATATTACCACAAACATGATCAACTATTTGAACATTTAACTCTTTTATTGTTATGGAGACATCTTCATGTGTATAAAATGCAACATGTAAACATTTCAGTATACACATATCAAATGACAGACATGTACTATTTACACCTTGACTGAAAAATATCTTGATTTGCCTATGCCAAACATATCTGTAGATACAATATAAAAATTTTAACAATTAAAACGTTTCTTCTGTACAATCTTGCAAATGTGAGTAACACATTTATTAAGTATTTGAATACTACTTAAGCCAATGTTTGTGCATTGTGGCAATCAATCAGCAATGACAATAAAATGGCTAAAAATTTTAACAATTAAAACGTTTCTTCCGTACAATCTTGCAAATGTGAGTAACACATTTATTCAATATTTTGAATACTACTTAAGCCAATGTTTGTGCATTGTGGCAATCAATCAGCAAGGACAGTAAAATGACTAAAATAAATATCATCAACAGTTTAATAAACAGTTCAATTAATAGTCAATAATAATGTCCAACAGACAGTGGAATAAAATTAAAACAGTATAAACTTAAAACTGAAAAAATACAGTTTTGATATTTATAATTGACCCAAGAAACAATATTCTAAGTTTATTAAAATCATCTAATCAGATTGGTCTACATTCTGTTGATTGATTTCACTTTTAATGGGAAGTAACTTGTTTATCCTCAAGAAGTCAATTGTTCAAAGCACCTATAAATATGATATATATGCCACAAGTCAATGTGGATTGCCTGTTTCATCTATATAAAAGTACAACACACTGTGAAAAAGAAAACGTGGGAAGCAACTCTTCCAAGATACTATTAGAATTACCTCCCCATCACTTAAGCCAAGAAAGCAGTTTTTGTTTATTCTTTTGCATTAGAAGAAAAAGTCTTTGCTTGCCAAAAAAGAATGCTGTCAGTGTGTTTCATGTGGCACTTCACAACATAAACTGTATTCAGAAATTCTGTACATCTCGAAGGGTCTAGCAAGAACGGGGAGTAAAAATTATCACTTTCTGATTACATGTGGATAATAAAAATAATGAGGACTTTGTATAGCGCCTAATCTTGAGAAGCTCTAAGCGATTTACATCTATAATGATATGACTACACTACAGAAAAACAAAAAATAAAAACCATGAACCAGAGTTAGACACTTATTTGAAGAGCTTTCTCTTGCAGTGTCCATTTCATGCTGCTTGTCACAAAGTACAGTAGCATGTATGCACCCAAACCCGACAAGCTGGTGTCTGTATACCATTAGACATATATATCCTGGCAGATGCTTTCTCCAGTTCCTGAATGGCACTGTGGATGCATTTGGGAGGAAAATAAACCAGGTTAGATTAGTTAGAAACTCCATACTTACATAAACAAAATGTCGAGGCAGAACAAGATATAATTTGATGGTTAACAACTAATATCACATGGACAATAACAACTGGTGCAAAAGTGCTTAAATATGAATGTTGCAATGGATTCTTTAGAGGCATAGTTCACAGATGTAATAAAAGTTTAAACAGGTGCATAAAATCACTGATATTTGTTATTATAGCAATGTTAATGTCTGACATAAATTATGTTTCAGGTCTGACAGTATGCACAGCATTATAGATGCTGTTACTTGGGTGCAGCAGTGTATCAGCTTTGTTGTTGTAGAGTGAATGTAAGGATTTAGGAAGCAATTTTGACCAATGTTCAGGATAGTTTGACACATTTGAAGATATATTATTAGTTCGTTCGTTCGTTCAGATAGGAGTTTTAAAGTTAACTGAGTTTACAGTTCTCAGCTTAACTAAAACGAATCAGATTTATGATCAAAGCTATGAATGTCCCACAAAGTTTTTAGAAATTGGTCAAAATATCATTACTAGGGGTGAAATGCTTACTCCGTATATCAATACGTTTTCTATACCATTGTAAGAGGTGAAGAATCAATACAAAACGATACCCAATAGAAATTTAATCTTCAGCAGTCGTGACTAATCATTAATAGTTTGCCTTTTCATTCTTAAATTGATTATTCATTTCAGACAGTAGTAGCAGGAACATGCACTCATTTCTTTTAGCAAGAACACCTACTCATCTTCTAGAAATTAACAAGCACCAACTTGTGTCGATTGAAGTATACCCCTATGCCCCAATCCTGCCAATTTCATGCTGATTATTTTATCATGTCAGCATGCTCATTAAAGAAATACATTCTAGATCTGTTTCCCACATGGGACTGATGTACTTTTCTGAACATTTAATAACCACATTATGCCAAGTTTCTCTGTTGCCTCGCATCTTGTCTACTTGCATCGATTTGTGAGCTATACTTAAGGTGCGTCATGCTGAGAAATATGTCAAATCTAATTTGGATTGATGGTATTGTTTGTTCAAATCCAAAGTAAAACAATAACCACCAATCAGAATTGTGACATATTCACTGCATGACACACTAGAAGTATAGAGATCCAAACAAAGTTTATATACAAATCAAGAGAAACTTCACACAAAAGTGGCAATCAAATGGTCTGTAAAGTACTTCAGTCATATGAGGGAAACAATGTTATAATATCTATGTAATCTGCGACCAATTATGCCGATGGGGTAAATAAAAAACAATTACCATAGAATCAACAAGGGAACAGATTTCAAACTGCACACTCATTGCCTTGTTAAAATGTAGAAGAGTAGTGGGTGCTATCAACAATTTATTTTAATCATTGGCAGAAATGAGTCTGTGCACAGCAATTGTTCATCATATGCAGGAAGTAAGATGTAAAGGAATCTCTGCTTCCACATTTGGACTTCTCCAAGATAAGATTTCCTTTGCATGAAGAAATTGCATTCATTCTTTGTTTGACATAGAACAGAACTGACTTACAGATTTACGTGAAAACATAAAACTGGTAATAAGATCTTTTAAAAACATTCATGCAGTGCAAAATAAATGGCATGGTGATCAAGATGAGTCCTGCACCTGATCAAATGGAGAGGCCTGAAAAGGTTGAACAAAAGTCGCAGACACCTAACAGGTAGTCTGTTTGGAAGAAATCCCATCTTGTCAATGATGAGACTGCTGGCATATAAACAGATGATAAATCTATGTCTGTAATCTGCTTACTAGAAATGCATCCATATAAAATGGCATAACTGAACCACTGATAGATCATCTAAAGAAGAAACAAAACATAAAATTTGATGTGTGCATTGATAATATATCATATCATAGGCTATGTATCGGGAATCATATTATTAGGCAGTGTAGGTGTATTGTTTCACCCTAATAATCAGTTGCAATATATATGATTAGCTCAGACAACAGTATAATGAGAAAATACAAGTGTGGTTATACTGCTTTTAAGTATTTATTCGTGCAATAGGGGCAATAAACTAGTCAGGATATTGCAACTGTGCATGTTTCATAACCCATTCTTAATTTTAGCTTGAACACTATTTATTTAAAAAATTAATAAATATTATTTAGTCAAAGCTAAATTTATTGACATGGTTTAGGTTATAAGTATAGATTATAAGAATGGACTTTTTAAACCATTTGTCACTTTAACCCCATTATTTCTTGTACAAGTGAAAATAGAGGTACTGTGAAGTAACCATTTTGTTACACAAAATCCCAATTTCAGATTAAATGTGGCCTTAATGTCCAACAATTTCATAAAATAGTGTTTCAGCGAAATAGTCCTATTACACACAGTTTAGAATATATCACATGCCATTGTACGCAGGCCCCTCGCCTCCTTGAGGACACACCCAGTTGATGTTCTGACTAGGGTCTTTAATATCACAGGTTTTACAGTGAATACAGTTCTGAGCATTAATTTGTAACCTTTTTCCTTTGCCATCTTCTGTATCAATAAATTCGTACACACCTGCAACAGAGAAACAAACATTTCATAGTTTCTATGAAAAACATTACATCAGGAACATCCACTCAAAAGAAATATAGTTAGCTTTTGACAAACGAGGGAACTAATTTTCAAATATGTTCTTTCCATGTAACTATGTTAAGGCCACACGCATTCTACATCATCATATCAGATCACTGATATAATGATGTGGTATCATTAATTTTTACTGTAATTACTTTAATATTTGTTTGTTGAAGACATTAAACAGGGTTCATACTAAACTATGGATGATAAATTCAAAGACTTTTCCCAAACTTTCAAAGACCACAAACAGAGATTTCCAAGACCTATTTTTGCTAATATTGTGTATACAGGTTATATGAGAAAAATGAATGCCAAATACTACAATACTGATTACTGATTAAAGTCAAACTATAATTAATTTCCTAAAATTGTATTATAATTATCTGGAAGATAGGTTAACATTCGTTGTTCTTTCAGAAATATGTAACATACGTGTCAGAGTTAATACAAAATAAGTTGTTCTTTTAACAGACATCACCATTGCTTTAAATGCATTATTATATTTGCTTTCTTTTCTCTTCAATCATTTTGGAAAGAGATGCTACCACTGTCATCTCTTCCTCTGCTTTTCTCCTAAGAGCATTTGACTCTGTGACATGCACAATGGGTCCTTTTCTGCTTTCTGTACAGAGGAAGCATGTAGACTGGCAATGTTAGCTTCAAGAGGCAGTTTTCTGGCTTCCACTTCATCCAAGGCCAACTCCCGTTTCTTTCCTTTTTGGTTTTTCTCATCCTTCTCTGCTTTCTTCTTATCCAGATAAGCATGGTACTTATGTCTTGCAAAGGAGCCATGTGTCATCATTTCATTGCTAATGATGATTTCCAAAGGTCCACCTGCTTTTCTCATTGTGTCAATGATTAGCCCTTGAGCTCTGAGGCTTTCTCTGCTGAGGTTCTTAACAGATACCTATCTGTTGACAGAAAATCCTCTCTCCACTGTTGCCTGCCCGTGTGACAACAACATTTTCTGGAGACCACACCAAAGTTCGACATATTCCTTTCTTTTGGAAAGGTCAGAATAAAATACTTCATCAAGGTTGGGTGTGTTTTTTTCTCCATTTTTTAAAAAAATAAACATTATCTATAAATCTAGTAATATTTCAAGCACTTCAAACTACTGGGCAAAACGGGCTCAATTATAGTCTAACTATACCAACCCGTTTGTTTTTTGGAAAGTCCGTTAATCATGAAATGTGCAGGAGATGGCAGAATTAGTTCCATTCTAGTCACATTCAGGTCAGAAATTATAAATCAATGATTCAGTTGCCTTAGTTCTGTGCACTTTTTATCATTTAATTATTTTCGTTATTGAAATCAATTGGGGTACAAACAAACAGGGATGTATAGTCAGACTATAGTTACACAAATCAATTTCGGCAATGCGATTTTAATTTTTTTTTTTAATACCTTTGGGGAAAAAGTCGAGGGTCGGCAATGAGAAACGGGGATATTCCGTCAACTGGAAATACGTTTTTTTAATTCTTTTATTTATTTACCTAATCAAATGGCTTGACTCCTTACAGTTAAAGCTTCACAGCACACGTTTTTTATATACCCACAATTCAAGAACAACTACTCTTGCTTAACTCTACTATAGTGTACGCATGCGCACTTTGAAACCGTATATCCGTGAATTGAATTTATTACAATGTATGTTTTTATATTAAACTAAGGAACATTATTATGTAGAACAAAATTTTCGAAAATGATTTTTTCTCTCCCTCAAACGTGTTAAATAAACCAACGGTATAAGTAAATTTAAACGGGCCCTCTTTTGCCACATCTCCCAAATCATCACATTAAACAATGTCTTATTTTATACCCGAAGAGTAACGAGTTAACATTATTGTGCACAAAAGTACCAATAGCTTATACTTCTGCATCTTCGTTCCACTAAATGAACAGTATGTAGTTACTAATTTGCATAGACTCCTTCTCTAATTGAAGCCAAGTTGCTCATCTTTTTACACAATGTACAAAACGTCTTTCGTTTTCATAATTTATCCTTTTGCAGCCATTCCTTGTATTTCTCTTGTTCAAGCCAGATATTGTTGAAAGACCAAAGACCTGGCATTTTTAAATACTGAACTTGAAGAAGATGTAAATCGAATGAACAAATTTTCAATTCTCGAGCGTGTAACTTTCGCGAACTTTCTAGGTAGAATTAGTGTAATTAACATTTTGATTGGCTAAAACTGATGGACTCGTCCATCAAACGAAAGAAGCGAGGAAAACCAGCTATATCCGAAGCTAACGACCTTGGGCAATTTTATTGGTGACTTTCTTTGATGAAGTGTGTAGCGGCACCGTCTTGCTTTGATGAAGAGTGCATGTGTGATTGAAGTCGCCGCCGAGACATACTTTGGATGGTCAAACAAAACAAAGCCTCTTTTGTTAATGCGGCGGCAATAAACTGAACGGGTCATCAAAAGAAAGAAACCAGGATAACTAGATTACATCTGAATCTAACAACCTCGGATAATTTTATCTGTGATTCTGGAAATAAATTAATTTTTGGGGGGTTTATTTCAATTTTCAAAGACTTTTAAAGACCTCAGGGTAATATGATCGATTTTCCCAAACTTTCAAGGCCTTGAAAATGCTACCTCATTTTTCCCAAACTCTCAAAGACCTTCAAAGACCGTACGAACCCTGTTAAACAGGAATGCATTATTGTATGGTTATATTTGTACAATAATATTTATTGGAATACTTGTGAGTCCTTGCATCTAGCTGTACCATCATAACATATTACCTGACTCCAGATCTTACTAAAATAAATTCAATTAATTGAATAGCTAAATTTGTAAATTTTGAGCAATGTTTCAAAATCTGGATTAACATTTACTTCAAAAGGTGAATCACAGTTTAAGACACAGGCACCTATTACTCGGTTGAAAATGCAGAAAGATATGTTTAATAATAACAAACCTGCAGGGCAAAATCTTTGTTCTGGTCCATCATATTTAGCAAGATTTTGTTTGACTGGTACTGTGTCATCCATTAGTGTAAGGTGGGCTGGCTGGTTGTGATCATGATTGGTACCAGTCAAAGCCACAGAGGATAAAAGGTCAAAGCTAATCTGCCCATCTGGCTTGGGATATTCTATTGGCTTACAGTTTTCAGCTAGCTTTAATTTGGTGTAATCAGCACCTAAAGATGAATAAAAATGTAAAACATTTTATTGATGCAAGGAAAAATAGAACAGGAGTGATTGCATTATTGTAGTTTGATATCACCTCAAAGTGAATTGATTTTCTACATTAAAAAAAGGGAATAATTTGTTTTATTACAAGATCAATGTTGAAAACATTGGACCTCAGCAGACAACAGTGGAATATTTTCATTTAATGCTACTACAACTATTAAATCTGAATAAGTGAGACTGTATTATATCCTTTTCTGCGTTATTGTACACATCCTCCAGTCATGTAAAGTTTATCTTTGGCCCTAACTTTCAAAATACTGAATCTTATATGTGCATCAAAACATTAACATATCAACTTTTGCCTTCTATCTAAAAGGTCTGAAGACTGAAAGGAAATGAAAAATAAGAAAAATAATACTGATTTTGGACTGTGACTTCTAAAATACATTACCAGTAATGAAATACTTTACCCATTTCCTGCTTGTAATACATGTGGTCAAAATGGCATCAAGTTTTATAAATAAAAAAGGACATAAGATTTACAAAGATGACAAAATCTGTAACCTTGCCCTTGAAAGTACAACCATGATTATGAAACCTTTTCAGCCCTCAAAGATATTTAGAGAGTTATAAAACAAATAAAATACTGATAAATGCTGATCTGATAATGAACTTAAAGACCCAATATTTAGTGTACAACACATTCTCTAGTAACCACAATTAAAATTACCAAATTTCATCCATTTATTTCAAGCCACATAAAAAGCTATTGAGATGAAATGATTTTACAAGACACAGATGGACAAACATATGAACAAACAAATAGACAAACACTAATACTATGTAACTTGCTTTTCATCAAAATTAAAGGGAAAACAATTTCATTTGTTACATGTTTCTCACTATGTCTAATCATAGATTATCCCCGCTAGCATGTAATATGGAAGGAGTTTAATTATCACAATGTGCCCATAAATATTGTACTCTTTGGCTTTGGAGCAAACCAGTATTTCACAAAACATTACTTGTATAAAACTAGGTACATATACTGGACCAATAAAAAGATGTGCCTTTTCCTGATTCTCTACAAGTCTATGGTTTCCAATTTTTAAATTTGTTAATAATTTTTCTATCAAGTCATCCATTTATTATTCACACATTTATTTCTGGAGCATCTCAATCTGTTTAAGATATCTCTATGAAACTTTGGACCTTGAATTCTAGAACAGAAGGCCAGTAATGGGATGCTTTACACATTTCCTTGTCAATAATGACCAATAATGTTCCAGCTGTTTCTTTTGCTTTTCATGATTCTTCAGTTTAAATATTTGTTATTTTTCTATCCATAAAACAAATAAATTATCCACAAATTTTTATACATTGCATAATTCATATCAATCAAGGTATCTATATGAAAGTTGCTACACATGTCACACCAGTGATCAGGTGTGGTTTTGCTATTTATAATTCTTTAGTTTCAATATTTTATATCTGTATCTACGTCTCTATCCATCCATCCATTATCCATCTTCATTTCCAGAGCATAACTTTTAAAACTATCTCTATGACATTTAGTTGCTACACATGTCACACCAGTGATCAGGTGTGGTTTTGCTATTTATAATTCTTTAGTTTCAATATTTTATATCTGTATCTACTTCTCTATCCATCCATCCATTATCCATCTTCATTTCCAGAGCATAACTTTTAAAACTATCTCTATGACATTTAGTACACATATTGGACTGAAATCCAGAACTACTAAACCTAATCTTTAATATGCAGGTGTCTGTGTGTTCCTTGAGATGACTGTGTATGTACTTCAAATGACATCTGATTCCTGATCAATAACTTATTCCAATACACTTCTTATTTTTTTCCACATGTTGACAACATGAATAATGCAATTTTTAAACAAAAATAGCTAAAAATATAATAAAGTTTTAGCCATTAATAAGAAAGATAAATATTTTTTAATAGTAACCAAGCGATGAAATAAATTCCAGAAATTAAGACATTATTTCTCAAATGCGTATACCATAATTCTTAAGTATAATCCATTAAAAGGATTATTTTAAAAGGTAAACAGATTGATTCATCTCTTGTCAAAACATAACAGTAACAAAGAGAGAGAGAGAGAGAGAGAGAGAGAGGAATAACAGTTGAAACTCTCAGTTTGGAGGTATGGGTTTAGACAAACTGTCCACCTGACTGTCATACTATTAAATGCATCACTGGCTAATCTGATGTTTGGATGGGGATCCAGTCTATGGCTTGACAAGTATGGTTTAAGACCCTTGTGCAGTAATTAAAGGTGGATTTCTAAAATACTTCTGAGTTTGAATATATAGTGATGAGTGTACTGTATTCACAATGTAGTTGCAAAAGTACTGAAACTGAAGCCATCATTTGCTTATTATATGACTAATTTCTATTTCAGGTCTAAAGCTTGAGTTCAGCAGTTAATGTTTTAGCTTTTAAACAAAATGATCAGCCATTATATCCATAAGAAAAAACAAAACTAGTACAGATCCTGGCATTTTTATTTTTTTCTTCAAAAGTTTTCACCATATTGTTATTCTCATCCATACAACACAATAGTTAAAAAATACTTGTACATATGTATATAAGTAATACATTGCTGATAAAAACAATGAATTTAGATAAAAAAATTAAATATAAGGATCTACAATTATCTATACTATTTAATATAGAAATGGAATTTAATTTTTTTCTTATTTTTTAAATTTAAACTTTTGTATGTGAACTTAAAAATAAGTGTGACAAAACCCCTTTTTTTTAAATGTACTCTAAATGTATGTATAGAGCTTACCTGATATATGAACTCTCTGCCATTTTTTAATGTGAATTGCATATTGTATACCATATCATACAAATGCATATCATACAATACTATACTTTGAGCAATAATTCATGCTTTACAGAAATGTGTAGGGAAATGTGCACATCTTTACATTATTTTTGTCATGTTTCTGCATATTGGCCACCCAGTGGTAACAAAAAGGCCCAAATAAACTTGTACATAAATTAAGGTGACTTTTCAATAAATAACTAAAAATATACACAAGCAGTTGCCCAGTGGAATAGTGTTTCTGGAAAACAACACATTGATAGATATCATTTGACAGATGGATAAATAGTCAGTTGGTTCCATTACCTCCATGAGATAAAGTCCATGGCTCCTTTCCTCTCAAACCTACATAGAATATCCCTGTGTAAGCCAGTCCTCCATACAATCCTAGTCTGGTATGGAATGATGGACGTACATTTCTACATGCCTTCAATTCTTTCCATACCCAGCTCTGTCGTATTTTATCTTCATAGATTTCTGGGTTAAGTCCTGTCAAAGAAGAGACAATGATCAATAAAACTATTAAGACAAAATAAATTCTTACCATTGAGATTCACAGTTAGCACCATCAACCATTTAACATGCAGCGGATGATGCCCATCATAGAAAATAAAATATTCCAGAAATCTCTCTACGAACAACTTGGGTGTTATTGTGAAAGCTAAACCACCAGAGAAATAATCTGATATATGTGATTTAACTCTTTACCTTCTGCAAGTACTTGCTGCCCTGCCTACTAAGCCTGATAAGCAGCCCACCTTCTAGCAGCTCTTTGTAGGTTGAACCCCAGAGCATCATAATGGCTGCCTGAGTGAGAGCTTTTTGAGTTTATGACACTGTCTGAATCAGTCTCTGTCTACACACAATTTAACTAATATTTGCATTACACTAAAAACGATATGTATTCCAAGAAATGCCTTCATTTCTGCAACTGAATTAAGTGACCACTTGGAATCAGGCTTCTCGCCAATTTGTTTTCTGGCATATCTGTTTGTTTCATATACCAGTAACTGGGCTATTTCTTCAGGAAGAAAACGTAAAAAGAAATCTATCTCTCTTGCATTTTCTTCTAAAATAAATGCTGACCCTGAAAGTGCTGTAAAGTTATCCATGTTTACAGGTCTCACGTGTTCCAACCAGATTTGATTGTCGCGTGCTTCATCCTCCGATTCAGATAAATCTGAAATGTCAGGTGTCAATACAGGGCTTATAATAATGTTCGATCCTTCATCTTGAATCTGATTAAAATCAATGGCATTTGCAATGTCATCACTTTCCAATCCTTCAAAACTTTCATCAGAATCGTAAGAATACATGAATGTTGCCATTTTGTTTTACTTTCACAATTTACCTCGTTTTCAACAGGATTTCCTGATTATATGCTGTAAAACTACTAACAGAATACTTTCATCACTTTATGTAAGGACTATTTTCATTGGCTAAATACTTTTAAAAAGAGCAGATGTTTGTAATTTCATCTAATACAATGCATTAATATGAAACGTGTATATGCATCTCTGGGGTTTCCCAACCCCTGGCCAGAAACGCATGTATGAGCCAGCTGGGACAGAGAGAGTATTATTAGCAGTTTGTACATGTATATGTGGGGTTACTACAAGGCTATTTGTATGGTTGCATATATGCATCAGCAGAAGGTAAAGAGTTAAGAACTTTCTAGCATATGCAAAGGTCCTTAACTCTGTGAAGTTATATATGAAAAGGTTATCAATCAAATCAAACCAGAAATTTGAAAAACCTTGGACTGCAAAAAAGACCTTGCTGAAACTAACATTAATAGTATCTTGGTGAAAGACACAGAAATATAAAAAACTATTACATTAACTAAATGGAAAATGCAAACCAATAGAATTGGACAAGGCATTTTGCCTTAACATACAGAAAAAGATTCTAATCCCATCTGGTTTCAGTATAAATTACTGCAGAGACTTCTAGGAACAAACTTTTTTTTTAAAGAAACAAATGGAATAGCAAATCAAAAAGGACGTTCTTTTTGTATGGAATCAACTGAAACATTAATTTATCTTTTCTGGGACTGTGCAACTGTGAAATAGTTTTGGAATGATTCAACCCAGTAGGTTAGAAATAACACTAACTTCATGCATACCTTTTCACTTACAAAAAACAGGCAATGCAATTAATTTTATATTGCTAATATCTGAAAGTTGCATTGTATTAAGTTACATGAAAGAAAACCTCCATCTCTACCTTTCTTTAAAACCTTCTTTAGGTGATACTACATTTGTGACATGGAATTAGTCCAAAGAAATAATAACCTATAATGTTTTTAAACTGAATGGCACATATTTATTATTTTAGATGTATAGCACAGTTACTGTCTACTGGTTAAAATGGTATAGATATATTTATAAAAATCTGTTGATGCATCTACAATCTTGAATTATTTCTTTGTTATATATTTGTACAAACTAGTTTCATAAGACTTATATGAATACCTTTGATACATTTATACTCTTACAATACTTCTGTTTCTTAATCTCATTAGACCCAGACTTCTCTTTTTTCTTTCCTACTTTTAATGGGAAGTGGAATAAAATCTTTCTCAATACTATTTCAGATCTCTCACACACACACATCCATCCATCCATACATATAATTATGCTGTTTTCTTTCTTCATGCCAGAACACTTTGGTGGTATAGTGGTTATTGTCTACTACAGACGCAGGTGGTCACGGGTTCCAACCCTGGCTTAGTCATACCAAAGACTTATAAAAATGGTACTAACAGCTGCCTTGCTAGTGCTCAGCATTAAAGGTTAGTTTTAGGACTGGTCGGCCTGGTGTCAGGATAATGTGACTGGGTTGGACATCATGCTACATGTCTGCGGCATGATGCCCCAGTGCTAGACATCACTATAAACTGCCACACTGCAGACATCATAGTGATATGACTGAAAAATTGTTAAAGCTACATTAAAAATCCAAATCACACATACATTCTTCAGGCTATCTTCTTTTACTCTTGTACTTTTCCCATATTTAAATAATTAAAAATTTTGCTAATTAAAACCCTTATACAGAATACAAGACACAAGTAGACAAAAAGTAATTGTTAGGTTGTCATTTGCATCGCTACCCAACCCATGGCAACCTATGTATGAGGAATATGAAAATAAAACATTTTTAAAAAATCACCTACCAATAAAACATGAAATATAGGTCACAGTGACTTTTTGTATGGGAATAGCACACACAGATATGTATACATATTTATAGCATGAACAATAAAAACAAAACTTAACCAAAGTGAAACATGAATTATGAGCCATGGTACCCTACTTTTAATAGGAGGGTGCACTACTTATCAAGATTCATCCTCTCACAAATGTTTATGAATCCAGGTATAACAGTATTATACAAGTGGTAACAACTATATGCGGTTGTGAGCTAAATACAAATACTTAAAGCAAGTCAGTAAAATGTGGATTATAGGTCGCAGTGACATTTGTTGTTGTATGTCTGTGTTACAAAAATGCATATAATAATCAAGTTTCATGATTCTTACAAGAAAAAAACTTGGGAAATAAACCTGAAACTTTAATTTTAACCAAAGTCAGTGAAGTGTGAAACATAGGTCACAGTGACATACTTCTGTGGAGAAGTCAAGATGCATTCCCACAGCAAATTTCATGAATCTAGGTGTAACAATACGTATACAAATTGCATAAAATATATTTGGTTATATATCAGACCTAAGCCAGTAAAACCATAAAGTAGGTCGCCATGACCTTCCTTTGCTATAAGGGTGTAATACCAACTGAGATTAACAGAAACGCCTAGTTTGACAATTATAGCATCAAGAGAACTGGAGAAATAAATTTTAACACAACATTTAACCAAAGTCAGTGAAGCATGAAGTATGGATCAGAATGACCTATTTATGTGATGAGGGTATAGTACTCATTAATATGTATCTCTTTGATCCAGGTATAAACACACACACAATATTTGGTCATGAGCCAACACAAAAACTTAAACCTATGCTATAGTCTGAATATGCCTCCTTGTTTGCTTGTATACCCCCTTCTGATTTAAAAGATGAAAAGCACAAATGATATAAAAGATGCACAGATCTTAGTTCATTTATTGATTTATAATTTCAAACCCAACTGTGTCATGGTGGGACCTTAACACTGTTATCATCTGCATGTTTCATCCCAAAAGGAAATTTTTCAGTGTAAAGATGACCTTGTTTGCTGGTCATTTCCAGTTCCTGGACATGTCCATTTTAAGCAAAGGGGTGAATGCACGACTACACATGTATGTATGGGGAAGGAAAATACTATGTGGTCTGTTTCTGATATTTACAATGTTGAATCTAAGGAAATGAATGACAATTAAAAATGTGCTTTTCACATGTATTTAACAAGTTATGTAATTTCTATGTACATGTGTACAAAGGATATAACTCTAAACTCTCAACATTATGGTAATTAATGGAATTATCTGGCAGTTACTAAATAGGATGAACTACATCACAATATTGTCTGAGGAAATCAACTTGCCCACAGTGTATGCATTATGCAACATGGTGCCATGTTTGTATATTAAGTCTGTTAAGCATGAAAGATGCAGAGAATGCTAGTGTTAGGGCCACCCTGTGAAAATGTGGGTACAAAATATTAAGCGAATATATACCTTTAGTTTCTGATGATTTTTCACTTGATATCGTCTCAAATACAGACTCGGCTGCCAACATCCCACTCTTCATGGCATTGTGAGTTCCCTTAATTTTGGGAACATTGAGAAATCCTGGACTGCAGCCAATTAAGCAACCTCCTGGAAAGGTCAGCTTGGGTATAGCCTTCAAGGGAACCAGAGAAAAATGTTCAGAATGAAATAAAAAACAGCACTCTCTAACAATAAGGTAATTAATTATAACAAGGTTGCTGTATAAGGTGATCATGCTCATGTCTGCCTTTATGGAAAAGTTCTAAATACTGACTGACACTGTCCCAAATGAAAAGGATGCAACTTGTATCTCTTCTCAAAGTTTTTTTTTAGAGATACCTTTAATTCCCAGGCAAAGACCATAGGTGAATAAAATAACTATAAATGGCACATATTGGCATAAAAGACAACTTCCATTTCCATCCGGCAAATGAACTGTGTTGACCTCTAGCCTAATGACAAAAACTGATTCATGTTTGAATTAGACATATTAACACCTTCAAATCACCTGGTCAATGTGACTGTATTACAAATACAAGCAAGATATGAAATATATGCATACTGATTCCCATGACATTCCTCGGCCTAATCAATGCCTTCCTCGCAAAACAAAATTAGATTTGCATAGACTGAGAGGTTACTTTAAATACCTTTCAGTGACTACTTAAAGTGGAGAGCAACCAATGTTTGGAAAGGAAAGATTTAGCCACTGACCAAGATAGTGAGTGGTCATCACATACATAACATTTATATAGAAAATCTGGTGAAGAACAATCAGAATGAATTTTCTACCATCTAGATCGGTCTTGAGCAATGACTTGTGCCTCGCCCCAAGAAAGTACCATCTCTTACAGTTCAGTCATCACTATCTTCACCAGGTTATTTTTGGCCATCCAACTATTGTCCATCTGAGGGCTACCTTGAGTATTCATTCTTGGGGCATCCTCATTATGTGCCTGAACCAATTGATCCTAAGCATCTTGATCTCCAGAGAAATGCTGTTACATCCCATCTTTTCAATTAAGTAAATGTGACTGTTAGGACTGGTTTATGTGCATTTTTAAAATTCACTCAAGTTTCAACAGCTCAAAATCACAAACTAATCTAATTAACCACACAGAGAAAAGTTTACATTGGAAAATGAAATCTTTTAGGATGATAAAAGTTTTGATATAACATCAGTTTTTGGCAACAGAAAGCATGAGCATTTGAATTATGTTAGGTCCTAAATAGCTAAGGGTTTCCCAAGATCTTGTATACTTTTCATTGACTTTATCATTTTCTTTCAAAGGGCTGTGTTATGTATATCTATCTTATGTATATGATTTTAGTAAGGGTCATTTAGTTAATCACATTTTTAATGCTAATATTCTGAGAGAGGTCATATATAGTACAAAATATGATTTTTTTCACACAATTTTTGCATTTTTTTTTTTTACATTTTCAAGTAAATATGCGATCCAACAAGGATATTGGAACAGGTAAAAGGTCATATTGACTTAGTTCCTAAATGGCTGGAACAGGAACAGCTGATTTTGTTTACTGCAATCAATACTTTGAAATATCATGTGATTCATTCAAAAGCTTTGTATTCAATTTTAGATATTAAACCCAAACAATCATTGCCAGAAATTCATCTCCACTTGCTGTGACCCATATCATAATAATGTTTGCAAACAGCTGATAAGAGTAACTTCTAATTTCAAAATTCCTTCATAACAAACATTTTTGTCTCACAACAGAATGTCCTGCAAAATAATAAAACATCTGTTCATATTATCTTATCTCTGAAAGATAATCATTATATTTTCCTTGAAGAACATTTAAACCAATTTTGATATAAACCCAAATATGGTGACTAATGCCCCAAAAATGTATTTTAAAAAAATCATAAATTAGACTGGTTCAGAAATTTAAATACAAAATACCATTATCTGTAATGCTATTATGGGTATGAAGATTGACCAGCTATATATGATTATCAAAGGAAAATCTGCCACTAAATAAAAATAAGATGACTTATACTTGTAAAACTTCAATATCAGATATGCTTTAAAACTACTTTATCACAAATAAATGTCAACTCAGTTTATCTAAGTTGAAAAGTTAAAACAAAGATAATAACCCTATATAAATGTTTCAACACTTCATATCACACAAGGCCATCCATTCAAGTGACCATATGAATTGTCAACAACAACTGTAAGGATATAATACATTGAATAACGATTAGTTGTGCAGTGTCGACTGGATCTGTGATGATATGGTAAATCAAAGCAGGTTAATGGTTTGACTTTTGTCTAATCAATTGTTGTTGTCGTTATAGGGTTTAATGCCATTTTTTAGCACAAGATAGGCTATACATGGCGGCCAGTATTAATGGTGGAGGAAGAAGCCAGGAAAACCTTGGAAAGAACCACAGATCCACGAGAAGCTACTGGCAAGCTTTCTCTTACATACTCATGTTGGCTGAGCCTGAGACTCGAACCCACACTGACAGAGGTCAGATGGCAATGATCCATAATGCAAAGTGCTTTAGACCACTTGGCCACGTGGAGCTCCTGTCTATTCAATCACCTGATTGTTATTATGATTAAAACATTCCTGAGTTAACATTCCAAATTGTTTTTTTTTGACAGAACATTTCTGAAATTATGGAATCCAGGAAATGAAATGGCCCTGATATTTAGGTCAATGATGGTACTTATACTACTACTCTATGAAGCAACATTTTTTATTTATGTATTTTTATGCTACATATTGTACGTGGAATTTTCCACATTCAGTATTTTTTATATTGCAACCATGGAAATAATGTTTCCATGGTTACAATGTAAATAATACTGAATGTTGAAAAATTCCAAGTATGAAATTTAAGGCACCTATATGCATCCAACTTTACATTTTTTACCATTTTTGCTGTTGAAATATCTTGACTGGTCAGAGATATTCTCTGGAAACAAACATTTGTAGACTAACACTGATGGATAGACATTAGTGATAGCCATATTTCCTCATATTACATGTACATGATGGTTAAAAAAAGAGGAACAAATCAACTACATCCTCCACCCCACCATTATGTATGCAAAGCAACACAATGATCTTATGATTTCATATATAGAAGTTTGTATTTAATACAAAGTATACATACAGGAAAGTGATAAGTATCAGTTTGCTCCAGATACAAAATGTGTGAATGGATGGATGATGAATAAAAAACCAGACTAAAATGTTAAAAATATTGCAAGTGACAAATTGTGAATACCACAAGGCACATCTACATCAGACATATAATATTTGTACCACATTTCATAGATATATCAAAGTTTTGGAGTTTGTTCCAGACAATAAGTGTTTATATAATGGATCAATAGGAAGAAGCTAATTTGCTTTTCTGTTAGTAATACTAGTCATACTGAATGGTGAATTGGCAATAGTAGTACAAATTTCAAAGATGAAATTTAGTAAATGCTCCTTGTCCAATTCATGACACAATCTTGAAGTCTAAGCCTTTGTTAATATATATTTGATGTCATATATTTGATGATACATCAGTTCCATTTGCCAAAACTTGGCATATTGCTTTATGTCAAGACACTCCCTGCTGTAAAAGTAATATTCCTCTCAATTTATATCAAAACTAAATATAAAAAACAACTCAGATTTTGAGAAGCTGCCAGACAGAAGTATGACAGATGCAGGGCAAATCAATAACAGAGGCCAGAGTTATTAATATGGAAAAAATGAGGAATTGTGTATTGTGCTTCAAGAAACCTGATTGGCAACTTTATGGGCATTAGTGTTACAACAATGCCTGACACTGTAGACATTAAAACACCATCTTCTCTGTAGAGTTCATGTGTGTGATTTGTATTTTAAATATAGCTTTAAAAGAATTTCAGTCATATTGCTACAATGTCTGCAATGTGGCAGTTTATAGTGATGACTGGGGCATCACGCTGCTGACATGTAACATCATGTCCCACCCAGTAACATCCTGACACCAAGCAGACCAGCCCAAACACTAACCTCTTGATGCTGTATGCCAAGCAAGTCAGCTGCAAGTACCATTTTTGTAAATCTCTGGTATGATTCAGCTGGGGTTTGAACCCGCAACCTTCCACGTCCAAGGTGGATACGCAACCCCTTATGCCACTAGATCAGTTGCTCTTCTTTATAGCGAAATTTGTTTCTAAAACTATCAATAGATTGTCATATAAATCATGTTGGTTTACCTGGAGGCCCCCTTCATTAAGGGCCCTGGCACCATATCCTATCCTTCTGCCACCCCTTAGCACAGGTTCCACACTAGGGTGATGCTTGAACCTCTGAAATTCTTTGAAGGGATTCAAGTAAGGATTTGCGTAATCCAACCCCACCTGAAAGAAAACACAGGCATGAAATCTTGCTAAGTTACATACCAAATACAAATGAGTGACCAGCTGCAAACAGTTTATATTAAGATCTGCTATTGCATAATCCCCTCATGGATATAGATCTACACTGTTAGACATATGATTTTAAGCAGCCAGCAATTATCCTGATGTACCTGCACGTAAAGCAATAGTATAATTATGTGTCTGTTTGTAGATCGTGCATATTGTGTTACTACTGCAGGTATGGAATTAACAATGAAATAACTGAGAACCATGACAGAAGAAAAGTACTGCACATTGCACATATATTGCCTGTCCCATGTTTAGTAGTCCACATCACATAAGGGTGAAAGTTATAAAGTAACCTTGAACATTGATCTTTTGACTGCAAAATCACCTGTTCTTCCTTACCCTAAGTGCAAGCCATCCATAAAGTATGGGCCAGGTCTGTGATGCATAACTAATGTTATTTTCCATAAAATTTCTTATTGCAATCACTGACCTTGACCTTTTAACATCCAAACCAAATGCCTTGTTTCTTACCCACAGTGCAAGTCATCCACAAAGTTTGGTTGAGATATGTGATGACTGATGTATTATGTGGAAACCATTTTCCTTCTGTCAGTCACGGTCACTTTAACCTTTTAACTTTTGACTCCAAGACCAGCAGGGGTCTTCCTTATACCAAATGCAAGCAATCCACAGGTAACCATTCATGATGAAGAACTCAAGTTATTGTGCAAACACCATTTTTCTTCTCTTTGTTACATTAATCATGACCTTTAAATATTTGAGCATGAATTGAAAAGGTTCACCATTACCCAATATGTAAGTGATCCAAAAAGTTTGGTTCCTGTACATTGTGGAGAACTTCATGTTTTGTACAAAAACCATTTTCCTTCTTTCAGTCACAAGGACTTTTACCTTTTGAGCCACAAATGAATGGGGTTCATCTTTAACTGCAGTGCAAACTATCAATCAATAAGCACTAAATGGTGCCAACTAAAGACAATAAAAGCTTTTTATTCAAAAAAAGGGTAAAATTAAATTGCCCAAAAAAGTCAAAGAAGATAACAATTCAAAATAATGTAAACATTAAGTACAAAAAGATATAATATAAAACATAACAATTATAAAAGTCTGTAAAATGTATATCAAAATAATCAATTGCGGTAACACATTCAAATCTTTACAAAAAATATGATCAGGATTTGTTATACAAGCCACATTCCCTAAAATACTACAAAGATTTTCTTCTATGGTACATCATTATACAGTTTCTTCCAACAGTTGACATCAAAATACTTGTCTCATATAATGGAATTCAACATATCTAATATGATTATGTTCCACTGTCAGTGGTCACTAGTATAGCATGCTTTCTGGTCAAGGTTCACCCTTCATGGGGTACATGAGTCAGGTACATGTGTCTGATACATGATTGGCACAATACCACCTCATCTCAACATGTTATTCTATATAAGTAATGTCATTCACCAATAATGAATTTGATGTTTTTAAGTTTGTTCGTGGAGTGGTCATTCAATATATTTTGCAAGCATAAGGATTTAAACAATATTAGAAGTCAGTAGATCGAATCTGCCTTTTGGAAATGGCCAAGCTTTGGCTGCTTCATCTGCCACTACCATTTATAAAAAAGTGACTAGGCAGCCAACAGTACAGAATACTTTGCCCAGACTATATGAAGAAATCATGTCTCAGTAACATTAGGGATATCAACAAGCTGTCAGACTTAACATTATGCACGGCTTTCAATGATGAAAGTGAATACAAAAAGATCATGAAAGTTATTTTTTGAGAGTTTCAAACATAGATTAAAACAATAAGCATGGTTGTATTTTCAGCAATAAAAACAAGCTTTATCCTTAAAGTTAGCTTTGCTACAAGCTTTAGAAGAATCTCTATACAGGGACCTCTTCAAGTTCAAAATATACTGCACAAAGTAAAGAAAATAAGGCTTGTGAAGCAACTAGTTCTGTGCATTAACTGGTGCAGATCTCTTAGCAATATTCATCAGTAGTGAAAAAAAAGAAGGAATTTTCATAAAGTGAACAAGTAAACTGAACTGCAAAAAGTCATGATATTTTAAACAAGGAAACTGAATTGCCATCAGCCATCAGATTTTAATGATAAATTACTAAGATTTGTTTCAACAGTAAGGAAAAATAATCAGTTTGTTGGGTTTTATTTAATTCCACACACTATAAGCAGGTTTAGTTCAATCATGAAAAGCAAACGATAGACAAAGGTAATTGATGAAGAAGTTTATCTCACCAATAATGTTCATAGCAATTCTCTAACAATACATAGCTTGTATTGTTCTTTATATTTAATCTATATTATGTGATTATCTTTTGTCCATGATTGTGTGTGTTATTTGGATTTTAAACATAGATTTAACAAATTTTTTAGTCATATCGCTATGATGTCTGCATTAAGGCAGTTTATAGTGATGTATAGCACTGGGGCATCATGCTGTAGACATTTAGCACGATGTTCCACCCAGTCACATTATCCTGACACCAGGCTGACCAGTCCTAGCACTAACTCTTAATGCTGAGTGCCTAGCAAGGCAGCTGTTAGTACCATTTCTTTAAGTATTTGGTATGACTTGACCAGGGATTCGAACCCACGACCTCTCACACCTGAGGCAGACACTATAGTAGGTAACTGGAGAGGTCATTGTCCATAATTGTAAGTTGTAATTCTGATTATGGTCACTTGTAAATAGAAAGTTTACAAAGCATTTGGAGTTCAAGGTCAGTATTATTTACAATTAGACAGTCTTTTCAATTGGATTGCTTCATATCCTATTTTGATACTGGTCATGTGAAAATGTGTAAAAAAAAAGGGGATTTGATAAAGAAGTAACTCATTCCTGTTTTAGATCAGTATATAGGAATCCATTTATGATCAAAGTTTACAGCTGTATTGTGGAAATCAGATATTATTAGAGAGAAATTATTTATTTAAAATATTCATTAGAATTATTAAAGTGCTCATTAACTTATGGATTAATACATTACTATGCATTTTGGGAATTCATTCACAGATATTGTGGATTGAATCATTGTGTTACATCACATCATTCAAGACTATTGGAATTCATTTGGAACATCTATATTTTTGGACTCGTGATAGGACATTGTGGATTATTTGGAATTTAATTCACATTACTGTAAGTGTCTGCATAATTCTGTTGAATGTATATTCTCTTTGTTTTAAGACCTAGAGTCATAACAGCATCTAATTTCTGAAACATTCAAACCATATACAGGTGTAACCTATCATAATACAATGCATTCTTGTTCCGAGAGCCCATAAAAATAAATTTGGAAATCTAGTAAAATTCTCTTCGACATCACACAATGTGATAAATAAGACAACTGTTCAAAACACAAGAACATGTCTTTGTTTTTTGTTGTCTATCAGGTACAGAAAAGTCTAAGTTATATTGGTTGAAGAGTATTTGCAATGAATATAAGCTTCAGCAGTCATGTTTTCTATTTATGTCACAAAAATGAATGTTTTGAAGAAGACATATATAAAGCAAGAAAGTATTTACCACAACTCCAATAGATACCAAAGGCCCCTCATCTAAATGGTACAGAAAAGACCCACCATAAGTTTGCATGTCCTGAAGAAGAAAAAAAAAAAATCAAAGAAATCATCAAAAGTCAATTGTGAATTGATATGTTTTTACCTTGAATTTCAGTTTGTTGCACAGATTCTGAGGGGGCTAAGATGTTAAAGGGTTTTTCAATGTCAAATAGGTCACATGAATATAAAATCTAAATCTCAAAGGTTCAGGTAATTATAGCATAAGAAATAAAGACAAACAGAATAAAATAAATTTAACTTTATATAGAAATTAGAATGAATTTTTTGAGGACCTCAAGGGAGATTAGTTGTATTTAACTAATAGAGTTAGTCTCTTTACATAAAGACATTATTATTATTAATATTAGTATTACTATTATTATTATTATTCAGAACAGGACAATTTAAAATTCTCAGATTATAATGTTCACAAGTGATAATGTAGTATAAAAATTAATAGTCTTTTACAATTTTGAACTTACAAATGGCCATCCAACAGTATGTTCCACTAGACCAGGCTGATGCTTACTTGGATCAACTTCCCATAATTCCTTGAGGCCTATCCCATAACTCTGTGGCTCACAGTTCTTTCTTAAATCAAACCTCTTGAAAAGTTGTTTGGATAGGTGTCCATGACAACCTTCTCCAAAGATTGTTATCTTGGCATGAAGCTCCATCCCTCTTTCAAAAGTTTCCTGGATTTACAAGAATACAATTATTAATTGTATCGACCATGAAGACATGGATTTGTATGCAGATGTTATTTTAAAACATTCAAGTCTCATGAAATTCAAAAAAAAAAATTGCTATCACTGCATCACACTTTACTCAGGTCTATAATTTATGCATACAAACATGCCTACCAAAGTTTATTTAACTACATCATATGTTTGGTGCTAAATGGTACTATCAAGGATTTTGTTTAAGTTAAAAAAAATTCACACATGTACATATTTGCTGCAATGAAACAGATCTTTAATAATCATGTATTACCCACCTTTGGTGATCCGTCTTTGTTAATCCCAACATCATTTGTGGCTATTCCCTTCACACTGCCATCTTCATGGAACAAAATCTGAGGAAAAACATATTAATAAATCTAAAGAATAAGACCATGTTAAACTTTCAAAATATGATTATCATTTACATTTACTTTACAGCTGTTTAGAACAATCACAAAAAATTATTTCTGTGATAAAACAAAAATGGTGTAAGCTACTATTATCAAGAACAAAATTCTATACTGAATCATGTATGATACAAAGATCTCTTCAAAGTAAATAATCTCTTGTGGATGGTTACAATAAATGGGGAAAAAAATCATGCATACTGATATTTAGTTGCTTTCATCAAACATAATCTAATAAACTGATTACTGCTAAATCAACAAGTTGTAGAGAGCACAAAATTTTGAGGAATTTTGTTTAAAAACAAATTTCTGAAATATTTGTTGAGTAAACACAATGATGCAAGATGGTACATATTTAGTTGATGATCATTAATTTTGTAGCACAAATTCACCAATATAAAGCACAAATTCACCAATATGTAGCATTTAAATATTTTTTACAACTAGATAATGCTGAAATAATGTAATTTACAGTATTACATGTCATCACTTGCATCTAACAATCTTGAAAAAGCCTATATTTTACTTTTTCATAGACATTATTGTAAAGCTTATTTTATCAATCCACATTCCCAGAACACACAAATAAATAGTGAGCTAAAATTCAATTTACTCAGACATACAGTCAGATCTTCTCTCAATCCACATGGTTTCTTGAACTACGAGGAGGAGCAGCCATAGGGTACATTTCATTAGCACATTACTAGATGGAGTAAGCAAGAATGTTCAGAGGTGTCCTTGACCATCTAATAAAGGACATTGCAGTTTCCTATGAAGGCACTTGAAATGGAATAAAACAGGGCTGATTAAATCCCATAGCCTGATGTCGTGAACTACTAATTTTCCAAGTTGGACAAGTAAACTTTTCCAAGTTACTGGTTCAGGACAAGTACTCTTTTCCTATTTTAAAAAGGTTGTACAAGTCATGCACCATTGATGCCCTTGAGACAGACTGAATGCTTGACTCCATCCATTTAAAGGTATACATCTACATTATGTATAACATTCTAATTATTGTCACTGATAACTGGTTCTTATGCATAAATTCTATTACAGCTTGACTGCATTTTTGGGCTAAGTGACCAAATCAAAATGATGCCAGTACGGTTAATCAGCAGTATTTTAAGAAGCAGCTTTGTTGTACTGTTTACTCAAACCAGATCCTCATGAATGGCTGACTCTGATTTTAATTCACCATGAAAGTGTAATTAAAATTAATTGTAAGGAACTTTACCGCAATCAGTGTTAGATTCATTTATGAACTGATTAATAGTAATAATGATTGTTTAACCAAAGGATCAGCATCCATATGTGATATTGCATTTTAAGCAAAACAATTACACTAATGAATGAGATGTCTCTGCATTTAAGCAGCAAAATGTATTTTATGATCAATTTAAAAGCAGTTGTCATGCAACTGATATATTTAATCTGTGGATAAAATGAGGTTACTAAATTATTTTCATAACAACAGTATTAAGGAAGATTGTGAAACTGGAAGGATAAGCTATAACAATGCTACTGAGTATTTATCCAAAGAGACAAAAACCTGAATCTGTGACAGCAAAACATATGAAATATGACATAAATAAAAGACAGAAACTTTCATCTGCATTGTATTGATTGTTATCCCAAAAATTATATTACTGACTGGAAGGAAAGATGTTTTGCAGCTATTGTACACAATAATCCAAACTAGCACAGGCTGGAAATCCAACCAGTAAATTTATAAATGTCTACAGGCATTTTCCTCATGAAAGAGTAGCTTTAATAAAGCATGGGAGGGAAGACTTCATCTCAATCATCTAAAAGTTATTATCAAAAAGGAAGAAAAACCTGCCATTCATCAGAAGTATTTAGAGTTCAATGTAAAGATGATGTCAAAGAACTCACATGATCCACCTGAAATAATTCTTGAAAAACTCTTAGTGAATACACCACCTTCTCTCAGATCGTTATGCAAACTATTAGAAATCATGTTTGTTATAAGCATGTCCACTGATGAATGTGAATAAGGATTTAATTCATGGAAATTAATAAAGATTTCATGAATTTATCAAGCCAAGAGACTTTACATGTTCTAATACTTCAACCCAGATATTGTTATCAATTCTTGGCTTAGTGCTGGTCCTGGTGGCAAATATATACATGGACATCTTTTCAAATCCAGCATCTAAAACATATATACCTGTTACAGCTAAATTGGTTGTATCAACCAATATTTATGGAAAATGTCAATTTGTAAAATAAAAAAAATTAGGTTGCACATTATTCTTTTTATTATTTTTTATGGAATAAAGCAAACATCTCATCAAATCTTGGCAAGTGATTACAATTTATGACAAGTTTCAAAAAAGGTGGGACATGTGAAATTTTCTAAAACTGTTTGTCCTGAATAAGTGAGTGAAACAAAATTTGATCTGCCTTGGATAAATCCACACACAAGGAAACTGGTTAACAGCATAAAAGGGTTAAGTTTGCTAATTAATGACAAAAGCCTAGACTCAGCTTTGTACCAATGATTTGTCCAGGTTAACTTAGAAGGAGTTCCCATTTCTGGCCCAAGTCCAAAAGCTCAAGCAGTGAAATTTGATTGCCACATCAATGGAGATGATTCCAAATTTAAGGCTAGTAATGACTGGCTGGACAGATTCAAGAAAAGGCGTTCTATCAGCCATGTTCTTGTGTCTGGGGAATCTGCTCAGCTGATAAAGAGGCTGCTAATTCCAACCCAATTGAGCTAAAAAAGTTGCAAGACAGCCGATCAAGTTTATAACTACAACGAAACTGGTTTATGCTATCAAATGTTACCTGATCGCACCCTTGCAAGGCAGACCGATAGTTACAAATAAGAAGGCTTTGAGAAGAGGAAGGACTAAGTGACTATTGTTTTACATCAACGAGTCTGGTAGCCACAAATTCAGACCTCTGATGATTGGAAAATCAAAATTTCCCAGATGTTTTCCTCCTCTTAATATGAAGGCTCTTCTGTCTGAATACACTAACAGCAAAAAAGCATGTATAAACAGCTCCATATTTGAAGACTGGTTCAATAAAATGTTCATTCCAGCCATTAGGGCTCATTTATGAAAAATCAAGTAGGAGGAAAATGCTCTCTCCTGCTGGAAAATCACCCTGCCCCCCCCCCCCCCCCCCCAGCAGAAAATCGTTTCAGTTGTGATTAAATTCTCTATATCTCCTGAAGAACACTATGACAGAAATCCAGCCACTGGACCAAGGCATCATATCCTTATTTAAGCAAAACTATCGTCACAAAATGATCAAGCTGAAGGTAGCAGATAACAACTCCTCCTTTGCCACATCACTGAACTTGAAACAAGCCAGTCACCTCAGTGGGAAAGCCTGGGATGCTATCTCTGTACTCTGCATTGAACAATGCTGGATAAAGGGTTTTGGTCCAGCTTTTATGTCATCTACACACCATGATAGTGATGACGAGCCTGAATTTACAGGCTTCACTGAAAACGACGTATGTTTAGCCGAAGAAACACTCAGAAAATACGTGCACAGTCATCACGATATCTTCAACTGGTATTCAGCAGATGGCATCTGCCCCATATATGAGCACATCTCAGATGATGAAATTTTGTAAATATCAGCAGGAAAAATGAAGCTGCACAACCAAAACCAGTCCAAAACCAGTGATGCTAATGCTAATGATGATGATGATTGTCACAAAATTAGGCAAAAATATGCAATTTATTGTTAAACCATAGAGTATTTAATAAAGCTGGTGCTGCATTAAGGCCAAAAGGAAGGAATCAAACAATGTATTGATGTCATCATCACTGACAGCTTCAACAGTCATGTGTTTGTTTCCATTTATATTCTTTTATAGGTCTTTGTGTTTATTTTACTGGGACTCTCTTGTTAGGTAAATTTCAGGGTCAAAGACCAAGCTGCAATTGTATCCATGTCATCTAAGAACTGTCCAAAACTTTCAATCATACATAATATATCACAGCTGCCATCCCTCCAGGCTCACAATTAGTGAAAATAGGGATAAAAAGTAGTGAAGTTTGACATGAATTTGTGAAGTGATCATCAAGTCCAGGAATATTTGTCAGAACAAATGTTTAGCATGGTCTCCAGCTGATAAAGGTAGATTATGTTCAGCGTCACAACTCACAAACAATGCTGCAGCATTGGTACTTTGCAGTTCTTCTATTGATAGCTTAAAATATTCCATAGATGAAATCTGCTGCGAGTTCTTAATTTTGCTAACCTTTATGTGCTTTTTGCTACCAATTTCCTTCCTCACATTGTCTCTGCCTTCATGCCCAATGCTAACAGCTGTGGCACACTGCATGCAAAGAGCTAGATGTATATTGGTGTTTGATGGCTGAATACATGGCAAATGTTTGGTATATTCTAAAATAAACTTTTTGGGTTTTTTTTCCCAAGTCTGAGTTTCCTCTGACACTTGTCACCCCATTATTGATATTTTGACATTTATGTTGGGCTGAAATTTGATCTGGATCTGGACATTTGCATGCCTACACAACTCTCACAACCTACATGTCAATGACATCAGAGGTCATAGTCATGTGATATCAACAATACACCTATTCTAGTGTTGCTATAGAAAAACAAACTGAACATATAAAGAAAGTCAGGTAATTTTTATAAAAAAAATGAAGAAAAAAACATATACATTTCTCAAAATATCTATTGTAAAAACAATGACCGACAATCTGTAAATGTTGCAGTAATTTGAAGAAAACTGATTCACTACACAGAGAGCAGTAGTCACTTGACACCAACAAAGCCATCACTGAAATATGCTCGGTACTTTCTCCAACCTGCTGTGATATAGAGAGGTTTCTGGTCATTGTTCTCAGAATAAATATGTTGAGAATTAAGTGTGCATTATATTTATTTACAAGCATAAATTGACTTCTTTCTTTATAATATGTCCAATGCTATGTAAAACAACTTTGGAAATTTGTTTATTGTTGATATCACATGACTATATGACCTCTGATGTCATTGGCATGTAGATTGTGAGATTTGGATAGTCATGTGACTCTGACTGAAAATGGCCAGATCCATGACAATTTTCATTAATGGCATACTTTTGTTTCTTCTGTCAGTGGACTGATGATATGATGAAAGCTATATTCACAATTTTTGAGAAAATAAATCATATTCCTATCAATTTCATCCAGGTATATCTAGATGAAAGGTTGTTCAATTTTTTTGGCAGCTACCCCATGCTGACACCAAATGGTGTTGGCGAATTCCAACTTTTCGATAGGAAATGGATTCTGACCCTACACCCCAACATAAATGTCCCAATATAAAAAATGAGGTAACAAGGGTCAGAGGAAACTCAGACTATCTTTTCCCTTGGTGTGGTGAAGACATTTTCAAGATGCGTTGCTGAGTGGTAATTCAAATCAATGTTGGCAGCGCATGCATGGAATAAAATTTCAGTTAGACCCCTGTTTCTCTTAAAAGCATTTGTAAATATATAGGCCAACTGTACCAATCAGCTATAGTTTACTAATATTGCAACCAGCAGAAGTATTTTCCTTTTAGCAAACTTTTGTATTATCTCAAATGTGATATTCATCACTTTATTCGCTCATACATTATCTTTTTATATC
Source organism: Unio delphinus (assembly GCA_029339505.1). Lineage (NCBI taxonomy): Eukaryota > Metazoa > Mollusca > Bivalvia > Unionida > Unionidae > Unio > Unio delphinus. Next base: position 7,586,940 of record JAQISU010000117.1, read on the forward strand.
TCTCAATGCTTTTGGTCATTCTCAACCATCATTAAGATGAACAGAAAAGAAAAATCTTTAGGGAATTTATTAAGGTCAGGTGCTAACAGATCATGTATAAAGCATCTTTTATTGCATACCTGCAGATATTCTTCAAAGCCTAATGTATCCGATGTCTAATGCTTGTATTCACATTTTCAAGCAATGAAAAAGCTTTGCAAGAAATTCTTTGTTCAATATCAAAAATCTGCTCTCAATCACTATTCCATGTTTTTTCCCCCTCTTGAATTCATTATTTTCTGTCACAAGTAGCACAGATTTCAGAAAGACTGAATAAATTATAAAGATATTCTGTCGCATACTTTAGTGAGTTTTAGCAAATTACTTGTTCATGTTTATAAAAATTGCGTAAAGTTCCAGCATTAAAATACATGTACTGGCTACATGGAATAGACACCCAATAGGTGGTAAACATCATTTACAACTTTTAATCTCCTACCATTCTGGTTTAAGATGTTTTCCTAACATGTAGTCATTTCAATTTTGATTTATCTCTGCTGCTGTCATTTATTATTTTGGAAGTTATTCATTTCTCTCCACAAAAATATTTTTATAAATTTGTTAATGTATCAGTAGTTATTTGATTTTAAAACAATTCAAAGCTGCTTCCCTTGAAAAGTAGTTCCTAGTGTGATGACAGCAAGAGTGAGACAACCGAAATGGGATAAGAAAAGTAAGGTTAGCTAATCAGATGGGCGAGAAAGTTGTATCAAAGTGTTTGTTTCCTGCTAAAGACTCACTTCACTTGCGGCATATCCTGGGTACATCTCTACTCCCAATTCTTCAGCTTGCTGGCCCAACCAGCGCACAAAGCTTCCTAGTCTGACTAGATAATTACCATGATTGTTCATTGGCATACCTTGAAATAATAGAAAGTCCATCAAATTATTTTGTATAAGCAACAATAGGAAAGAATCTCTAAGAAAACTAAACCATTACAAACTTGTGATTGCTAATGCAATGATATAATCATGCATATCATACATGCACTGTAATGGATTAAATCTTGGGAGTGAAGAAAATAGTTATTTTTCATATACCAAAAAATAGTATACATGCAAAAAATATATGAAATAACACCTTAGATGTTCCAACACTTACGGTTATGCATAATTAGCAAAACTGCACTTTTTACAATATCTCTTGTTTAACTGCCAAGTCAACAAAATGTACACTGCATTAACTGCTGGGGCAGAGAGAATCAGATGCGTAGCTGGGGGGGGGGGGGGGGGGGGGCAGGGGGTACATATGTCCCCGGGCAACAAGGTACAGGGGCGCCAAAATGAGGCTTGCAACGTTACATTATAATAAGTAAACAAGGGTAATAAATCAGTCACAAGATCGCTGGGGCGCCAATTTTATAGTTCGTCCCCGGGCGCAAAATATTATCGCTACGCCTCTGGAGAGAATTGGTTGAGATGGACAAGGTCAAATGAAAAAATATTTCGGTTATATTAACATTTTTAATATTTTCAGACTATGTGTCTCAAGTTCATTCATTCACTGAAACACAGATGTGATGGACTCTGTGCTATGACCCCTGGGTCAGTCTTGGGAATGTGGTTTGGAATATGCAGTAAATAGTGTATGGATTTATAATGGCAAGCCACTGCTGAGCTCCCGTTTCAATTGCTGTAGGAATAAACTTTAAAACATTTCCAACATCTTTCTGATGGTGGTAGTTGGGTTTTCAAGCAAATACAAGTTAAAAATTCCCAAGTATTACAGTACTTACATGTAAAGAATTCTTTACATCTTAAAAGATGATAAATTACGGTTGTCAGACAAAAGCATTCTCTCTCAAACATACCTTTGAAGACTGGTATAGGAATACGTCCATTTTTTGTTAGAAGGGCAAATGTGTCCTTCTTGACTGGAGTTTTTAACGGTGACTAAAAATGAGAAAAGATGATATAGAAATTAGCAAAAAAACCAAAAAAGGAATACAAAAATAAAAAAAATAAATGAGCATAGAGCTAAGTCGAAAATATACTGAAGTGCTATTTTTGGCAATTAACAGTATCCCACACTTAAGAAAGGGGTCTGGAAGTTATATTTAATCACTGCCATTATGGCCACTTGCATCTATGTTTTACAAGTACATTCAACATATCTGGAATGCAATTTTCAGTACAGATTTGGTAAAACAATTGTCATGTACATAAGATGGATTGCTATTGCTAGTCTTACATTGCATGGCATTAATGAAATGTCCTGCAACAAAAAGGACTGTATTGAAGAATTATTGCTATTGCCAGTCTTATGCTGGATGGCATTATTGAGAAGTCCTGAAATAAAAAGGAATGTATTTAAGACTGATTGCTATTGCCAGTCTCACGCTGGATGGCATAATTAAGTCCTGCAATACATAGGACTGCACTGAAAACTGATTGCTATTTCTAATCGTACAGTGCATGGCATAATTGAGAAGTCTTGCAATAAAAAGAAATGTATTGAAGATTGATTGTTATTGCTGGCATTACAATGAATCATATTTTTGATGAGTTCTGCAATGAAAAGGACACAACTAAAAATTTGTATAGTCACACTGATTCATCCAGAAAGAAATAAGTGAATACTCATCCCCCTTGCCTCTCTCTAATCTCAAAAATAAAATGGATACCAAATTGCATTATGTCCATTTGATTTATGGAGCTGTCTTTACTTTCAAGAAGGAGAATAGCCTAAATTTCATTATCAGCACAAAGTCATCTGGTTGCAAGAAAATGCCCATGTATCCTAAAAAAGTGCCCATACAGCAAAATTCCTCATCTTGTCAACATACCCCACCATTGAAAAGATTTGAAGTAAACATTTATCTTAACCCTTGATTTCCCCCTCCACTTGCTGGGTCAACATGAGGTAACATGGTGGGAATTAACTGTACCACTGTGATGCACGGACAAGCATTAAATTACAAAAACTATACTGTATCATATAATACAAGTCTGATGATGTTTTCATTGTGTAAACAATACTTACATCTCGTTCCTTCCAGTCTGGAAACAATTCATCTAAAGCCCTTGTTTCAATGCAAGCACCAGACAAAGTATGAGCACCTAGAAAAAAGTAAACAAACATGATTTAATAAAAATAAAAAAAGTCAATATAATGGTCTGCCATTGCAAACTCTGATCCTTTTTACTGCATGTTCCAATTACTACCTCCACACTTTCCTCTCTCCCAGTATCCACCCAATCCCCATCACTAAACAGTGATACATGGGTCATATAATATACAATTTGGTACAATGAAAACATTTGAAAATGTTATAGTTATAAATATGAAAAAATATACATCTGACCTTTAATACCACAATCCTTGCAAGACCCCAGGGGTGGAAATCAAGAAGGACATCCCCATCCCATTTTGTAGATAGTTACCTCAAGGACAACACGAGTCAAAAGTTTTGTACATTTCCACCCTGCAGTTTTGAAGGAGATGTTGTCATTGTTATTATAGGTTTTAACACCATTTTGCAACATATCATAAGCTATACATGGCAGCCAGTATAACTGGTGGAGGAAGAACCTGTTAAACCACAGTAGGAACCACCAATCCATGGGAAGCTATTGGCAAGTTTTCTTACAAACCCACATTGACTGAACCCAAGACTCAAACCCAGATGGACATAAGTGAGATGGCAGTGTTCGGTGAAGGTGAGCACTTTAGACAACTCGGCCACCTAGGGCACTCTGTAGAGTGGATGGATGTTTCTCCCATTGATTCTTGTAAGCCTAAGGGCATGCTGTACTATTCTGCATGTATACCCTTGAGCATTATGCTAATGGAAAATACCTTACCTCTGATTATGCCTTTCAGTAGATATTGTATTTCTTTGTGAACTGTTTGATCATCACTTGTAAATCACTCTCATTTAAAGGTCAATTAAACATAAGTTTTCATCTAATGTGAATTCACCTTTATTGAAGGGGTACTGATTCATGTAAATTTGCAGCTGCTACAAATCACAAATTATAATATCCAATAAATAAGGAACATAAAGAATGACTTACCAACAGAGAGGTATCTCTAAATTCATGTACCAAGACAACTGTATTTTACACAACTATAAATATATTAAAATTATAATGTAGAATCATTTATCCGATTTATCATACATTTTTTTTTAAATTAACCATTGTTATAACCTGTGCATAATTAAAAATCATCATGTTTTAATGGGTATCTTGTTCCAAACAATATCTCTAATGTACAGTGGTGTGGCAAGTACATTTAATGCCAGTTGGAAGTGGGCTTGGTAGACTAGGTCATAGCATATCCTTGCTTGCAAAAAAAGAACACTTGCATAATGTTTTGGTATTTACATTTTCCCTTTTGCTTACGATGATTTGCTACTAGAACTGATAAATGTGCACAAAGATCTAAGTTTTATTAAATGCACTTTTCCAACTGAGTTATCTTTCTTGGTGAGAGTGACAACCACTTCTTGGGCATGGGTTAACTGAGACAAAAGAGTGGCTACAGTAAACAGAATTGATGAGCCTATGTCCTGAAAACTGTATGATCTCTATACAGGACACAAAATACAGTTTTATTTTTAATGTAGTACTGTACAATATACATTTTTTTATACTGACACTTACAAGTAAACATTTTTTTTAATGAAAATTCAATTTATGCAGAGTAGAGGGTGTCTTATTTGCAAGGTATATAAACTAATCTATATATTGGAAATATTGTCAACTTTAAATGTTTGAAATACATACAAAATACTGTCAGTATAATATTAAATTAAATATTACCCACCATAAAGTGAAGTGCCATCAATGTTAACCACAGATGATTACTAATAAGTATACTGCTTTGATTAGACTGAATATCTGAACAAACTGTACTTGGATTATATTTGTGTTTCACCGTATAAACACATTTTGTGTTTCACCGTATAAACACATTTTGTGTTTCACTGTATAAACACATTTTGTGTTTGATGTAAAACTTTTGATCTGAATTATATTTGACTTTTGTCATAAGCCAGATCCAATTCAAAAGAGATCTTTGATGAGTTATCTATCAATGCATGTGGGCCAATAAGCACTTTGGCTTGCAAAGGCATCACCCACTTTGTTTTTCCAAGTGCCAACCCTTTGACTGAGGAATGAATATGATACTTGTTGAATGCCAAGAAGAGTCCTATATACAGATAACAGTGGGTGCTTATTTTTACTCCCCATGATCATGTCACACAAGTGACAACTGACAAATGCTCAGTTGCATCCTTTAATAGACTTCAAAAATTGCATGTTCAGAGTGTCACTTACAGTCGAAGCTCAGTCTCCTCATAAGCACTATAGATGTTAGTGAAGATGAAAAACTAGAGTCAGACGATGTTTACAATGACCAACAGAAAAAGAAAAAAATTCAGAACTTCATTAGGTGACTCACATAATGAGGTTGAATTCTTGGACTTTGTGCCAGACATTTGATAGTGACATTTACAGGATATTGTGTATCAAAGTGTCAATTTTCTATAAGAGGGTACAAGAGAAGTGACCTTTCTGCAGCCTTAATAGGGGTGGGGTGGGAAGAGAATCAACTTATAGTCAAGTGTATGTAATGTATTCAAAATAAAATTACACAACAAGAAATGCTTAGGTAAGGTGAAACAATGCAAGAATATGGTGACTTTTTTTGAGAGAAATTAAATTTTCAGATCTGCTGGTCTCTGGCCCCATCAATCTCTAAAAAGAATAAATAAGCTGCAAGGGATAGGAGAATGCAGGATATGATCCATAAAGTATTTCTTAGATAATATTTGAATTTAATTTTTTTCCCTTAGCTTGAAAAATTGTATCTTGAATCCATAATTTTTAAGGACTATTGAAATTATCACAAATTTTGAAAGTATGGTGTCCAAAAAATTGAAGGATCTCAAAATTTATATTAATGACATTACTTGGTAAATGACTGTAATATTTGTCTGCTGCTTTCCAAATGTGCTCCATGAAATAAAGAATACAATCAACATAACCGAACTACTTGATCAAAAGATAATTACACACAAACCTGCATGGATGACCATTATGACAATACATTAGATATCACTTAGGAATAATAATAAAGAACTGTTTAAAAAAAACTAACCTATTGATGAAGCCTTTTCAACCAAACAGACTCTGATTTCCTTTCCATTCTCTTTTGCAAGTTGTTTGAGTCTACAGGCAGCAGACAGCCCAGCAGGTCCTCCTCCAACAATAACCACATCTGCCTCATCACCAAACCTTTCCATATTTGTATCTATACATCAGATATGGAAAGAACTATTGTTCATTATAAAAAAAAAATATATGCTTCATTTATGTCAACAAAAATGTGCTGTATAAGTGAAATATTCTGCTTGAAAGTTTATACCAAATTTATCTTATCCCAAAACTATCAAACAGTAACTAGCTTAATGGTGAATCAAAATTTCAGTATGAATGTGCAATCAATTTTGACCCATTTTTTCCAAGAATCTTGCAACTAATTTATTTAATGTCATAACAAGATGGTGCATTTTATGCAAATAAAAAAGAAATGGTATACAAGTCAGAAATACCAGTAGTATTTACAACATTATTAGTCATTAACCCAAAGGATCCCCATGTTATTTTGAAACTGGATTTGACCTCAATGGATTCTTGGATTAAATGACAATACAACACAGTTTGATAAAACATGGAAGTTTATGAAATTAATGAATACAAATATGTATATACTCTATAAATAAATAGTGTAAATCTTTCAAACTCTAAACACACAACTCATTCAATTGCTTTACACAAACATTCACAAATTGGAAATATTTGATTCATATATTCTCATGTATGAAGGTAAGATTAATATAATCTCATGTACTCAAATGAAAACAAACATATGACTCGTGACCAAGTCATTCGCATAGCCATAAGAGTCATAAATAGTTGTAAAAACTTACAAACATGTTTATTGTTGAACCACAAAGTTCTCCTGAATTCTTGGGCTGGCCCACACACCCACCCTTCATGTATCCATCATGCACACAAATTTACAAATCAGCGGTTCTGTCCTTATATGGCCTTGATGGGCACACCAAATTCCATCCCCATATAGTTGGCCAGACAGACAGACTGATATATACACACACACACATATGCACAGACAACTACAATAAAACCAAACTGGTCATAATAACAGGTAAAAATTAAAATCTATTGATGCATGCTAGTAAATTAAACTCATAATAGAAACTTGTAACAATTCAAAAGTTCAAAATGTTTCAAATCTGTGTAGTGGTAAAGGCATTCTACAACATTAAAAAACTGAATATGCTTCACATATCAAATAAAATAAAAATGTAACACATATCCTTATGGCTGTAAAATAAAAATGGAAAATGTATAGTCCTTGACAAGCTCCACAAGGCCAGTGTGATCAAATACCGGTAGTTCTAAGGCTAAACCATGTTATTCCTGGCCTTATTCTGTGACATGTGTATATTTAATTTAGTTGTTTGACTGTAAGTTTAAATTTTCTTTATTTCATTACATGCTATTGTAATGTATGGTAACATTGTATGCTGGACGTTGTCCAAAACTGAGTTTATTTTTGCTTAACCTGAGTTTTTAAATAATATTTGAAATTTGATTTTATATCAACAACAAATATATAGCTAAATTATTTTCTGTGAATGAGCCTAATATCAGGATTTTTATTCATGTAAACATGAAGAAACATGAAGCCAAAAATATATTTATTTGGGTCAGGTTTTTGGAATCACCTAAGTGAATTTTACAGGTTATTGTGTTGTAAGTAAACAAGGCTCATTAGATCATTCTAGGTTAGTTTCCATTAGGTAATTCATTTTTAGGAAATGCTAATTGTGGCCTGATGTCAAGTAGAGAACTCTCTCTCTCTCTCTCTCTCTCTCTCTCTCTCTCTCTCTCTCTCTCTCTCTCTCTATATATATATATATATATATATATATATATATATTCCGTGCTTAACATCTAGCACCTTCTTCAAATTACTAAATTGAAGTGATTATTTTCTCAGAAAATAAAAAGTATGTGGATAAAATTCTTGGATAAAGACATTCACTTGAATTTATAGTATATTCAAACCTGGAATTATACTGTTGTTATTCAACATAAGACTATTAACACATCAGCACTCCAAATGCAAAGCTATAACAGAAATGTCATCACCTTCAATTTTGGATCTCTTTGGGACTTGCATTGAGTTTTAGTCAGGACTTTTTATTATTATTAGGACTTGTGTCTGTAATTTCAGAATTATTTTAGAATCTAATTTGCAATACCATAAGCCCTATTTTCTCATTTTCACTTTGAATTAAATAGAAATAAATTATTGGTTAAATTTTAGAAAGCTTGTTGTCTTTCACTCTATTGTGTTACTTATTTTAGGAGCATAAACTTGTAACATCCCCCAAAAAAGTTTTACTTATCCTGCCTAAATATCACTGATCTAACTAAAACCAAACAGAAGCCAGTTCAGTTTCTAATAGCATGTATTATTTATTAACATCAACCCAAAACAATGACATCTCTATTTCACCAAAATACACAGTGCATAAAGTTCACATCATTGCCCCTCATGGGTCATACCTCAACCATTTGTGTTCACTTTCCCAGCATTTCTGGTACATTTTTAATCCTTTCTCTCAATCATATTTGTGTGTGTGATTTGGATATTTAACATAGCTTTACCAATTGTTCAGTCATATTGCTACAATGTCTGCAGTGTGGCAGTTTATAGTGATATCTAGCACTGGGGCATCATGCCACAGACATATAACACGGAGGTTATATGTCCAGGACTCTCATTTTAAAAAAAATAGGAGTCCCACCAGCAAAATTGCAGTCCCTTCCCAGAAAATGTTGAACTTTGCAGATTAGAAGAACTGGTTGCCACTGAGTTTAACAACTGTGTCAGCCTATTCGGTGCATCTGGTAGTTCTGCATAATTTCTGTAAACATTTGATCACATGCTGTTTTGGTTGAAAATTCAATTTTGGCTGAAATACCAACATAAATATTCAAAAGTTACGTATTTCATTTCCATAGCCTGATGCATAAACACTACATCTTTTCCAAGCCATACGCAGAATAGTCCACCATATATGGAGTCGTGAAAACAAAGGGGTGTGGTATCCCATTTGTCCAAAATTAGTATTATTTTTAATTGAATATTCTGGTAACAAGTTCCACCTTTCAATTGGTATGCATTGCAGAATTTTATTTTTGTAACTTGAAGTCGGTACTATACTTTGTGCCAATACTGGTTTCCTTAGATGTGCAGAATAGCCAGACAGCAGTGTAACTCTTGCTAGTCCTTCTGGGTTTGACTGAATTTTGTCAATCCAAGGAATGGTCTTATTCTAAACAGTAAGCCAGGCATCACACACTTTCTTCCACTTGGATACTATCCCATCCAAACTATCAGTTCTAGCAATTTTAGCACTCTTCTGAATCTCATTAAAATCATTGTCAATTTGCCATTTCATTAAAAAAAAAACTTATCAAAATTTGCAAACGACGTTTAATCCAAGTTCTGATGTGCCTTGATTTCAAAGTCGTATGCACTATTTATTTGGCTACAATCAGAAATGAACATAATAATGTTCTGATTTACTCTTATAATAACCACATGTACATCTCAGGGGTCTTTCTGCCTCTGAATTCAGTCATTGTAAATATCAACACAATTTCCCACCCAAACTGCTAGTCAAAATCTTTAAACTTTCCACCCATCTATTGCATCCTGTTCTTTTGATATACATGTACTCTTATAAATACAGCAGGCACATCAGGGGGTATTATAACCACTAAATTCTGTGATTGTAAATACCAGCACAGCTAAATTTATCACATTCTCCAACTCAGTTGGTTGTTGAAGTAGGTCTGGTAAACCTTTGAATTTGCCACAAGTTATTTGCATATGTACAGTGGACTCCTGCATGGGTGATTTTCTGCGTCCTGGATCAAAAATTGTGTCTAAATACACATAGTTAAGTCTTTTGGAGATTTCTGTAGCATGATGTCCCACCCAATCACATTATCCTGACACCAGACAGACCAGTCGTAACACTAACCTCTTAATGCTGAGCGCCATGCGAGGCAGCTGTTTATATCACAGCCCCTCATGGGTCATACTTCAATCAGTTGTGTTCATTTTCCCAGCATTTCAAGTACCATTTTAATCTGTTCTTCCAACTGTATTTGAACATTTACGGTCTTGAAATAGATACAGAACTTGTATTCATTTAGGAGTTATTAGACTTTTATCAAGATATTTCTGGATTCACATCATAATACTGAAAGGTCCTCTCACATGTGTGATTTTGGACATGGTGTCCATAGTACTACAGCATTATATCCAGAGCTACACTATAACAAGGCACATTATAAAGAGAGAGAGAGAGAGAGAGAGATCTGCAAAAGGCTAAAGTTGAATTAAAATATCTATATTATATGTAATGTTCTGATATATTAACCATTTGAACCCCTGTTGTAACGGTGTATATACCCGAAAGGCCGGTATATCGGCCTTGCTATTTACCGTCATAACCCGACAGGCCGGTATACCGGCCTGTGATATGTTATTCGCTAGATTCGCTATAGAATTGTCAAAATTTGCCGGGGAGGCTCGGGTTAGGGTGCCGAAATATGGGGGAGATTAGGGTTCAAAGGGTTAATGTGATGCAATATGATAAATTAAAATTATTTTTACACATGCATTGCTATTAGTAATATCCTCTTAAAGATGCTGGATAAGTTAAATTTATGTAATCTGTATTTTTATGTAAGAAAATAACAATGTCTTTAAGATCCAAGTAAGAATCCTGCTATTACAAGAACTTTATGCTGTTTGTCCCTTTTGTAGGGGATGAGAACTGGCAACCTGCAAGTTACAAAGAAGCAAACAATGATACACTTGTGTAACGATGACCCTGTAATACCAAGCCTAAAAGGTTACCTTTCCATCTCTCATCTTTTTCACGAGGGTATACTGTGTAATGGGTTGTTATTTTGGGAAACGACTGTGCTGTAAATGATCGGCCAATAGTGATCTCTTTCCCTGTCCTCAATGACTTTGCTACTGTGGATAAAAGGAAATATATATGTTAACCTGAATATGGAAACCCTTTTTAAAATGTAAAATCTACAAGATGGCAATTCCTTTGAAATGAATCTCATACTTTGGCAACTGCTAAATACAAAAATCATAAATCAGACAAGATAGCAATTTGATTTTCAAGAGGCAAAAGATTTAAAAGTCAAAGGTGTCTAATCATCTTCTGCATGCATTACATATACCATATATACTAGCTTGTTAAGATGAGTCCAACTGCAAACAACATAGACTCGGATCTGCCATCACATATTGTGCCAGCATATCAGAGTGTACAATGTTTGATTTATTGATTACTTCTAATGTGCATGTCAATGTGGTCATGTTTAATACTAATATAGTTTCAAAGTCTATTAAATCCTGACCATTGGATGCTCTGCACCGTAAATGTCATAAAAAAAACTTTGAAATAGGGAAGAATGTGATGCACATTTCCATTACTTGTGTGATAACCCCATTAAAGTACAATACTGCAACTTAATATTTGTTATATGACTTTGTTGTATGAATAGTACAATTTCATAGCTATTCATCTTTTGACTCATCCAAACATACCTAATCACACCCATACCTGCCATAACAGGAACAAAGCTGCATAAACTATACTGCAGTAGAAAATATTTATATTTCAAGTTCATACAGTAAAAACCTAATGTGTTTCATTTCAGTAAATCATACAAATCAATTTTAAAGTGGCTTGACTCTTTAGTATACTGTCTTATTTTTATTCATTTTAAGTGATTTTTATTTATGCGGTCTTAGAATTACAAATAAAAAAAAAATTAAAAAAATAGATACTTGTTTACAAGTTTACTGCTATATATATATATATATATATATATATCTATTAATAAAGTTCTACTCTGTTCATGAGATTGAATTTTGAAGTACATGCTGATGTAAATACTTGCCAAATTAATGATTATTAGAATAAAAATTTATGAAATCATTGTTTTTATATATCTTTTTCAGGGGTCAAGCAAGACTTGAATTTTAGGAAGAAATGACTTCTAGTTTGTGGACAGAATAGGGATAATGTGAGAATTCAACTGGGAGAAGTGGAATGAGAACATAATTCTTATTTTAGTTATGTCCTGATTCATGAGATATAAGTCTTTAAATGATCTTTCTCCAGATTGATGGTCTTTCAACTTTTAAAATGTCTGTCAGTGGTATTTACCGCAATTTTACATGAGCTGACATAATGGTTGTATTTACAGTATGCAGATGACACACAGAAATATACTTAGTATCTATTTATAGGCCATTCTTAATTTAGTGAAAAGATAACAAACATACTTTTAAATTGACTACCTATTAGTTATCAGTAAGTTTTATTACACCTTCTATGCCATTTAAGACAGAACTGTTTGATGGGACAGGACTTATACTGGACATCACAAAATTTGTTTTTTGCTTCCTGAATGCTTTAAAGACGCTTTATTACCATTTTCATGTATCACATGAATTTGGAAAATAATATAATTTTATCTTCAAAACTGAAAAAAAATGATGAGGTTTACTTGTACAAAGAAAATCTCATCTAAAACAAACCTGGGTATTGAGGTGGGGATGAATAACATCAACTTACTGCAGATTTAATAAAAAAAATTGCCATGGCCACAAGTACAGTTGAACCCACTTATCTCGACCTCGGTTAACTCGCCAACCCTATTAAGTCGACGTTTTTGAAGTGGAACCGCCAAATTCTTTCTTTGTCTTAGCATTTTCTCATCGGTTATGTCGATTCTTTTATGTCGCCGAATCCTAATATCTCGAGCACAAAAGAGGGCCAAATTTGCCACTTAATGTCGGTTATCTCGATCCCCATGACCAATCACCAGCTTTTGAAAATGTTAGTTATCGATGCCACAAATGATCCTTTGTTTGTATCGACAACCCCATCTTAGCAGTGCATTGTTACATCATAATCTGATTATGCTGACATCTGGGCCCAGTACTGTATGTTCATAATCTGCTTATGCTGACATCTGGGCCCAGTACTGTATGTTGTGACAGTCAATCATGCTACCGTACTATACCTACAACTGACCGACTTCTGAAGACGTGAATAGAACAGACAAAATTAATGGAATGGCTAATCCTTCTGTTTGTTGGCTGAGATATGATAAAAAGTTAAAACAGATGTTGTATGATGTATGTATCAAGCAAAGTTCGTCAATTAATTTACAACTGGCTGTGATATTTTGAAGGAGTATGTCACCAAACATAAATCCAGGCGGTGTAAATAATATTTGTGCATTTTACTCATTGATCTTTTCCTTTTGCCATCAATCCCGTGTTATGGTTACAGAGACTTAAACTCCGCAAGAAGAAATAGCAAACAACAAATAAACAAGTTTTGCATAATTAAAAATAATTATTTATTTCTCAAAATACAGGAGTGAAAGAATACCTATATTGGGTGTTAACTTATGATAATATATACGGTCCAATATTGTCAGGTGTTGACACGTGTAAGTTTCAATTATGGGAATGGAGATCCTATTTTGCTTGTTGAGAAAATTTATACAGCATTCAGTGATCATTCTTTTGGGATTTAGCAAGCAATAGAGCATTTAATGGAGATTTTGGTGAACTTCGTAATTTGCTCGGAATTTTTATCACGTAGCTTTTTGTAAAAACGAACTACACCCTGCATGTTTTTTGTGATTTTGTGAGCGATCTTTGTGTTTGCAATGTTGGAGAATATAATAAAGGTTTGTATCGAGAATCAACGGTGGTTTGTATTGTATACTGGTAAATCTCTGCTGTTAGTTGGTGCACGTATGCCTTTTGTTGTTATCAAACATGTATGTACATTTTTATAGCATGCCGATCGCTTCATCAAACAATTCGCGGCAACGCTATTGTGTAAAAAAAACAACTCCAAAAACACGTGCATTACATTCTCATTTATTAGCGCACATCATGTACATAAAGAAATTTCAAGTACATGTTAATATTTTGCCGCCATATTGGTTTTCGTTTATCTCGATCATCGGTTAACTTGACACTTTTTGGCAAACCCCTAGGCTGGCGACATAACCAGGTTCAACTGTACTTGTTTTTGTTAGTGAAGGAGGAAAGCTGCTGACAACATCCATTCCAATTCTATACAAAATTAACAAAATACACAAATTCATGCAGTTTAAAATCTGCCCTTCACTGATTTACTGCATGTGCTAATTTTACTTATAAGTCAAAAAAACTTTTCCTGTAATGATTCATAGACAACAAACTGAAGCATTAAAGTTGATACATGTATATGAATGAGAGGCTTTGGGAGGAGCTCAATGACAGTACACACGTACAGTAATGTCAATATCCACATGCTTCTTTATAATGCAGTAACAATAAGATCTTTCTTTGCTCATGTAAAGAGCATCGTTTACTAAAGAAGATAAACGTTAAAACTAAATAATCGACCATGAATCTGATGACGAAACGCCAACGTTATAGTTTATGACCTTCAAAGTGCTGTGCCTGTGCAATATCATTCAGCTACAATGAAAATGAACACGGTGGATGGGTGTCTTGTTGGTTAGCGGTTTTAACAGTAAATTTACTGCACATTAAATTTAAGTTGCTTTTTCGAGTAAAGATTGCAAGCAGCCGATGCCATTTCAACTGTCAAATGCATCCAATACGTAAGATCACAGAAGAAAAAAAATATCGTTTTCTTTTGTTACATATTTGAATATACAATCTGTTTTTTGCCAGTGTACAATAAACTTGGGTTATCTTACCAAATACCCTGTAAGAAGGAATATATCTCATAAGCGTCGTCATTGCTATCTTTGTGACTGCATCTATATCTGTTCAATCAAAACATACTGAAGTTCTTCGGAAAGACTCTTAAACCAGACTGCGCGCTTAATCCCTTAACAATCGGAATACCCTTGGACTTTTGTCCATGAAGTTTATCCGTAAATTTCAGATGTAAGGTGGCGCTCTAGACACAGGCACTTGACTTGGAGTAAATTAATGTATACACTCACCATATAATATGGTGAGTGTATACATTAATTTACCCAGAATCAAGTGCCTATGGCTCTAGTCTTGTATTTTCACAGACTGTGTTTAAGAAACAAGGATTTCCCGTTTTCCTCACTGGTTATACTTATAAATTGTTACGTCGAAATTGATGAGGTGATGTACGACAGTCTAAATATAGCCAAAGATGACGACAAATATAGTCAACCTCCTTTACGTGGGGGTGAGGGTACCGATTGCTTTGCAAATATGGCACACTTCGCACCATGTCATCTAACATATTCTAGTTGCCATGAACTCATTGATTAGTGTAACAATGTAATTGATATCTCTTTGTACGTGACACCTCAGCCAAATGTTCGGATCGAATTACCAACCCTATTCCACGAGGTGGTGAATGTGATGACATTTTTTTTTTCTGTGCATTCCAACTTCATCACGTACTTTGTAAACGATTTCATTTGCAGTCAATCCCTTGATATCTTTTACATCAAAATTGATTAAGGCGAAATATGGCAGCTTTAGTTTGCCAAAGATTAGGACCTAAACACTTTCTCTTCTATTAAGTCGTTTGTTTGGGAGAAGGGGCAACACAATAATGAAATAAAACAACACGTGCATGTCAAAACTTAGAATCAAATCTTCATGGTGTTAGGTTTAAAAATTTAAATATTCACTGGTATAAATGAGAACTTTAATAGTATTGTATGTTCAATTAATTTAATTTAATTTAATTAATTTAAAAGCATAGTAGCAAAATACAATTTGTTACATGTTGAGGAAAGTAATTTGCCATTCCTAATAACAAACAATAAATATAATTTATTCCAAATAATACATCAGTATATATGTAAACATGTTTAAGTAGTGGCATAGCAAGAAATTTTAACATTACTCCACCCAAACATAAATGTAGGGACCCATGCCCCCCCCCCCCCAGGCTGTTTGATGTATTGTTAGCTCCAGCTCCCGACTTTGAGGGTTGGTTGGGCGGCCACTAAGCCACTTTGCTGAAAGAATCGATTGCAAATATCAGCTTCACCATCTCAAATAAAATGGTTGTGTGTGTGTTTGTGTAACATACATACATACATACATACATACATACATACATACATACATACATACATACATACATACATACATACATACATACATACTGCAAATGAAAGTTGTCATATGTTCCCTTACGTCAATTCCGAAGTGAAAAGTATCAAGGGATTGATTGCATTTGATATTTGTTACATGATGCAATCGGAATGTTCAATATTGGACCAACTATCGTCATATTCACTCCCTCGAGGAATAGGGTTCAACCAGACAACGATATAAGTAAGGTACCCAGAAATCCCATTCCACGCCCCTTCCCCCTATCTTAATAAACGAGATAGCATTTTGTATTTATAGTTGGCAAACAAAATTTGTCATTTGTCGCTTTAAATCAATTCTGAAGTAAAAAGAAAAGTGTAAAGGAATTGATTGCAAATGGATATTTTACAAATTACCTGATGCAGTGCGAATGCACAATATTGAACCAAATATTGTCACATTCACTCCCTCGTGGAGTAGGGTTGCTACTTCAGTCCTAATATTTGATAAAGTCTGAGGTGTCATGTAAATCGAGATATCACTATCGATGTAAAATTGATCAAGGAATTTATTGCAACCAGAATATTTTAGCTGACTTAGTGAGAAATGTGCAATATTAGCAAAACAATCGTTACCCTCACCCCCTCTTGAAAGAGGGGTGATATTTCAATAATAATCTTTGGCTATATTTAGGCTGTCTTACATCACTTCATATCAATTTCGATGTAAGATTTATCAAGGAATTTATTGGAAAAGGAATTTGTGAGATGACACTGTCTAAAATGTGCCTTATTAACAAAATATCGTAGTGCGTACGCTTTTCCTTCATCTTCGCCTACTAGTAAAAATGTTTGTAAAAATATTTTATGACCTAATTGGTGGTTAACCTTGAACACAAGATAACGACTGCTATAGTTCAAATCAAAAGTATTAGTAAAGTTAACAGTGTTTCACTAAGAAAGTAAATATTAAAGAAATAAATGTGCCGCTGTTAGATTAACTAGATACATGGATCTTCGTATTAGGTCATTTGTTTTGATCACGTGAAAATATGGTGTCGGCGTTCGCCTGACTTAGTATAGCGGAGTGCAATGCAGTGAGTATACTAAGCAGGAAACAGACTACTCAAAGCACAGAAATAACTGTTCGATCCGCCAAGGTGTGTAGGGTTACCACATCTGAACCTTAGCTAGCGATGCTACCTAATTCGTTGAAATTGAAAACTTTATTCTGAACTACTTTCATGTATGTGAGATAACATGGTGACGATGTTACAACTGAAACAATATTGGCTTTAGCTGTGGCAATATGTGTGGTGCAGTCCACCCAAGGAGAATCACTAAACTCATTAAGTTGATGTTATTTCTTATAATTACTTCACGGTTAGACAGAAATTGCTGAGCAATGCTCCAAACAACACATTTCAAAGCAACCGTTCGCTAGCTGTAAAGATTAGACTAGATTACAAACTATACTTTCAAGAAATATTATTTGACAATTAATAGACTGGAACTAACACATTGCATCTGGTAAAACAAACAAGCCTTTTATTATAAGCATTTACATTTTAAACATTTAGTTTCTAATCGTACACGATAGAAAGACATTTAAATAAATTACGATGTGAAAGTTTTGCCTAACTTTCCTGTTTTCGAATTGTTACATAAATGTGTATTTTGTTTCCCGTGTGAACTGGTCAAAGCAATGGGATCACATATACAATTACCTTACATACACAAATATTGTTACGATTTATAATCTTAAAATAAAAAAATGACAAAACAAAATAAAAAAGTTTTGTACAATTGAAAATATTGATTTATTTCTCTAAAATACAAAGTGAAAGAATTAACAGTAACGTACAGTATCATTATGGTGAATGAAATACTAAAATCTTTCATGTTCTATCAATTCTAATAGTTTTGTGTAATCCGAATGAGTTCGGAAGGTATTCCAAATGATGATCAGTAATGTACTGAAGTGTCAACAGTATAGAAGATATCACTATGATATATCCCAAAATGTATATCAATGAATTCACAGTAAATCCAATACTGCTATAAATCCAAATATCTTTTAATGTTTCACTGTAATTCCGTACAATTACTTTTATATAAAATAGTATCTAAATATATGTTAAAGTATTTTAATTCTAACTAATGGTTATGTTAAATATATGAATTCCTCTCAATATAATTTGCAAGACCGGTGATGATATAAACAATGTCTAGTTCTAATTATTAATATTTTTATATGGAATGATAATACGAGTAGTGAAGGAGGAAAGGGGGGGAGGCTGTTTAGGATCTATGGAAAAATGCATTTCATAACCCCCTAGGGCCCTTTAGAATGAATGTTTTTTAAAATCAACCCGGGACTATTTAAGATCAATGGAAATTTAACATGTGGAAAATTGGGTCGTATAGCGTTATAGGGTTGTATGGGAACAATAGGAATGAAACTGACGAGGAGACATCATGGTACTGAAGATTGGCTACAATGTTGCAAGGGACTGACCTGAGCGTAATATGAGGAGCTGACTTGTAAATGGCGTAATTTTTGCGACACATATAAACACACCCCTAACAAGGCCTCAGCCACCGTGACTGAGTCAATGTTTTTCAAGGCCACTGCCTCCGGGTACCGGGTAGCGTAATCTACTACCGTTAATATATAACGATTAATCGGACCTACCAAGTCTATCGCCACTCTCGAGAAAGGTTCGTCAATTAGTGGGGTGGTTCCTAGTGGCACCGGGCGAAGGGATGTCTTAGGTGCCACTCGCTGACACTTGTCACACGACAAACAAAACCTCCTCACATCAACATGTACACCTGGCCAATAAAACTCCCTCACCAACCTATCTCTGGTCTTCGCCACGCCCATGTGGCTTCCAAGAAGCCCCTCATGTGCTAACCTAAGCACTTTGTCATGCTTTGCTACGGGCACCACAACTTGCATAAACGTATCAGCCCATTTCTTGGCGTACCGATAAAAAATACCGCGTTTCGTTGCGAAGTTATGAGAACTTCACCTCGCCGTCTGGCAATTTCCGTATGGACCCGTCCGATGCGTACCTGCGTACCTTGTTGAGAGACAGATCTTCCTTTTATAGTTTTCCCAACTCGTCAGGTACCAAAATGTCTATGGGCGAAGTCATTGGTCTTAGCGGCTTTGACCCTGACCTTCGCTGCATAGCCCTCGTCTCAACTGACTCGACATGTATAAGGTTACACGTCATAGGGTTAGGTTGGGGCAACACATACCTACACCCTAATATTACGTCATGAGACAGTCCCGACAAACACGCTGCTTGAATTTGTCCTTTTACATACGGCGAATCAAACTACTTGAGAAACAACGAAAAGAGGAAGAAAAACAACGAAAATTACTTGAAAAATAACAAAAAATCTTCTAAGAAAATATCTTTATCTCATCAACAACCACCATCTGATGATTCACAATCACCTGATGATGATAGTCAGGGTGCAACTGGTACTACCGGGGAGGGATTTTCTCAGAGTGTAACCCCAAGGGGAGTTTCAGGTAGTGGTCTAGTTCGTTGTCCTAGTAATATTCTCAGGGATATTTCACGATTAGAAATTCTCATAGGAGGGAAACGAGCTAGAAATAATTCACCGGAAATAATTAATGAGGCAGCGGATATCTGCAGACGACTATTTGAAGGCGGTATCATGGATATACCGAGAGTTTATTGATGAGCTATCGGGCGGTTATCACAGTGACTAAATTGATGACTTTGTCTGGGACATTTTATTGAAAATCAAAAGAGTTTGGGGATTAGATAAATGTCATTTAAATAAGATGATCATACACTACAACAACAATAAACCAACCATGACTTACGTAGTAAACTTACGATTGCCAGTTTATAGAGCGTACTATGGAGATGGTCTCGGCAATACCATTGCAGGGTTATTTACAAGAATGGCTCCCAAAATAGCACCAATCGCAAAATAGTTATCAATGAAAGCTATTGATGTTATTCGTGTTAAGGGTATTAGCGCTGTTGGTGATGTTGCCGGGAAAGCATTTTCCGCGGCTAAGGAAAAACTACTAGCGTTAGTTCAGCGAAAAAAGAAACCAATGACTTTGTCATTGGTGACGAAGTCACTAGGGCCACTACCATCTACGGAGATTATGTCTGCAAGTATTAGCAAAATAATAAACAATGCGGTGGAGCAGAATATAGCATCACGGATAAATGAAGTATATGACACTCAGGGAAATATTACTGCAAATATGATAGCGGGAAGTGGTTTGAAATCGCGAGCGAGATCGCGATTTAGATCAAGAAATATATAATAATATGTTCAAATCGGCTCCTGACCCAGCATTTGATATGGACGCCCCAGTACCCAAGAATGAGTTTGTACCCGATTATCAATTCTATTCCTATCATGCAGTACAACCGGATCTTCAATCAAGAATTGAACTTCAAGTCCATGATACCAGCAAATACTTTCTACCCGCTGAAGCATTTATTATGTAAAAAGAGATTATTGTAATAAAGGTTGTTGTACGGCTACATCTTTGAGAGAGAGAGAGAGAGAGAGAGAGAGAGAGAGAGAGAGAGAGAGAGAGAGAGAGAGAGAGAGAGAGAGAGAGAGAGAGAGAGAGAGAAAACTCTCTTAAACAAGTGCCGCCATGATGTTAAATCAGCTACATCTGTATATCTGTAATAAGAAGACAAAACATCTATTTCTTCTGTCGGTACGGAACTGACCTTTATTTAATTAAACAACACAAATATATTGACTACATTCTAGAAACACATCTAAAAACTTTATAATAAAAGTTCATGCAATACATATTATAATTTCCTTTTTCAAGCTTTCCAACTTCATTTATTCGTATAACTTCTGCATTTTAGAATATTATACAAATAGTTAATTCTCAATCAATTTCAAGATAACCAAAAGTGTAAGATGTAATTACTATAGTTAATGTAACAATTAATTTAAAGAAATGCATTTTACTTATTTCAAAATAGAATATTGATTTAGAATATATTGCTAGATAATATTCTTTCTTACTTAAAGAATACTTTATTTCAATATTAAATCTAACATAAAGTTGGTAGCAATCTAAACCTTACAATAAAAAGTACATAAATATAATTAAATATAAATTATTTAGAACATTTAAACATTCCGTTACAATATATTATAAATAAAAGTATTAAGTGAATAATGTTGCTAACATAACAATGTTACTATTAAAATAACAAACATTACAAATGCTTATTTCTAAAGAAGTTACGAATATACAATTATTTTACCTGTAATAAGAAGACAAAACATCTATTTCTTCTGTCGGTACGGAACTGACCTGACCCTTAAATGCGTGGTCTTTTATATGCATCCTGTGTCAGGTTAACGTACCCCTGGACATAGATGTTTTATTCTCAACAAGTAAAGATCAGTTTTTCCTGGTCTAAACCGGCTTAATTTGACGTCATCTGACATAAGGTACAACTCAGATTTGTAGTTCGTTTGGCATTAGTTACGTCCGAACATGATAATCCCTAAATATTCTAAATCAGGAACATGTTTAATATATTTAAGCCAGCAGCAATGTCCGTCAATCTTTAGATAAGAACCATTTTTGTAGAAACGACTGTCCATCATTAGTTAAAAACCATTCTGTATTTACGTTAACACGGAAGCCTGCTCTACGCTTTACCGATAAGACTTTTAGGGGTTCACTGACTTTCAGTAAGATTTCCTGCTAATGCCTGGTTTTACAAAATATATATCTGACTGATAAACTTAAGAGTTGACTGACTTTTGTTTTATAACCTATTTTCACTCGATAATGTATATTCGTATAGCTAATGATTTGCGTTGCCAACTTATGCTTCGTATATCAACTATTTTCCTTCAATTAATATATAGTTGTGCTTTGGAAATAAATGAAATTAATCTTAACACACTTTTAGAACTTACTTAATATAAATGAATAAAACATTACTTTAGTACAATTTAAAGAAAATATCAATCTTATTAATTTTACTGAAAATTGAATCCTAACACATTTATCGAAGTAGAAGGAGAACTCGTAACAAATGTTGCAGCTGATACACCATATGCAGATAACCCAAATCTCCGAGATGGCTTTGTCAGTAATGGTATTATGGCGCTATTCGAAAGTGCTAGATATATGATTGATGGAAGAGAAATTGAATCTACAGAGCGTGAGGTTGATGTTGCCACAACAATAGTGGGGTTAGCAAGATATTCTGATGATTATAAAGATCGGCAGGTCCATCTATGATGTTCTCTAAGGATATTACTAATCAAGCTGAACACATTCAGTATATTAAATTAAATACACCAAGAGCTACTGCATCTGACCAACAACCCGATTCTCCTGAACACGAAGACAGACCAGCTGCTGCCTTTGATATTATAAAAAGTACTAATCCTAATTACAACCTAGGGTTTGCAACATGCGTAGCAATGTTGCAAGGACAGGGTCGACAATTTTCATGCGCGATTCCACTGCATCATATTTTCGGGTTTTGCAGAAATGTTAGAAAAGTTATCTATTGAGCGAAGCATACAGTAGTACTCGTGAGAAAGGGTAGTGATAATGATGCAATCTGGCGTGATGCTGGTGTTGCTGCTGGTAAAGTCATTATATCAAAACTATCATTGTGGATGCCAGTAATGACTCCATCAATCACCATGGAAGAAATATTACTATCATTCATGGATCATAGATCATGGAGAAAAATCATTGTTATCATGGCAAACAACAACAACAGATACCATGGATTCTAATATTGATGGTACACTTACATGGCACCTGGCATCAAAACAATGTGTCTCAGCTTCGCGTCATATATTTATTGCGTTACAGGATAAAACGCCATTAAACTCTCAGGAACGGAGTCATATGATATTTGATCAAATAGGTGTTAATGAAGTATCATTGAGAATAAACGGCAAACAGGAACCATCCGAGGATATACTACTTGATTATGGAACCAATCAAATAGCACGCGCGTATCTTCGTTTGTTGACATTTATGGGACGCGATACTAACGTAGATACTGGTCTGCAAATATCACAATTTGATTTTAAAAATCGATATCCCATCTATTACTTCTCACTGGAACATCTTGATTTAACCAGACAATCCGTAGTTGACATACACTTCAGAGCTCGTGTAACTCATCCGGTTGTAGGTGGTGTTGTCACTATCCCGAATTACATAGCAGTTGCTGTCATACTCAGTGACAAATCAACGCTACTCGAAGGTGTTGGTAGACGAATGAGGGTAGTTGATGCACCAATAGAACATATGTTGTAAACAATTAGATCAATCTGTTATTAAATAAAATGTCGTACAGTCATGTTACTGTTACGTGAACTCCTGGTCAAATTAAAAAATTGCAATCGGAATCAGCTAAAAACTGTGGAACCACAATATCGCTGAAGCACAATCAGATGTCTGGTGGTCAAAATAATTTGTCATTGACAACTTGTCAGATAAAACACTTCAATGATGCCATCAAAGATAAAAAAAAGTGTTCAGATCACTCTCTCTCTCTCTCTCTCTCTCTCTCTCTCTCTCTCTCTCTCTCTCTCTCTCTCTCTCTCTGCAGCTGCGATCAAAAACATGATAAAATCAGGTGGTACATTTCCGCTTTTCGCTGCGTTACCAGCGTTGATTGCGGCTGCGGCCCCAGCGGTAGCAAAAGCTGTCGCGCTAGGAGTCGTTGGTACAGCGGCAGGGATGGCACTAAATAAAGCTACCGGACAGGGATACAGAAAAAAGAAACTACCAGGAAAGGGTTTAAGACTACCAGGAACTCCGTGTTCATGGTACAGCGGAAAGGGCCTGAGACTAGGAACAGTTTACTAACAATAGTTCCCATGTCAAATTTTGATTTACTCGATACTGCTAAAAAACTAGCGATACAAAACTTTAGAGGTGTCTTTATGAGAGATCAATTACCACAACAACTAAACAACGCTGAAACCGGTATCATTAATCTCGATAACAGCACCGGACCTGGAACTCACTGGGTTGCATACGCGATTGATTCGCGTGCAATTGTTTATTTCGATTCATATGGATTAGCAACGCCTAAAGAGTTTATGCGTTATATACGCCACTTAAAAATTCCTATCTGGTATTCCACGCTACCAACACCTAAAATGAATGACCCACCAATATGCGGCATAGAAGTATTAAATGTCCTCAACGATATTTCATCATCTGGAAAACCACCACATAAAACCGTACATGAATATACGAGTAATCGCTTTCTAGAGAGAAATTATATAAAATAACATGTTTGATATTTGGGAAGATCCCTCTGAAGTCTAAAAAAAAAACACCACGGAAATATCTGCAACCGGTGATGTAAAAAAATAATCGAAGATGAAATATCCGAGATGTTAAACCTCGCAAGTGATGATCCAAATCAAATAGTTGCATTTCAAGATCGTCAGGGTCAATTGAAAACTAGTAATATTTCCCTGGATGATATTTTAGTTAAACAACGCGACGCAGTAGAAGATACTAATGCGTTGTTTTCCAAAGAGGGTAAACTCAAACCAGATGTTCTCATTTCGACGTTCACAGATAAATTAACAGCGCTCGGTGATAATTATTCATCAACGATAGAATTATTTTTAAAAAAAACTACGCGATGAATATGACGACCATATGACTAAATTAATCGGTTTTCTGAATTACAAATAAGAATAATTGACAATATTGACAAACCTCTATTTGATTTCTTTGGAAATCCACCGGTGACCACATCGAAACTCACATAGATAAAAACAGCTATGTTAGAATTAGCAACACTACAATCTAGGTATGAAGATCATGTTGAGAAGTTTTCAATTTTTCGTAAAAATCTTATTGAGAAATTCTTTGGAACCTCATTAGATAAACTCGACATAAAACTCATAGATGTAAAAAAAAATCAATCGAAGAGATCAAAAAGATCAACGATGTAATCAAAGATGATTTACCGAGGATGACAGAAACACTTGAAAAAACAAAGATTCCTCATGAGAAAACCAACAAGGTAGTATACACGATTCAACACGGATCATTTACGTGGACACCACAAAATAACATATTAAATATCACCGAGACCGTCAAAGGTATTTATCGATTAACACTAGTGTCGCCGACTCAATTTAATATTTCATCAACGAGTTCATCTGGGGTCAACAATATGATATCAACGATCATCGACAAGGGAACAATTGAACAATTCACAATAATATCCATTGATAATAATTTGGCTAGGGTTTCAGTAACATGGTATGTGGAATTCGTAGCGGATTTAAGTAAACAACTTAATTGAAAACACCAGCGTTTTTATTGCTAGCAATTTGAAATCTGTTGTAATAAATAAAATGTCATCATTGGCAACGTCACAGCAGTATCGCTATGATCAGGTCAGAGAATTTCAAACTATACTCAAAACACTCACTGACGAGTATCAAGTAAAAATAAAAAAAATACCGACGAAGAATTACCGCAGTTGATGTTACCGTGTACTCGGTATCAGGTGTAATTACCGGAGCTGGTAATATACTCTCCTCGGTGACAATGATTGCCCCGATAGCTGTTCCAATTTGTATATCAGCGGCGACAACAATCGCGGGAATAATTTCAATAATAACAAAAAATATCATCATGTAGCCAGCGTAGACTACAAGATTACGTAGTTAAGTTCCATGTTGTGTCAACCGCGTACTCCCAATTATCCTCGATGATATCGTCCTCCCTCGATGACACATTAATATCCGATAGTGAGTTTTCAGCGATGGTACGTGTTCATGATTCCGCGATGTCAAAATTAGAAAAACAACACGAATATAATAACAATGGCAACATCGCAAGAACTACTTCAACGAATAGCGGAAAACACAACCCCGGTGAAAACCAGCATGATCTCAATAACCTCAACCAATCCTGAATTCAGTGTGAATTTTCCTTCTGCGATTCCGATGAAGGAAATAGCACTAGCAAAATTACGAGTATACAATAGTTGGCCTAATATTTGATCAGTACCATTCGGTGGTCAACAACCAAATAATTCCCTTGTGTTTGCGAGTAAAAATAAACAAGACGGAACTCCAGACTGGAACGTTGTTTCCATACCATCTGGGTCCTACCGAATCGAACAAGTCAATAATGAATTACAGCGCAGAATAAAATCCATTACCGTAAAAGAATCGAAAATCGCTATAACAGTTCATTAACCAACACTATCATCCGCGATTGAGATAAACTCACCTGGGTATGTCGTAGATATCTATCAGAGTTCAATCAGAACCGTGCTAGAATGGCCTGAAACCCCACCTCGGACATCCTTATAAATACCACCAGAAGCACAAAAATCTGATTATAATTCTGATAAGAAATCATATAATGATACAATGATATCATACGATACAAATTTTGGAATTTTAGATTTCTTTAGTGGGCGGATAGAAGAATCAAGAGGTGGATGGCTGATTTACGAGGAGAGATTTTACAAATTAGTCTGTTTGTGAAATCGTAAAGGATTTTCGTCTTAAGACTTTCATCGTAAATTGCTAGCAATTTCAAGGATTTTCATTTCGTCTCCGCAGCACAATTGGCGCCGGGTCTGTAGCGCAAAATCCTAAAGGATTTCTCTTTTTTTTTTTTTGTCTGCTTGAAATGGTTTCGGTTTGAAATAGTTTCGGTTGAAATCCTTTAGAATGTTGTTTGAAATAGTTTCGGTTTGTCTGAAATAGTTTCGGTCTGTTCACCCTCTATGCTGCTTTTTGTGGTATGCTTATTTCGCAGCTTCCTGAACAAAAATGCCGAAATATTGATAGCCCACTGGTCCCTAGGTAACTGATGTACCAGTGCCAACTTTTCGAACTGTGTCAAAAAGTTGTCAACAATTTCGTCTTTGTCGTTGAACATAGGCATGGTGATCTGTATGGGTCGTCTGTCTTCCAATCGTCTAGTTGCGGGTCCTGGACGTTCGTTCAGCTCTTCACCCCTCCTGAACTCAGCTTCGATCCTCAGTCTCTCCATGGCTAACACATGTTCCCTTTCTCTAGCTTTTTCCTCAGCCTTTAATATGCTAGCGTTTTCCTCGGCCTTTAATCGGGTTAGTTCAAGTTTTTTCTCTTTCTCAACAGCCTGTAGTCGGGCTAGTTCAAGTACTTTCTCTTTCTCTTTCTCTCGTTCAACTGCTTGCCTATCCTTCTCTCGTTCCGCTGCTACTTGTTCTTTGTGTTCTCTAAGACTACGCTCTATGAATTCCGCACGTTTCTCTCCCTCGTAACCTAACTCTTCCTTGCCAATTGATTTAAATTCTCGTACTAATTTTCTGTCTGTCGCCATTTTGACGTGTTAGAACTAATTCCTTAACTTACTTAACAAACAAAGGTGAATTACCTATTTGAAAATAGCTTTTGTACTGTAACGTATTTACCGTCCTAGAATGACTTTACTGGGGTCAGTCAGCCTCTCTTAAACAGGCAAAATCAATAAACACCAGCTCCACGCAGCGGGAAACTTTTCTCCCCAAATGAGTGAAGTGGGCTCTCCTAACAAGATGTAATGTATGGCTTCAAAATACAGTGCTTGCCTAAATTTGCTCTTCTCACAAGAGAATATCTAGGCTATATCGCTTCTATAAAATTTTAGAAGGACTTCACAACAATGGTACGTGTCTCAATTCTTACAATAGTTTTTATCGCATTATGAAAAAAAAAACTGGCAAGAAATTTGCATGCACAATAGTCATGTATACAAAAATAGCAGACAATGACTTGATTCACTCTGATCCTTTCTTATAATAATAATTCAATTATCGCTCTCTTCAATATATGATCAGATTACTTTACTCGCATAAAAATTTTCGAATGCCCCAACTTGTCAGGTTCTCGCGGGCCATGAGCGTTATTCGTATAATACTGAATAAGCCCCACTTGTCAAAGGGTAAGTGTTACGTCCCACTTTGTGAAGGGGTCTTGCACAACATATAACAACAATACTATATCCCAATCCTCTCTGATACTCGTTATCTAAGAGATGACCGCCCTCGGTATAATTGCCCGGTTCGAGTAAGAGAATGTATATGGTAACCTGAGCGGGTATATTGAACAAAACAACTTCGAGCCCCGTAAAGATAAAAAAACAATTTAATCAAATACATACACAATCATGAAATTTCCTTTCATGAGGGATACACGTGGTTTAGAAATAAACTTTCACCGAATTACAAATGGATTTGAAATAGAATTTAAAAAATTAGCCATTCTATTACTGATAGTTAAAAATCATCATAGGATCGAGTGGTACAATCGAAGTCACTGCTTTGTTCGATTTTCATAACCTGTTATCCTCGAACCACGTTCTCTGTTCAATCCAATGTTGTTCTAGAAGTCTGTTCCTCTCGAGATAATCTGCCTCGTGGATGTCCCGCTTGAATTCAGACTTGTCCACTGTCATGTATACACCTCTCGATTCTTTTTTCCCAACTCGTACGTCTTTATTTCTGTACTTCACGTCTTCCCAAAAGCTATTTTCTTCCTTCCAAAAGAAAATTAAAACACCCTAAGTCTCTCGTTACAATGGTTATAGTTGAGACTGTCCGTTATTCCTGGTTCGAACAATCAGATATTTCTATCAGTGATAACAATTTTACGGCTAGTAATTAACTACACATGTCCTCAAATAAATGTAGTTTAACCATTTGTTAATTCGTTTTGCCTTGACCTAATACATTAGCGTATTACATAGCGAGATGTTGAATCGTATACACTGTCGCCAAATTATCTATGACATCAAAATTCGGTGAATTCTTATGTATTCTTGTAAATCATTAACTAATGTAATAAATTAAATTCTTAGAGCACAATCATTTTTCAAACAATATGATAAGTTCAAGAATTATCGTAACACTTCCTATCCATAACTCAGCATAGTGTTTTTACGACATAAATTAACACTACGTTATTCTTAACTAAGAATTAAGGTAAGAATTCCAATTTATAATTCAAAAGCACATTATTAAACAAATGTAACAAATGAATTCATGCAAATACTTCTGATTCATAATACAAAACACATTATTACACAAATGTATCAAACGAAATCATGCAGGTCTGTAAACGAAGCAAACATTATGTTAATTGCATAACAATAAACGTGGAATTGAGACAATACTTTGTGTTTTTGGTGTGTCATTCAACCGATGTTTTTGGCGGTTTTCCCCTGGTCGGTTATTTCACATACGAATGTATTTCTCCCAAATAACATTCGGAGCCTTTACAAAATAATCCTGCAACTCCTTCTCTCTTGCAGAGAAATGTTAAGACTAAGTTCTAATTTAGCTAGTGCGATATTATGTTCTAAAGATTTCTCGTGTAAAACACACCCCTTATTTAACCGCGACCAATCAGAATCAAATGTATTTCCTCCCGCTTCCCTCCAAAAGTCGCTTACGTCATGGTCAATATGACATGCTTTGGTTTTAAGTAGCAGAATCTCTGTTTTCTCTCAATTCTGACATTTTCGTGATATAATGAACCCATACAAGGTCGCCGTTCGGTCAGTACTGGCTCTGAACAAATACGGCTAATTAGTACAACGGCCACATCCTACTATACCGATACCTCTCCTTTGTACAATGTGTCTCATAAATCTAACTAATGGCTATCTGGCCACAACTAATGGTTTATTAATAGATCGACCGAAAATTTGGCACTTCACACACACACACACACACACACACACACACACACACACACACACACACACACACACACACACATATATATATATATATATATATATATATATATATATATATATATATATATATATGTATGTATATATATATAGGTGTAGACATACATACATACATACATACATACATACATACATACATACATACATACATACATACATACATACATACATACATACATACATATAAAGAAATAAAATCTTTTCGAGCCATTGTCCTAATTTCTTCTATTCTTCCACCATATTTTTCATTTCGCTTTGACAGTTTTTGTCTTCTTTTTGTCTTCTTCCTCTTCTCCTCTTTCTCCTCCTTTTTAATTGTTATTAATTTTTTTTTAATTTTCTCATTCCAAGCTCTCGTTCTCTTTTTTTTTTCATCTTCATCCTCCTTCTAACCCTCATTTTCCTGTTTCAGTATCTCTTTTAATAATTCCATATTCTTTTTATTTTCAAGTTGTTGAGAGAGAGAGAGAGAGAGAGAGAGAGAGAGAGAGAGAGAGAGAGAGAGAGAGAGAGAGAGAGAGTATGTTATTCCTACTGTTTTAAAGTATCACTCAACACTTACGTTTATTTCTATTGTATATTTTCCGAAAGAAAGTTTCAAGGAAACACATCCACAATGTAAATCAAATCCATAGGAAAAATCCACAATTGTAAAATATCACCAGAGTGAACTGATGACGAATGCGTTTAAAATGCTCTCACAGAATAGTTCATCCAAATATGATGTGATGTATTTGACAAAAAAGTTGACATAATTTCCGTGGTATCGCCCAGGGTACGATTGTTCTTGTGTTAGATTTACTTTCTTTTTTAATTTTAAAATAAATTTCCTAGCGGTGAGACACGACCTATCTCGACTCTGCAAAGCTACTGAAGTCATTTGAAATGAATGCGGTAAGGACAAATAAGTATAGCAAATGAATTCGTTGATGATGAGTGATGCATTTTATTCGAAGGTAGTGTGGCAAAATAATAAACTGTTACCATTGCAGTACAGACCGACTGGAATGTTAACTTAAATCCCTATGTTGTGTATTGTACCATTTCTTCTTACATCAACTACTGAACGGTCACAGTACTGGTTCGCGTTTTGAAACTGACAATTTCTTTTTATCTCACTTAAACATTTTGAGATACGCACATCGGTTGTTGTTTTATTTTCCTTTTTTTTCTTTCTTTAAACTTGCGAATCTGGGATTTGGATAGAGCAACAAATTGTTCTCCACCCTGTTTTTTTTACTGTCTGCAGTAAAGTAAAAAGAAAAGGTGCAGAACAAACAATTTGTCGGTCTAGGGTATATATAAAGTAAAGAGGCTAAAGGTTTAGTGAACCTTACGGATAATGACCCAAGCTGTCTGTATGTTGATGCGTGTATTTATTTAAGAAGACATATGACCTCTAAACCACAAAGATATACGGCAAGCAGGATTAAAATGAACACAACGACAGCTAACTGTAGTAACATAGATGTTTTCCTTCTTGTCTGCGTAACTTAAAGGTTTCAATCCTCTTTTTATCTCACTTAAACATTTTGAGATGCACACTCACATCGATAGTCAGAAGTGTTTAGTGTAGATTGTTGTTGTTTTCGACTTTTTTATTTTTATTTTTATTTTTTATTATAAAAAAAACTTGTGAATATGGGGTTTGTATTAAGTAAAGAAGCTAAGGCTCAGTGAACCTTAAGGATAATGACCCAAACTGCCTGTCTATTGATGCGTGCATTTACTTAAGAAGAAATATGACCTCTAAAACACAAAACTATACAAAGAGATGTTTTCCTTCACATCCGCGTAACTTAAAGAGTTCAATCCTCTTTCAAGAAAAAAACTTGGTATCCTTTTGAAGAGCGTGAAATAAAAAACCGAACAAATTTAAGCACTTTTCACAGACTAAACAACATAAATACCTTTACATCAATAGAAAGCGTTAATCTTCTATTAA
Organism: Unio delphinus; assembly: GCA_029339505.1. Lineage (NCBI taxonomy): Eukaryota > Metazoa > Mollusca > Bivalvia > Unionida > Unionidae > Unio > Unio delphinus. The sequence continues at coordinate 7,618,942 of JAQISU010000117.1, forward strand.
AAGGAAATGAAACATACCTAAACAAAATTCAAGGGTGAAACAGAGAAAATACACATAAAACCTTTGATATTTCTTAAAAATCGAGGGGATATTCCTAAGGTTCATAACCAATTCTGTATGCTAAGACGGGTCTGTGGGATATCCACAAATAAAACAAATACAGATTTCTAATAAAGCTGCAAGTATGTGCGTATTTTGGAAAATGGTTTAAAAAATTGGATAGATATTTTTTATGTGACACTTTTAAAGCGAAGAGTATTTGCAAGTGTTAATAGCTAAAGTCCTTTGTTGTTTAGACACATCCACTAAACTTCACAACTTACTTGCTCTGTCTCATACTTTGGTCTTAGGTCTCACTGGACATTTTTTTTTGTGTGGAGAAAACAATTTCTGACAATGACCTATAGCAGAAAAATGATAATAATATTACATTAAAGGCACAAATAAAAATTAACTAATGATTTTTGTTGAAAGGTTGCTTGTACGATTCTGACTGAGGTATTTAAGTTAATTCCTTATGCAACTAGTGGCTTTTATACTGAATCTATACTGCCACCACCCCTCTTTTTTGCATTCATTTTTTTACTATAAAGAGCTATTTTTAATATTTTCCTGTGACAAGACAGCTAAAAGAATCAGTATGTGCCTTATACATGAATAAAGTTCACTAGTACTGTCACAAATTAGCATATGTTTCATCACCCCTCAACCATCTAGATTTTTAGATATTTACCTCTGTAGCAGACACGCGTAAATACGCACCTGCTCTGTCTCATACTTTGGTCTTAGGAAGGATCATCTTTGAAGGGGCAGCAACTGTGGCAAGAGCAGGAGACATCGCTTCTGTCAAATAAGGATACTTTTATTTATTTTATTAAAATGGGTCTGTTTTTTATATTCAAAAAATAAATATCGAATGAAGAAACACGGGTGTTTGTAGACATCGTGGTCAACGACAAAGTAAAAGTGACAGAGAGAATGAGATATCGTTGTCGAGTAGCGTGGTTTTCTGGAGTACGTAGTGTCCTAACGGCATAGTACCGTCTCAAACACTCTTGATAACATTTGTTTTATATTTCTTGTAACCTTACTTTTTCGTGGTAGGTTTTGAATCCAAAGGATGTCAACTTTTAAGTTCTAGAAGATAGAAAGACACAGAAAAAGAAAGAGATTTCAAAAAAGGACTTCTAGAAAGATTAGTGACTCCAAATTTTTATATAATAATAATAATAATAATAATAATAATTAATAACGAGGACTTTGTATAGCGCCTAATCTTTAGATGTTCTAAGCGCTTTACAACATCTATAATGACATGATTACATATAAGATACAAAACATTAAATAAGTCTCTAAGTTTGTTACTGCAGTCGAAAAAGGTGAGTCTTAAGAACACTCTTTAAAGGAACCACTGTGTCTTTGTGTCTAATTTCAATAGGCGATTCGTTCCACATCACCGGGTCCTGGTATGCAAAAGAACGTTGTCCATATGACTTCATTTTCATAGAGGAAACTATGAGTATACAATTGTCAGAAGAAGAGCGTAAGTATCCTGCTGGTGTATAGCCATGGGTGAGGCTGGATAGGTATGTTGGACTGGAGTCTGTCATTGAAACATAGCACAGAGAACACATTTTGTGTTTGATTCTGTATCGAATTGATAGCCAATGTAGGGTACAGAGCAGTGGTGAGGTGTGCTCTGATCGAGGTACTCTAGAGATGATTCGTGCAGCTGTGTTTTGAACTTTTTGAAGTTTCTGGAGTAGATATTGAGACGAACCAGACATAATTGAGTTACAATACTCCAGTCTTGAAAGTACTAATGAACGCACAAGTGTTTTAGTGGCATCAACTTAAAGATATTTGCGAATGGAGCTGAAACGTCTCAGTTTAAGATATGAAGCCTCTCATATGTGCATGACATGTTAGTGCAATGTGAGAGTAGTGTCTACAGAAAAACCTAGGTTTCGTACTGATTGTGTGAATTTAATGTTTTATATAATAATAATAATAATAATAATAATAATTAATAACGAGGACTTTGTATAGCGTTCAAACGTTCGTTTGCACACCAGCGCCCGGCGACGTGAAACAAATTGCCCATTGAAATTAGACACAACGACACAGTGGTCCCTTTTAAGAGTGCTCTTAAGACTCACCTGTTTCGACTGCAGGGACAAACTTAGCGACCCAATCATGTTTTGTATCTTATATGTTTTCAGCATGTTTTTATGTTCTCCAATTTCATTGTTTTTGTCATTTGTTGTTCTGTAGTGTAGTCATATCATTATTGATGGTATAAAGCGCTTAGAGCTTCGAAAGATTAGGCGCTATACAAAGTCCTCATTACTATTATTATTATTATTATTATTATTATAATATTGATTTGCAAATGTTGAATTGAATTATAAACTTTGTATAATGTGGCGGTGTGCAACATTAGTATAGGAATTTGTATATTTGTGTATACTTGTAGGAATATCATGTGTATGGATATATCAGAGCATGAATGTGCATATCTATGTACACTTGTAGAGGTGCAATGTACAGAAATGCGTCTCGTCTGATTATATGTTATTGCTTTGTATATAATAAGATTGAGAATATATATATATATATATATATATATATATATATATATATATATATATATATATATATATATACACCGTGTACACTTAGCAGGGAGAATATGTATTTCGGTGAGCACGAATGCGACACCAAAAAACGGCAATGGCCTATCTGATGATATTAATGTTAGTGTGAGTTACGTAACAAAAGGAATATGATTTGCTAATCTTCGTGTATGTATTCTTTAGAAGTTTTTAGGGACCAGAGGGAAGTACTCAGTGATGTGGTCCGAGTCTCTGGGAGACAAAAGAGAAAAAGAAGAACAGAGGGGAAGTGAAATGAGAACGGAGGGAGACAAAGAAAAGAGAAGAACATACAGATGAGTAAGACTCAGGACAGAAGGGAAAATTTTACACACTAATTCAAAGGATGAACTAGACCGTCACTTAATGGAGTGATATGATATTAACTGAATTGTATTTGAGAGATTACTGTTTGAATTATATTAAATTGTTGTTATTTAAAATTTCAATTTGTGTATTCATTAATTTTACTCTCGACACCGCTGACTGGGGGCTCGGAGCTTTGCATCTCTCTATCACTACTTCAATTTCTGACCAAAAAAAAACAACGAGCCAGGGTCTTCTGTATTAATTTAAATAAATTGGAAGCATCCCACCCCAAAAAGGTAAGCAACCTAACCATTACAGTCTGAGGTAAAGGATGTGAATGAGAAAGTCTTTGTGTTGTGATTAGAATGGCCTCAGTTTTATCATCATTCATCTCCAGCTTGTTACATATCATCCATGATTTCACATCAGAATTGCGCCCCTCTACTCCATGAATAGTAGCACCAACTTCAGTTGCGTGGCTAGATTTGTATATTTGGGTGTCATCAGCGTACAATTGGTGCGACACTGGGTGATTATATTTGACACTTGAGAGTCGCTTAGTGTATAGAATGAAGAGAATAGGTCCAAGAGCAGACCCCTGTGGAACGCCACAATATAGTTCAACTGGGTTCGAATATATATTGTATAGTCACAAAACATGTGTTTTGGTCTAAGCATTTTCTAGTTAATACATACCAACTGGACATGTAAGAAACATATTTATAAGCTATGTACATATTTATCTCTATATCCCAATGCAAAGTACATTACTCATTTCTCATTACTCAACAGTTGTAAGTTTATAAACTCACAAATCCCATTTTCACTATGATCTCACCATACTTCAGAGTGCTTATACAAATCATATGTATAATTCCTATATTCCTCACGTTTATCCATGGAAAGTCTGTAGATTTTTCCTTTCCATGTACATGTACTACTTTTAGCCACATATAAAGCCATAAACTTTCGCTGTCTTTTCTTTCCACCTTTCAATTTAAAACTATTTAGATTTACTCAACTTGACATCGCAAACGGTACTGTTAAACTCTGATACATTTACTGAATTAAAATCAGATTCTAATTTCTACTTCATCTTCTTCTTCACAAAGCAAATTCTCAGCCTCATTCTGCTTCTACTTCATCACGTGTACGTTGAAGCAAATCTTCAAAGAACATAATACATGTACAAACTTCTCTAGTGAATTCAATAGGATACCTGGAGAGAATATCATGCTGTTGTTGAGCTGTCAAATCTGTTGTTGACAAGTACAGACTCCAAAAGAAAGTTCTAACAGATATGAATCGAATATATTTGTTCACCTGATCTATCCAACTCTTGGACAAGATCATCTTTATTCACTAGCTTGGACTTCTCCTCACCCCTTGACTTGTAATGAAACTCTTGTATTTCCATTGGTCAGCTTTTGATACCTCTAGTTAAATTCCTTTCACTCCAATCCAGTCCGTGTTAATTCCAAGAAAACTAACCGGGCAATGACCAAAAACCTTACAACTCTCACTCAGATATATCCCATATTTGTTTTTAAAAACACACAGTTCTTGGAACTAGAAAAGTACCATTCATACCTTAGTAAAAGATCACTTCATATACAATAATTACAATTACATTTTTAAAATGCAAATTTCTTACACGCTACATTAAATATTTTTAAGATAAAGCTAAAACAAACATGAAAGAAATAAACAAATAGGACAAAGTTCATGTTTCTCTTTTTATCCGTCACACACGTTCAAAATCTGGTCAGTTACCACTTGATTTACAACGTGATGTTTCTATCACGTACATCTTTTCAGTGTTGTTTGACCAACAAGCTATACACATCATCCAAAGTCACTCAAGTCTTACGAATTTGTTCTTCACATAGTAGAGAGTGAGATGTATCTTGATGAAATTGCAAAGATTTGAACAGAAAGAGTGTCTCGTGCTCGTATTTAAGGATCCACTATAATTATTTTTTTATGTACTGTTTGTAAATAGTCCACAAGTAATCTGCTGAAAAACGAAATGCTAGAAAGTTATTGTTCGTCCGTCGATTAGGCAAGGACCTCTCTAATCATCAGAGGGTTCAAGGGGCTGGTTCTGTTCTGTGCGTTCGCAGGTGGCTGATGAGACCAACCCTTGCACGGAATGTTCGTTTGCATAAGAGACAGGTGATGAGTGGAACATCTCCAGGGGTGTTGATGGCACGTGCTTTTCTGGCTTGCCTCTTCAGCTCTGCTAGATTCGCACAATTTCGAGTCTTCGTTCACAGCGGAGCGCCATGTGACTTGATCGCATGATGGTGGCTCTCACGAATCAGGGTTTATGTTGAATGCTTTCAATGGAGCTTTCAGATTGTCTTTGAAGCGTTTCTTCTGACTACCGTGGGATCACTGTCCTTGCTGTACATCGCCATAGAAGAGTCTCTTAGGCAGCCAGTGGTCTGGCATGCGTACAACATGTCCCGCCCAGCGTTGCTGGCATTGCATCAAGATGGTATAAATGCTGGGGAAACCTGCTTGGGTGAGTGACCTTGTCCTGCCACTTGATGTTGACGATTTGCCTGAGACTTTTGGTGTGACAGTGTGCTGCCAAGGTAGGTGAAGCGGTTCACTACATTGAGTTTTCGGCTGCTGACAATGCTGTTGGGCTCAACGTGGGGCTTTCCAGGGGCCGGCTGCTGCAGGTCTTCAGTCTTCTTGGAACTGATGGTGATACTAAATCTAGTGCAGGAGCTGGCTGTAGAACGTGTCAACGATAGTAGATTTTGGAGTTTGTATGCGTTCGTATACGTTTGTGTGGATAGTAGATATTGTGGGGTTGTTTGTTTTTTTTTCGTCCTTACGTATGTGAATAGTATATTTAGTGTTTGTTTTCACTCCCTTCTGTGTTGATAGTATATTTTCGGTTTGTGTTTCATCCCTTTTGTGTTGATAGTATAGTTGTGTTTTTGTTTTTCCTACTTTCTGTGTTGATAGTATATTTGTGGTTTGTTTTCACTCCCTTATGTGTTTGTAGTATATTTGTGGCTTGGTTTAAAATCTATTGCAAAGGTGGCTTACACAACATTGGATCAGATTAGTTTGTCCAATAGTACAATTAATAGACTGAATTTTACAAAACGCGCTCTGAAGTTTTCGGGCGTATCATGTCCCATTCGATCCCTAGACGTTTTTCTCTCCGCCGGTCATGTACCTTTATGCTGTGCCCTGACATGTTCGTACAAGGCGACGTTTGCCCAGTAAAACTGTCGCTGTAGTATCCCTGATATCGCAGCTCCTAGCACCTGGTGCGTAAGCGACTTAAATCCATTTAAGTTAAGATTCACGCTATTCTACAGAATAACCACAAAAATGGCAAGTAATGATATGGACAAAACTAAGAAGCTGCATGAAGTATTTGGACAATCTAGGCATGGAGGACATGATGGCAAAACTGTATTAGGACCGCTAAAGTTACAACCTACAGCGCATAAAATGATAAATCAGCAACTTAAAAAAGAATAAGGAAATATTAAAGAGATACTGAAACAGGAAAAAGAGGAGAAGGAGGATGAAGATGAAAAAAAAAACAGAATGAGAGCCTTGAATGAGAAAATTGAAAACGAAGAAGAAAATGAAAGAAAGAAGAAAAAAGACGAGCAGAAGAAACAGGAGAAGCAGAGAGAGGAAGTCAAAAAAGTATGGGGAGACAAAATAAGGGTTACTCAAATGCCTCGAAAAGATTTGCTTTCTTGCCTATAATTCCTTTTAGTATGTATGTATGTATGTATGTATGTACGTACGTATGTATGTATGTATGTATGCATGTCCACGTCTCAACTCTATACTTGTTTCTGTGTCGCTAAAATGACGCCATCTACAAGTTAGTCCCTGATGTTCGCCCGATTCAGATCAGTCCCTTGCAGCATTATGAACGTGACGTCACCTCATCTTTTTATTCCTATTGCCCCAATACAACCATATGACGCTATATAGACTCAATATTCCACATGTTCAATTCCCTAAACAGCCCCAGCGTAATTTTTAAAACCTTGCGCCCCCACCCCTGGGGGGGGGGGCTTATTGTATTTTTTCATAGACCTTAAACAGCCCCCCACCCCCACCCCCTTCACTACTAATACACAATAGACAGAAATGCATTTTGAAATACAATATCAGTAAACAGATCATCCGTTCTGATTCTGGCTAATCACAAACTAGTGGCCTTGTCAGATCACGCGATGTTTTCCTGTATAATTCAACTTCAACTGCGAACTCACGAATGAATCAATTTACACATTTGTTATATACATGAATCATCCTACAATATACAACCATTCCTAGGATATATATATATATATATATATATATATATATATATATATATATTTATATACTTAAATTAGCGTATATGTATATACACACACACTAATTTAAGTAACGGTACAAGTCGCTGCAGGTGCAGTCCCATAAGTATCTAAATCGAAATAAACATGCTTTCTTTAAACGACGCACAGTTAACCCACCATACGGAGACATAATGAGCCAAGGGATCAATGAGCAGGCATCCACATACATTGGGGTTGAACTGTCAAGTGACCTCTTTTAAAAAAAGGCACATGTACAAGATAGTGAGGGAAAAAGGGAACAGTAAGCTTGGCTTCGTGCGCTGCATCCTCCAAATCAAGAAGTAAAAAGTGCGGAATATTTCACTCTGGTTCGACCAGGTCCTAAATATTGTTTAACTGTGCGGAACCCACATAATAAAGATCTAATAAATAAGATAGATATGTTCTTTGGAGAGCTTCTACATTCACCACAAATAAATATCGTTACACTGGCAATGTCAGTGCAATGTTGAACCGTCTCCAGCGGGAATCACTCAAATCCAGGCCCAGCTGACCATGCTGTACAAGACTGCGAACAACCTAGTGAACATATCAACGGACAAATACCTGACACTGGCATATATCCAAACTGGGGCAAACCACAGGGGGGGGGGAGTTCCAGTTAAAGTTAACATCAACAAATGTTTCAAGTTCAGCTTCTTCCCATGTTCAATAGGGACTTGGAATTATCATCAATAATTACAGAAGCTTCTGATTTGGTATCTCACAAGTAGGAGCTTTCCTAGGTCAACAAATTATTCTCCGCCTTTTTTTGTGTTTTTTTTTTTTTTTTTGTCTGTTTGTTTGTTTGATTAGGATTTTTAACGTAGCTATAACAATTTTTCAGTTATATCGCTACGATGTCTGCTGTGAGGCAGTTTATAGTGATGTCTAGCACTGAGGCATCATGCCGCAGACATGTTGCATGATGTCCCACCCAGTCACATTATCCTTACACCAGGCCGACCAGTCCTAACACTAACCTCTTAATGCTGAGCGTCAAGCGAGGCAGCTGTTAGTACCATTTATGTAAGTCTTTAGTATGACTCAGTTGGGGATAGAACCCACGACATCCCGCTTCCGCGGCGAACGCTCTAAGCACTAGGCCACCGGAGCGTTTTTTTATTCTTTTCTTTCCAAAATCAGATTCTAATGAACTATTCAGCTATAAGTAATACCTAGTTTATTCTCAGGGCTATGTTGGCTGAGGTTCCTTATATCATCGCCGCTACGGTAGCCGGGTTGGTCTGACTATGAAGGGACGAAAACGTACAATGATACTCTTTTACTAATTTATATCTTTCCTATCACTACCAGAGGCGTAGCTAGGGGGTGCAGGGGGGTACATATGTCCCCGGGCGCCAAGGTACAGGGGCGCCAAAATGAGGCTTACAACGTTACATTATAATAAGTAAACAAGGGTAATAAATCGGTCACATGACCGCTGGGGCGCCAATTTTATAGTTCGTCCCCGGGCGCAAAATATCATAGCTACGCCTCTGATCACTACTCTTCTGACTCCTGTCACTTCCGTCTTTATGTTATCTTTGACCACGTGCCTCCCGCTGCCTATTAGCTAAGCGTGACAGCGTCAACGTCTATTTGTGATCTCAAGATACCAGCCAATATCATCATATGGATGCGCATAATGTACCAATGTCTACTCTGTTCCCATTTTGGTATGATATTTGGTCACATACGGAACGCAATGTTTTAAGCTTACCCACATCAGAAGCTTAGGGTTTAATGGAAGATTGTGAAATCGTTATCGACTTATTAATGAACTAAATTCAAGACTACACCTTACGTGTTTCTTTTGTTCGTAATTGAGGAAAAATCCTTTGGTGTTACTACTACTACAACTACTAATACACTTTCTTTAATGAGGATAACACATCTGGTCATGGCTGACCCATCTGCCACGTGGCCCTCGGTTTTTGTAGTTGACTATGTTTTAAAAAAATACAGACCATGCGCATAATCAGGTATAGTCACAAGTAGTAATGTGGGGCACTATAGCGACAATGGGAAATCCAGTCAAAAAGGGCTTGGGTACGTATGGCGACAAGACATTGTGGGTACGTATAGCGACAAGGGAAATTTAACATGTTGGGCATATATAGCGACAAGGGGAATTTAACATGGGAACTATTTGGTCCTATCTAGCGACAAGGGAAATTGAACATAGTGGGTCTATATAGCGACAAGGGAAATTTAACATGGTGGGCCTGTATAGCGACAAGGGGAATTTAACATGGGAACTATTTGGACCTATCTAGCGACAAGGGAAATTGAACATAGTGGGTCTATTTAGCGACAAGTGAAATTGAACATGGGAAATATTTTTTGTATTTGGGACTGTCTAGCGACAAGAGAAACAGAGGCAAAGAAAGCTAATATCTTTTCGAGGCATATGAGTGGCCCTGAAAAGGGCCTTTGGATACTTCTTGTTTTATTTTCTGCCGTTGTTCCACCACCTTTTGATTTTACCAAGGTTTCCCGTTTTCTTCTTCTTTTCGTCCTCGGGAATCCAGTTATGATGTCCCATAGCTCTAAACTTTTCCTGAACTTTGACCCATCTCTGATTTAGTTGTTCAAAGTCCTCTTTCTTCTTTTTGTTGTTTTGTTCCTTTCTCTCCTTAGTCCACTCTATCAAATTTAAGGTTCTTCTAGAAAGCATCTAACTCTGATGACATTATCAAGTGCCTCCTTCAAGTGCCCTATTTTTATATATTTTGTTTTAATAAGTCTTCTTAATTTCTTGACTTCCTCCTCTATCATACCTTCGTATAGATCTCTCGCTAATTTCAAATTGCTTGCAAAGTCCAGGTTACACTGAAATTCTTCTTCAAGTCAGTCTTTCCATCACATATTCTGCATCAATGATCCCAAACCAGCTGTCTCGGAGTTGGATAAACAAGTCGATGGCGATCTTGATGTGTTCAAAATTGAATGACTCAAATGACAGACGATTGACTATATATATATATATATATATATATATATATATATATATATATATATATATATATATATTGTTACGGCTATTGGATTTAATTTTATTTATTTTTAATTATTAAATCCAAATTTGTCATTTAGGGTTTATTATTATTTAAATGGGAAATTTTTCTAGAAAATTCACTTGACCTGGACTTTTCTGGTAAACAGGCTGACCTTGGCTTGGTTACCTCAATATCTGACCTTGCTTTAGACATTGCCAACAAGTCTTCAATTCTATTGGTTGGTTTCGGGGACAGCATTTTATTAGTGGCTGATTTATTCTTCTAGTTCATTCTTTAAGCATGTGACTTGGTGAAGGTAGCTCTTTCCATGACCTTCCAGACTCACATGATTCCTCTTGTTTACTTCAGAAAAACAATATATATAGCTGTGTTTTTTAGAAGCTAACTTTAGTAGAATATAATTTGGGCTTATTTTAAAGAAGTTGTGTATTTTCTGTTAAGAGTTTAATATCTTGTTCTGGACTGTGTCAATTCGTTGGAAAAGAAGAATTATCTGGAAAAAGGACATATGTTTATGATATTCAATAGGATGATTAAAAACAAGAACTATACCACGTGACATTGTCAGCCATTTTGGATTATTACATCGTCAAGATTCGAACCTGGAACTATTAGAACATTTATTTATCAGGACTTGAAATTCCATTAGTGGATTTTTTTGTGAATTCTATATTTGTTGGATTTGATTCTCTAAAACTGTAAGTTTTATTTATTTTATGAAAATAATTGTACTTAATAAATTCATTGTTAAAGTTATACAAGCTTGTTAGTTTTCACTCTTTCTGTGTTGCTGCTTATTCGAGCCTAAGCACGTAACAATATATATATATATATATATATATATATATATATATATATATATATATATATATATATATATATATATATCTTAAACAAGGAAAACATCCCTTACACTCACTTTTCTTATTATATACTATTCACAAACCATACAATGTACTATCCACACACAGGGAAGCAGCCAAACCAAATCATATGATTTACTATCCAATATCACACCATCTACCATCCACACACAGGGAAGCAGCCAAACCAAACCATATAATTTACTATCCAATATCACACCATTTGCCATCCACACACACGGGGAAGCAGCCAAATCAAACCATATAATTTACTATCCAATATCACACCATCTACCATCCATACGCAGGGAAGCAGCCAAACCAAACCATATGATTTACTATCCAATATCACACCATCTACCATCCACACACAGGGAAGCAGCCAAACCAAACCATATAATTTACTATCCAATATCACACCATTTACCATCCACACACACGGGGAAGCAGCCAAACCAAACCATATAATTTACTATCCAATATCACACCATCTACCATCCACACACACACGGGGAAGCAGCCAAAACAAACCATATAATTTACTATCCAAAATCGCACCATCTACCATCCAAAAAAGAGTCAGTGTTTATAATCACACTACTCCTCTCTCATACCCATTGGCAATTTGAACAGTCTCTTTTCTAGACATTTGGTTAGCCCTGAGAAGGGCTGTTTTTTTAAAAAAAAAAAAAAAAAAACAACTTCTAAATACACCTAGCTAATGCTGCCACCTCCCAGGTCTAGCATCGCACACACATCTCCTACTCCAATCATTCTCCCAATTGACTCTTGTGATTGGGAGTGCAGAGGAAGCTTGAGTGACTTCACTATCCCAATCTTCCGTTTGAGGGATAGTGAAAGCCTGTTCACGTCTTTCTCTATACCGCAACCGTGGATGAAGTTGTGGTTGTTGCTGCTGGGGTTGTGGTTGTTGCGACTGTGGCTGTGACTGTGGTTGGCGAGTTGATTCTGGTAGTGGAGTCGTCCTCACCTCAGGTTTCACCTGACAGACTTCAACCATTATGAGGTGAGGCAAGATTGGTCTTCTCTTGTCCTCCTTTTCTTTCTTTTTTCTCTCCTTCTCTTCTTCTTTAATTCTGGCCCGTTCTTCTAAGGCCTCCATAGCCAGCTTGTCCAGGAGACGTCTAGCATTCTCCATGTGTATCTGAAGCTCCCTAAGCTTGTTGAGTCTGTTCATCTTCTTTGGTCGATGTGCCAACGATAGGTAGCCAGACTTTTTTTTAATATGAATTAAAGTCGCATGCGCAACTACGTGCTTTCGCGACCAGTTAATGCCCGAGGGTCGGGCTATTTGATTGGTCGGGACCAAAGGTAACTTTGATTACACTAGGCTGTGTTGTCGCAGTCTCCCCGGCACCCGCGTCAAATGGCAGTCTCTCCTTAGAGTAACATGTCGGGTCACGGCAGAGCAGGAAGGCACCCGGTTTAGGAAAGCTAGTTTGTCAAATTTTTTCACTCTAGATAAAGACATAATCCAATCGGTTTGATATCTAATGATTTGTTTTCGGATGGGTGGAGAGGCTTTGGACAGGACGGACAACACGTCTCCGTGTTTGGCTAAACGAGGAGGTAGTCCTTTCCTTTTCTTTCCTTTGTGGGGTGAATAAGAATGTTTTCTGCGAGGTGACATCTTTGCTTGTTCATTCCACAATACCACTGACGTTAATGACTTGGTACACACTCTCTTTTATCTACTTTTTTGGGGAACTACCGCTTCGTCAAAAAGGTAACGATGTGTTTCCCAAAATTGCCAAAGTAACCTCCTTTTTGGTGACTCTTCTTTTTCTTTAAAGGACTACGTCTTTTGAGGGGATGACGTCGATGTTTGGTTTTTAAGCGTTTTGTAGGATGACGAGATTGTCTTTATCCCTTTTCCTTTTTGGACAGCAGAACGACGAGGGTTGTGGTGTGCACGTTTTTGTGGTAGCATCATTGAGTGTTCAGAAGTGGCACAGAAAATACTGATTCACGTTGTTGTCCTTAAGTAATTTTTTATACTGGAATGCTACGCCATTGATTGTCTTTCCGTCGTATCAACTTAATGACAGGTAACACACGTCGTGAAGGAGTTCGCAATGGACTAAATTGGGACAGTTCATGTTTGGACAAATCCAGTAACCTCTTTAACATGCCAGTTCTTTCTTGGACTTCCGCTAATGTGGACGAGGGTGTCACCGGTGGAGGACACGTTTTGGGAGACGCAGATTTATAATGTTTCATCAAATTAGGAAGAACGGGTATCAAATTGGATTTAGCTGGCATCACCAGCAACGGAGAAGTGGAAGCACCTGAGGCTACTGGAAACGCCGTCACCTGGTGCTGCAGGTCGTGGTTTACGTAGGTAAGGGTGCGTCCTGGCCGAAGTGCCTCTTTACCGGGTGACAGGTTTTTTTCTGTGGACTTTTCTTTTTCTGTGTTTTGGTCTTGACACCATTGTTCTTTTTCTTAGGGGTTTGTATGGCTTTTTTTCTTGGGGTGAACTTTTGGAGCGTTGGGATCCCATTTTAAAAGGGAACGAATGATGACACCTCCTAGAGAACCACTACCTCCAGGTTTCAGTATGATTTGCTTTTTGATTTGAGTGTCGATGCGAGGATCGGCCAGTTGCGTCAATGCTACTTTGTTCCTGTCAAAAAAGCTTTTGATTGGATGTGGAATGTGAATGATACCTTGCAGTATTTGACGTGCTGTCACCGTAAACCATGGTAAGACTTCTTTGAGACTGGCTTCTAAGACGTGAACACATATTTGTGGATTTTTTGCGACTGATACCGTACAAGACACGAATTAATTTGATGGGAGCATGAGACTGAAGGGACGTCATGTTGACGATGTATGAGACAAGATCAAAGTGACCGAGGATTTTATAGATTTTTTTAGTGGTTCATATTGTTATGTCCATGACGAGGACGTGTACACGACAGGTCCTCTGTCTTGACACCAGTTGTGAAACAACTCGGTACGAAATCGCAAATAATCGGGGTGGGTGGGGTGTTTTAAATCCAAGAGTAAATAGGCGTGTGGCGTTTGAGTGACATCATCGTACGCATGAGTCAGCCAAGGTGTTCCTAACTGTTTGGCTAAGACTTGCATTTGTGATTTATCTCGAGGACTTTTAAACACGACCACGTAATGAGCATTGAGACTAATGGTACGATGGGCTTTACTTTGTTGAAACAAATTTTGTGTAATGTAAATGACACTGGCATTACGATGATGCCCTTTACGCGTAAATCAATCAATTAATCAATCCTCTCTGCGCCGTCTGGTGCTTGAGGCAACAGCAAGGGAGCACCATTTCGGTCTGTCGGCAGCTATTGCTGGATGAGGCCTCTGGTCTTAAGGTTTCTCTCCACGGTTCGTCGCCAGGTCTCTTTGGGTCTGCAACGGTTCCTTTTCCCCTGTGGGATCCATCTCAGTGCCACCCTTGGTAGTCTTGGTAGTACGTCAAGGGGCATTCTGCAGACATGGCCTAGCCATCTCCATCGCCGAGTTGCAATGATCTCAGACATGGTGCTTGCACCCGATCTGTGCCGAAGTTCCTCGTTTGAGATCATGTTTGTCCAGAAGATCCTCATGATGCGTCGCGGGCATTTGGTTTGAAACACTTCGAGCTTGTGTTCTGTGTTTGCAGTGGAGTTCCAACACTCTGAACCGTACAAAAGGACGCTCAGCACGTTGCTCTTGAAGATACGGATCTTCGTGTGGACGCTGAGGTTTCTTGTCCTCCATATGGGCTTCAACATTGCGAAGGTCTGGGTGGCCTTGCTGATTCTTGTGACGACTTCTTTTGTGCAATCTCCATCTGTGGCAACCTTACAGGCCAGATACGTGAAATCATCTAGTTCTTGCAGGGGCTGGTCGTTGATGGTGATTGAGTTGCCCACTCTAGTATTCTTCCTCAAGACCTTTGTCTTCCCTATTTTCACTCGAAGACCTATGATGTTTGCTGTCTGTACCAACTGTTGTGTCTTCTGTTGAATATTCTGGTGCCTGCTTGCTAGCAACCCGATGTTGTCGGCATAGTCCAGGTCATCCAGCATTGAGGTCAACGTCCACTGTAGTCCATGTCTCTTGCCCTCTGTGGCGATCCAGTCAATGGCCAGTGAGAAGAGGATCGGGAAGAGAATGCATCCTTGCTTCACTCCGGTTTCCACCTTCAATGGTTCAGTGAGTTGGTTGTTGTGGATTACTCTGCACTCAAAGTTCTCGTACAGGGACATGATGACATTGACACGTTTCTTGGGGGTGCCATAATGTCGTAGGATACCCCACATAGAGGCTCGGTGCAGGCTGTCGAAAGCCTTCTCAAAGTCCATAAAGACAACATAAAGGGATCCATTCCACTCATGAGACTGCTCAAGTATCTGCCTCAGTGTGAAGATGTGGTCGATGCAAGATTTGCCCTTCCTAAAGCCTGCCTGTTCCTGGCGTAGGATGCCGTCCACAGCTGTTGTGATGCGTTGAAGAATGATGCGGCTAAAGATCTTACTGGAGAGGGATAGCAATGTGATTCCTCGCCAGTTGTTGCAGTTTCCCAGATCTCCTTCCTTGGGAAGTTTAACTATAATTCCGGTTTTCCAGTCATTTGGTGCTTTCTCACTATCCCATATCTTTTGTAGAATCTGGCAAAGAAGCTTCGGCGTCTCTGTGTCCTTTGCTTTCAGCATCTCGGGACACACTCCATCATCGCCAGGTGCTTTCCCATTCTTCAGCTTGTGAATGGCCTGCTTGACCTCCTCAACAGTGATGTTGTCGCAATTGATGTCAAGGTCTTCCTCTGCTTCAGGAATGTCAGCGAGTATTGGTGGGTCTGGGCGATTCAGGATATACTCAAAATGTTGCTTCCATCTTTCCAGCTTCTCCTCCTCCACTGTGACATAGGTTCCAACTTCATCTCTACCTGGAAGGTCATGGTGCTGACTCTAGTGGCCCTTCAGTTTCTTTGTGTTCTGATACACCGTTTTCATGTCTTTCTGCCCTGCTGATACCTCCGCCTCCTTTGCTAACCTCTCTGTGAATTCTCCCCTGTCTCTCCTTGCTGATTTCTTCACCTCCTTGTCTTTTCCTCCATACTCCTTAGAAATTTTCTCTTTCAGTCTTGGTGATTTTGAATCCAAAAGTCTCTTCTTAATCTGTCTTCTCTCTTCTATGCGAGTCCATGTCTCTTCCGATATTCACTCTGTCTTCCTATTATTCCTGTAACCTAAAACTTCTTCTCCTGCTTCCTTCATTGCTCTATTAAAATTGTCGATGGTCAGCGCTGTCTCATCTTCTAGAGCACTAAACCGATTCCTTAAAGCCAGCCTAAACTCATGCTTCACTTTTGGATTCTTTAGCTTGACCACATCAAAGCGTTTATTCCTGGAGACCCCTATCCTAACTTTCCTAAGCTTCAAAGTCACCTTGGCCACCAAGAAGAAAATGGTCGCTGCCAATGTCAGCGTTCCGCATCACTCGCACATCCTGCAAAGAGTGTTTCCAATGACCGTTGATGATGATGTGGTCGATCTGGCTCTGAGTTCTGCCGTCTGGTGACGTCCATGTAAGCTTGTGGATGTCCTTGTGCTCGAACAGAGTCCCTCCTATGACCAAGTCATTCTCTTGACAGAAGTTGACCAGACTTTCTCCGTTGTCAGTCATCATGCCTATTCCATGGCGCCCCATGGTCCTCTCTCTGTCTTTATTGTTGCAGCCAACCCTAGCGTTGAAGTCGCCAAGCAACATCAGCACGTCATGTCGAGGGACGTCCTCTAAAACGGTTTGAAGAGCGTAGTAGAAGGTGTCTTTGTCCTCTTCTTCCGCGCCATCTGTTGATGCAAAGGCCACTACAACTGATAGTTTGGCGTACTTGGAGTTCATCCTGACGTACAACAGGCGTTCATTTACTGGTTTCCACTGTAAGACGGTATTGGCCTTGTTCTTGCTGATAATGATGGCGACTCCTTCCCGGTGGTCATTGTCCTTCCTTCCGGACCAGATGATGACTTCTCCGGAGTTCAACTTCTGTTTGCCGGTACCAATCCATCAAGCTTGTTACACCCATGAGGGTCAGGTTGTAGTGATTCAACTCGCTCACTGCTTGTGCCAACCTTCCAGTCTGGTTGAGCGTTCGCACATTCCAGCATCCAACTCTAATTCATGTATTTGGCGACAGGAGTTCCACTCTCGGGGTGGGGACGTCCTTGCGGTTTTGTTCCCCAACCGTCATAAAGCCAGTTGTCTGGTCTGCTTCGCTCCCAGCGCCGTTTGTAATTTGTTCCCCTGTTGTCGTTTCCATAGCAAGAGTTGTTTTAACGGGGTGGGGTCGCTAGCCCTACGTCCAACCCTCCTCCTTTTTCAGCCGGGCTTGGGGCCGTCCTTGGCGGAGTTTACGCGTAAACCACAGTTTAAATTCTTCTTCGTCTTCTCCTAACATGTCGTCAAAAATGAAAAAATGAGTTTGACTAAGGTCAGACACGATCCCATCGTCTTCTCTAGGAATGCCTTCCACAAACACAATGGAATCACCTTGACTTTCTTGCAAGGGGCTGTATGCCGATTGCCACTCTTTGTAACACAACACGATGCGTTGAGGTGAACGATCGATCAAATGATGTTTATGTTCGATCACACGGTTGACAAATTCGGTTTTGCCTGAACCGCTCGATCCAGCAATTAACATGTTAAAAGGATGACGAAGATACAAGGCCTCCCAACTAGCATGATCTAAGTGCTCGTCAATGACTTTGAATGTCGAGGACGAAGGAGTAGAAATAGTAGAATTAGCCATAATAGTGTAGGGTATGACACTACTGACACAAAAACAGGCAACACAAGATGTTTTTATACGTTTTTCAGGACACGTTTATTTCAATGCATGTTTAAATTGGAACAACACGAAAGACAAATATACATAAAAGCCAAATGGATAAGTACAGGAATTAAATACACATGGAAACGATCAATGTGGTATATAAACAAGTCACTGTACAACATTGTTTGGGTAACGAAGGTGTCCTAGAGGTAGTGTGTAATGTTCTTATAGTCTCAGCATGGGATACAGTCACATAGGTGTCCTCTCGGAAGGGTCCTTGTGGGGGAATGTCCATGACAGTCCTGTCTTGAACAGACTGATTGTCCTCGGTGACAGATTCTTTTTCTTCTTCTGGCACTGTCACTAACACAGGTTTAAAAGTGACTTTTTTTCACTCGACGATGGATTTTACGAACACAACGCTTGGGAATAATGGGATGCTTCGTTTGTCCAAGCCTCAAAATCCCAACTTTTCCAGTCACGTACATCTGTCCAATGAGGGTGTAAATCACAAGCTACACACACATCTTCGTACACCGCTTCCGTACGTAAAAGTTGACGAATCTTTTTCCTGTAGAGGTCGAGACGTATCCAGATGAAAGCGTAAGGCTTTTAACAGAATGAGTCTCTCGTGGACATTTAAAGGAGTCAACATACTGTCTTTTTTTGTAGGTAGTGTTCGTAAAGTGTCCACAAGGAATCGACAGGTAAACGAAATCCCAGATAGCAAGTCACTAAAACACACACTACACGTCGACCCCCATTCATGGGACACAGTTCTTGTAATATATTCTCACTGATATCCTTCCACGGAATCTGTTTGATCACAAGTGATAAAGGTTGTGGCATGGTCGTTCTATTTTATACTTTTTTAGGTCGAAGACCATAAATGCATATTCTGCACAGAATGATTTAAAATCTTCTCCTACTCTAAAAGCTAAAGTGATTAATATAACGTGTAATTTCTTCCCACTGCCGTTCAGGGTAACGGTCAAGAATGATCAAATCATCTTCAAATGTAAACGAACTAAATTCGAATCTGTGGAAGGTAGACTTGATCCAGAGAAATCTGACACGTTGGTTAATTTTTGTCACTTTCCTCTTGTGGATTTCACGACACAAAAGTTCTACAGTCACCAATTGAGATTTTTCTTTAGCAAGGCCCTGCCAAACGTCCTTGTAGATCTTCTCTTTCAATTCGTGTGGCAATCCTTGAATATTATGTTTTAGAGAGGGCTTATATACTGGTCTAGGTTTGTCTCCAACCCAAACTGGTTTGTTAAACGACATGAATCAGTATTGTCACTTTGAATCACTAGGGCCTACTAAAGGTAGGTATTGACAATTTGGAGACCAACGAGCATGTTCCAGGTAAGCGGAATCTTTCTGTTCCCACTCGTAAATGGACACACCACAACTGAGTCACTTGACTTTATCCCCTTCGCCCAAGTAGAAAAATCCGGTTCTGGCTAATTCTTCAGGAGTTGGTCCAGGCAGATATTTTGGCCATTTATCTTTGAAGGTTTGGAATCGACTTTTAAAGTGACAGTATTCGTTTCGTAGGGAACGAATATTCGACTCTCATCACTTCAGTTCGATGCAGGTAAGGTGAAATTCCAAGGAGTCCACGATAACGTGTGGTATCGCTTTCGCATCCATCACGTTTAACATGCACATCATCACTTACCATGGTAGATATAGGGTTAGTAGTCATAGCAAGGTTCCCACGATATCCTGCTGAATCGCTAAGGTCGCAGCGTCTGGCATCACTACAATCGCAAGGTTTAGCACCAAGCTCCACTTGAGAATTCCCAAATTTGAATGATGCCTATTTAAATGGATTTATCTTCTTTTCGCTTGGTCGTTGTAGTTACAAATGAACTATTGGTCTTGGACACTGTCCCTTTTTATATGTTGACCAATCTCGACGTGACCGTACGGTAAAGTGAAGTGATTGTGAAGCCGAACTCTCTTCTGGTACACGATTTGATAGACTTTTTCCTAAGGTCGGCTAACGATTTGGTGTGTGGGTAAACAGACAATCTTGTGAGGTTCGTGGGTGGTCACTTTAAACGTTTCATCCTGTCCAGACTGCAAGGCTTCTTGAAGCACGTTAAAGTTCACCACTCGACTGGTGCGATAATTGAGAGTCAATCCTTTCACTTTACATTCGGTATGCATTTCTCCTTGTGGGTCTCGGTATTCGTAGCTGTAATTTTTAGGACCACCACTTGCAAAACATAGAATCTTGTCGTCGGGATGTTCATCGGTCCAGGCTCCTAAACGGTCTCCTTCGATGACAGGGTTACACTGGTTCGGTCGGTGAATGTAGATGCAACTGTCCGTGTCAAAATACAACACACGATCTTTACAGTTCTAACACTTCGTACAATTTTAAGCGAGCGTGGGCTGATGACATTTCCAAATTTGTCGGCTTCTACGAAGTCTAGTTCTTCTTCGTAATTGACTAAGATCAAGTCCTCGCGAATGACGTCCACGTGTTTTGTGACTTGGGTTTTGTCGTGAATCATCTGGAAGTAGCGAAGAGGTTCGGACAAATACTCTGTCTTGGGTAAAGATGGTCGTTGTGCCATTTTACCCCACAAGCAATTTAACATCACTTTGGCAAACGATCGCCTTCCTTCGTTTTTCTCGATGTGGTCTAAAGTAATGCCTTCCTGCTCCCGATATTTTTCTTTGAATATCTATTGGTCTTCGGGAGTGTGACAACAGGAATGATATCCACTAGCTTCTTGTTTTAGTTTTAAAAAGGCATCCACATAGTCTGCAAAATTACCTTTCTGTGTCTCGTTGCCCTTGCGGAATTGTTCTGTCTTGGGAAAGTGGTAAATTTCGTAGACTTCTAACAATTGGTATCCCAGGTCCAGAGCTTTAAACAATTCCACGCTAACCCACGTTCCTATCAAGGCGCGTTCTTCCTGGGTGTGCTGACAAGGTTGGTTTTGGTTGCACGTTTCGGCACAAGTTCGACACAAAGGAAACATCAATTTTCCTTTTCGATGGTGAGGTCAAACGGGATGGTACAAGTCTGTGGGAGGTAAGACTTTATACACTTGATCAATCCGTCGTACTTTCGAATGTGGTCCAGGTCAATACGTTCTGTCATCAATTGTGGATGCCCTACGGGAAAGTGACAATATTTGCACACGTAAGGATACAGCGAACACACGTCCAAGTATTTGATTTCTTTTCCTTTCTCCTCGTCCACTTGGTACAGCAAACAGGTGGCAATCGTTCGTCCTCCGTACAAACTATCCCGGGGGTTTAGGGGGTCCACCAACTTGTAAGTTTTTGCGATGCGTTTAAACTCGGGATCGGTTTTCAAACGCTGATCGTACTCGTGTTCCCACATTTCCACTACCTGGTATCCTTGCTGTTCTAACTTCAAGCGTCGCTGACAAGTGGTCTGGTATAAGTCTTCCATGGTCCGTTGTAAAAACTGATTTTTGGTGTCACGTTGAGGGTAGCACGTGGGACATCCGCGAAATAAGCATCCGTTAAACTCGTACACGATCTGAGGGTTTTCTAAGTCCCAGCCATCTACTGAATACGTTCCGATGGTCTTTTCGCCTCCTCCGTTGCGAGCATGTTGGATACATTTGTCTTCCTTGTCGCACATGTAATGGAGCCAACGTAGGGCTTTGACCGAGTATTGACGTTTGACAAAGTTCGTCGTTTGAGGACTGGTGACAGCTAGAGTATTTTCGGGCATGAAGCGTTTTCGGTACACTAAGGAACATGCATTGGCAATGGTACAAGCTTCTTTCAAAGGATCGATCCCTCCGTGTTCCATGAACAATTCTCGAAATTTTCTACAGCAACTTCGTAAAATGTCCACGTCAGATCAACAGTACTTTAACATTTCTTCTTGAAAATCAAAGGGGTCCGAGGCGTGAGTCTGATACCAAGCATGGAAAGCTTCTCGTTATTCGGTGCCCATGTTGTCGGGGTCGTAGTCGGCAAATGGGGTAGAACGACATGTTGATTGGTTTCGGTATTGAAAAAGTGTGGAAAATAACCTTTGGCCATTTCTGTCATTTCAAACGTTTTAGGCATGCGATTCAAAGGCATGGCCAAGTAACACATCGAATCTTTAAACTGTACTTGTCCTACTTGCATAGAAATGATTTTGGCTCCGTTCAAAGTCACTTGTGGCCGTTTGGTACTTTGTTCCGCATAGTATCTGAGTAGAAATTGTCCATCGTATCCCGAGAAATTGTGAGCCATGACCGTGGCATGGTGATGACAATCTCCGTAACGTTTGATGTCTTCTGGACTCCACGTTTCTTCAATGGGGTTTAGGATCCATTGGACAAACTCGGCTAGCGTGTTTGACCCTCGAAAAATTTTTTCATATCCTCTTGGAATCTTGCTGCAGTGAGGGCAATGACTAAAAATAGGTTATTGGATGCACTTCTCGCACGCACGGTGAGCAACGCAAAATTTAGGAATGTGAATACCAGTCTCTTGCATGCATTCGAAATCAAAAAAGATAAAATTCCCTTTCTTATGGGTATCGTCTGGTTGGGGTTGGTAATTTTGGATGAAGCATTCGTGCTCCAAGTCCACGATTTGGTGACAAATGTGACCTCGTTTCTTCCCTCGACAAACGTGTAACTTAACACTATTGGTACGTATGCCTTGTCCACAAGTAGGGCACAATCTCAAAAGCTGACAAGTACTTTTCTGCTGTGAACATTGCATCTTCAAATGTTGTTGGTAACATGTAAGACTGACAAAAGTGCGCTGACAAACAGGGCAATGCACTCGTACTGGTCCTTTGTCCAGACAAGGTTGAGAGGCCAAACATCCCTCACATTTTGATCCACAATGCTTGTGTTGTTCTCGATTGTTATAACCGTAGTCACATTTTTCACAGCAGTAACTGTATCCCAGAAATGCAGTGATACTGGTAATGGTATCAAAATGTTTATTGTGATGATAGACGTGAATGTATTTTCCGTCTTTGAAATGATGGCCTCGAAACAAAAGAGGACCACGCACTTCTTGAGGGTGCACTTTCAAGGTGTAACGTGGAGCCAAGACGTCTTGCAATTTTTGCATTTCTGGAATGCCGCAAGATGTGTCTTCGGATATCTCCGATTGCTGTAAAAGGAGTTCTGCTTCACCTCTTTGTTTGGCTCTGTTCGATCGTTGAATAATTTTCCAGGCTCTTTTCCATTCTGCCGTGTCGTTCTTGTTGGCATACGTTCGTCCCACGACGACAGCACGGGCTAAACATATCTGGTCTTGAGGATTGTTAATTCGGACGAGGCTTAGTTTGGTGTTGCGAAGGTTGTCGACCAATAATACTTTTTTGCGTCCTGTCCCCTGGGGAAGAAACACGTGCGTCATGAACAGTGTGGCTTTTCCGTCGGCGATGTGAAACTTGTCGTTGGATTGTTGCACATGTTGAATTTTGTCGATGACTTTGGAAGGTGTTAATTCTGATGGACTGCTAAACACGATCTAAACGGGAGACTTCAAATTATCGTGATGAATAGAAAGTCTCAAGCGATCTTCTTCTTTGGCTTGACATTGCTGTTTCAGTGCAGTTAACACAGAATCCCACGCCTCGGTAATGAACCCTTCTGTATTCTCCAAAGGTACATTGGACTTGAAATCTTTAAACTTTACGGCATACGTGTAAGCCGTTGTTCTAAATTTTCGTGAGGAACGCTTTTCCGTCTCTCGAATGTGATAGTACTTTTCAGGGTTTACTAAGGGTGGTGAACTTTGCTTGGACGTCGATTGTCTGGGTGTGGATTCGGGCTCACTCATGTCATCTTCAAAATCACTGGCATGAATTTGAGCCAAGACTTCAGCTACTGTGCTAGGCGATACATTACGTTCCTGTCTCTTACTGTCTTCTCCTTTGTCCACAACATGATGCGGTCTTTTCATCTTGTCTGCAAAATGTAAAATGACTACATTTTAAAGACCATAACCCCTATATATTCAAGTCCGATCCATGCATATATAATGGGTCAGTGTCTAACCTTTCAGTATTCATTTTATTCTCACATTGACCAGAACGATGGAAGAACCTACACAAGTTGAACTTCTCATCAGAGCTTTACGTGGTGTCATACGAAAGTTTTCTTCAGACAAGCCGACGGACTACTCTCCCTCCTTTCGAGATAAAAGTCAAGATACTTGCTATATCTGTAAGAAGAAAGGACATTGGGCTACAGAATGTCTAGATCGTGACAAAAAACAAAAAAGGTACCAATAGAGACAAAAGTCAAGATACCTGTTATCATTGTAAAGAGAAAGGATATTGTTCTCCAAACTGTCCTAAGAAATAACAGGAACAGAAGGAGGAAAGGAATTCTGAACAGGAGGAGGAGGAAGAGATTCCCTCCCCCAAGGAATAACCCCGATACGTTCACAAAGACAAGAAAAGAAGACGAAACGAAAGTGAAGAGGAAGAAGAAAAAGAAAAACCTGTGATAGTAAAGAAAATGAAAAAAAAACAGAAAGAGTGAACAGAAGAAACCTATGAACTTTTTAAAGTGGTATTGGGTTATGTTATGTTGTGTTGTGATATTGAATTGTAACGTTTGTACCAGAATACATCAGAGAGAAAAAACGTAAGTGTCTGTTGGTTTTGATTTTATAGAATAAGAACCTACACTCACACATTCATTCACTCACACGTACATCATGGGTTTTAAAAATAAAAAAGGACTTTTGAGTTTTCATTGAATTAGGCAATTGAAATAGTATTTCTTTTCGAAATAATTTGAGTGGCCCTGAAAAGGACCGTTGGTGTTTTGTTTGTTTAAAACAAAACAAACTCAGAAACGGGACGTAACCATCTTTAGCTGTCTTAAGCCTTTGCCACGGCCAAGGCCTACTTCGGGACTGGTGATTCCTGTCAATGGTTTGGTAGAAATCACTAACGGTGGTATGGCAGACGTAGTCACAGATAGATTGGGTTGTTTAGCTCGAGAAGGTCTTTTTCTCTTCGGTCGTGATAAAGAAGTCTGATACATTTGTTTCAGACTCCTTAACTCTGCTAAAATATCACCGTCGTGACCGTTTGATTTTCACTATTCTCTTTCTGTCCTTGGTCTTCTTTCTTCTCCGTTGCTGCTGCTACTGTTTCTTCCTGGTGTTTCCTTCTTCCTGCTGTTGAATAAGAAAAGCTTGTTCTTCTACTTTCTGTTGTTGTAAAAATTGCTCCAATTCTTTTGTCTTTGTTTAAAATCATTGACGTGTGCATAAGAAGATGCAGAAGGTACGAAGGTTTCGGAATAAATTCTCGTGATGTTAAAAAATCCACAATATCCCAGTTAAAATCAACTTCTTCTGGATGCAGATTTGTATTGACTTTGGTAGTCACTGCTGTCCCATTACTTGCTGTCTCTACTACTGGCTCACCCCAATTCATCGTCTTCTTAGTGTCCGACATCATTGACAACTCTGGCGCATCGATTGACTGCACACAGGCGCTAGTACCTCTATATAGGGAAGGTGACGTCACAGACTGCTCTCTTCCGATTGGATGACTGTGACTGACTTTTGTAACGCACGTTTGGATTGGTGAATACACTCAATCTGTTTCGATCCGCTCTTCCCCTATAAATAACCGCAGTAATTTGGGTGTTTTGCCCTGGGAGCCAAATGTCCTCGCTACGCCACTGGTTTCGATACCACTCTTCGACTATAAATAATCGTCGTTCTCCTCATTTCCTTCACCTGCTGTCGTCACAAGACGTGGACTAACGTATAATCGTCTACCCTCCTAGTATCGATGCTGTTCAACCCTGACTATGTCAAATCATCATGGGTAATTACCTAGACCACAGAGACGGCCCTTTGGAAACAAATAAATCAATGTGGCGAGGCAAAGCTGTCTGACTAGTCTTAATCGACTCCCCATAGGTCAGATGAAGTATCGGGAAGAAAAGATCAGTGAGATAACCTGTATGTTAAATGAATGGTGTTAATAATTAATTTTAAAAAAGGCCCTTGTCAGGTCCACTTCATTGCCTCAATAGACATCTATTATATCTTGCCATATGTGTTTGTTTGTCTCTATCTCTGTACATGTTTATATGTCTGTCTCTTTTGCGGTTGTCCCTATCACACCCTTGACCCTGTATAGACCCACTCACCCAGTTCCATTTGACTCTTGAGACTTTCCACCCTGTTCCCTTTTCTGTTTTAGGCTATAGTGCAACCCCCTAAATTTAATACAGAAGTCTACGCGAGGCCATAAATGCTGAGGTCATACTGCACACACACACACACAACAAAAAAATTTAACATAAAAGTCTAGGTGAGGCTATATCTTCCCTCTTCACTACTAACAACTCCGAGCACACCAAACGAAGCAAACTATGTTACAAGACAGGAATTTCCAACCCCAGTCCAGTTACGAAAAACATTAAACAGTTCGTGAAAAACTTTCTATTTGCTAGAAGGAAATTTGCTCTTGTTATTGATATTTGCTACAAAATACACTTTTAAACTTTATTTGAGATGAACTTTTAAATGCTGCAGAGGGGTAGGTCGAGTGTTTGGAGCCCGGAAACAATACTGTTTTACGTGCCCTCACCCACCCACCCATCCCTTCAAAAATTCCACATGCAACCTATTTCAAAGCCCATATTGCCCCCCCCCCCCCCCGCAAAAATTCCACATACAACCCATTTTAAAGCCCATTTTGGCGCCCCCACTATTCTGGCGCCCGGGGACATCTGTTCTCCTCTGCCCCCTCCCCCAGCTACGCCTCTGAAATGCTGCTTTAATGTCTCTGTCTATTTTTGTTCGCCCCAAAATAAAAAGATGCATCATCTGAACCACAATGCCAAAAAAAAGGTGTTTCAACTCTATATAAAAACTACGTGATAAACAGAATCTTAGATGGGTAATTCTTAAGTAAGGCTCGCTAAAGATGGAAATGATTTTAACTCTTTTCAGAAGTTCAATATTAAGATACTCTATGTATCAAATAATTCTATAAAATATGCCATTAAGAATCTCTCTCTCTCTCTCTCTCTCTCTCTCTCTCTCTCTCTCTCTCTCTCTGATTTGAGTATCAACGATATTATTCCCATTTTACCTCAAATATTTCATATCTCTAATATACATGGATCGCTCCGGTGGCCTATTGGTAATCGCGTCTGCGTCGGATGCAGGAAGTCGCGGGTTCGAACCACGGCCGAGTCAGGGGGTACATATGTCCCCGGGCGCCAAGGTAAAGGGGCGCCAAAATGAGGCTTGCAACGTTGCATTATAATAAGTAAACAAGGGTAATAAATCGGTCACAAGATCGCTGGGGCGCCAATTTTATAGTTCGTCCCCGGGCGCAAAATATCATCGCTACGCCTCTGGCCTGGTGTCAGGATAATGTGACCAGAGACGTCGGGGAGGGGGGGGGGGACTCTTGCCTGTGGCATGATGTCTGAGTGCTAGACATCAGTTTAAACTGTCACGCTGCTGATATCGTAGTGATAATACTGAAAAATTGTTTAAGCTACGTTAAAAATCGAACACACACACACACACGTATATACTTAGATGGAAAACTGCACATAATCCCTGTGAGCAAGTGCTTGTGTGAGAGATTTCTTTTCTGAGCATGTGATTTGCTGCATGTTTTGTGAAGTAGTCTGATTATTCTATAAATACATTTCAGTAATCTAAACTTAAATAGGCGACTTGAATTTAAATTAGTCTCTATTATTCTTTTCGAAAACCTATTTACAAATTAGTTGAACCAATGAAGAATAAGATATGCCCAAGAGGAATGTAGGGGGATGGGGGGGGGGTGGAGGTGCCGAGACTGCGGCACCCCACCACCTCAAAGGGTACTCGAATTTGTTTACTTTTACAGTTCAGTGGTTAAAATTATGCCCTTGGAACGCGAGATATTTAAGTTTTGTTTTTTATATATATTTGTTTGGACGGCGGTTTTTCTCTCCAACTCACGTGTCCGTCCCAAAATTAAATGGTTGGTCCCTAATTAGGCCGCAATATCTTATCGTGAAGGCACATCTACCTGGAGTCTTCTCGTACAGCAAGCAAATCGTGTATGGACTAACACATACCGCGAGCAAACTCGGATTAAGTCGAATTTAAAGATGGAGTTAAACTAAATTGCGTAGTCGAGGATGAAGAAATCTATTGGTCTAAAACTAGGCAATTATATGTAACTATTGCGTACGGAGTGAAAAGGAAAATACGTTGTAGCACGTGTAGAATTCATGACCGATAGCGAGGATATCAACAAGTTTACGTGCTTGCTGCATGTACATCAGTTAGGCGGGGGGGTGAGAGTGAACATGCAATCTAGTCGTACTGCGTAGCACTTTGCAAGCGCACATTCCATTCTCTTTCACATGAAAAGCATTGGTGGCTTACGTTCAAAGAAAAACCTTGGTAAGTAGAACTAGAAACCGACTTATTTGATCACAGTCGTGTGGTGTGCTACGAAACTGGGTCGAAAAAGGTCAATGACATATGCGGGTTCGCAATCTATTTATTAGGGCAACCTTAGTAAATAATGCTGCAGTTTTAATGCTTTTGCATGGATCGTTTAGTCATTATCAGTTGTTGTTCTTTAATTCCAGAGATAAAAGGTATGTTATTTTGTTAATCTCTCTGATCGATGTTTGAGGCTTTGTGCTTGATCAGCTCCGGTCTCTTGGCATTATCAGCTGATTATACTTGTGTACATTTACAATGAGCTCTACCAAGTTGCACTAGATATTGCATTTTATCTATGAATATTGGGTATGCAAGTTGACTTAGTGAGACTTTTGAACAGAAAAAAGAACGTATTGATATTTGCATAATTCTACAGGAATGTATCAGGCTAATGAATTTTAAGCAATATAATGTGCTGTCATTGCACGATTGATGACGATATAAGATGATCAAAATGCTTAACTTGACACGGCATTTTTTTCTTCTTTCTATGAAATAAATTTGTGTAAGGAGAATAATCAGTGATATCACATGTAAATAATACAACTCTGAACAAAGCATGATTGTGTCATTGTATTCAATATTTATGCTGTCTAGAAATCATTTTAAAATTACATTATCAGATCATTTGGGATGAATACAAGTTAGATCTTGTGCACCGAGATATATTCATGCACAGAGAAGAGTATGAAGCCGTGCAGTATGAAAAAATAACCGACAATTCTAATCATGTGAAGTTAATGAAGAAATAATTGAGCAGATAGTAAATTTGGGTATGTGATACAGGAAGATTGAAGATAAATATTTAATGTGCAATATTAAATGGGTATGTAAGAAATGGAACAAGTGATTAAACTTCCATTATTTTGTCATCAACAACTACAGGAAGCTTGCATCATGAACAAGTACAAAAAATGCACAGAAATCGGTGATGCACCTGTGACCAGTCAATAGTATTGTCTTTTATTTATAACATGTGCTTCGGGTAGTCCTACATGTAAGACATAGCACATGTTGATTTTGTTTATGTGCTATGTCTTACGATCTGAACAACGGCCTTGTGTAGTCTGTTCCGATGTCGTTGACATCGGAACGAGTAGTCAAAGTTTCAGGAATATCGGACATACTTGGCAACCTATATTGACACTCTTCCACTAATTTATGTTTAATTAATATACTGACTGTGCTGTTTTTATCCTGGTGGAATCAATATCTGACACTTGCAAACGGACGCATTTTCTTGTTCAGTTTATATACATTTGAATTTGTTGAAATGCGACAGTAGTCGAGGTATGCCGAAGTATGTTCAAGTAGGTTTCAATCAGAAAATGTTTCTTGAACAAAACGAAACGTTGCTTGCTGTTCAAATACTTGATACTTTGGTTTTGTTAGCCACCATCGCATTGCAACCAATTGAAATGTGTGTCAGAGGAACATAAAAATGTGTTCATTTGCATTTGTCAGATTTTCAGTCGATCACGATCAATACAACAAAGTAAGTATATCAATAACTTTAAAATGTGTGGATGAATGTTGATATTTATTGCCAAGTATGTGATAAATCGTGAAAATTTCACCTCTTATTCTCTTGTCAATAGAGTTTAAAACACACTACACAGCTCTGTTCATTAGGCAGTAAGACCCCGACACCCAAAACATAAATATCATCGTCAGGTCTTACATGTAGGACTAATGCTTCGGGTTACAGTATGTTATTGTATGGTTTAATGCCATTTTCATAACACGGTAGGCTATACATGGTGGCCAGTATTCATCGTGGAGGGAAAACCCCTGGAAAGAACCACCGACCCATGAGAAGCTACTGACAAGCTTTCTCACATTCCCACATTGGCTGAATCTGAGACTCGAACTCGCGCAGACAGGTGAGATGGCAGTGATCCGTAACAGAGAGCACATTAGACCACTCAACCACTGTGTTCTAGTTACAGTGTGTGGCTTTAGGCATTTGGGTCCTAATTGGTTTAGAGTTTGAACCCTTTCTTTAGAATGTGTGTAGTGCAAGTAGTGAGATGGATTTGCGCCTTTTGATTCTTAACTAATTTTTTATCCCCATGTTTTAGCACAGTAAAATATCATTCTTAGAACATGCTGTGTTTGGACCAGAAATCCATATGCTCTGTTGACTAGTGGCCACCATCCAAACTAAACTTGGAGAGCTCATAGAAAGAGGGGATACATAAAGAACTAAATTGAGGCAGATTTTAACAAATTTAGTTTCCTTCATAGAGAAGCCCACTTGAAATATAAAACCAACAATGCTTATTTGTTTCATGATTACTTTCAACCTTGATGCCCCAAAATTCAGCATATTATTCGGAAGCACTGGCACCAGATCAGATCCTTGGAGTTTCTGAAATATTTCAGCAAGTCTTTATGGTTGCATACTGTCGACCTTAAAATCTGACTGATCATACAGTATGTGCCAAGGTTACTTTAGACACAGGCAGAGTCAGGCACTTGCCGCTACAAAGACAGTTGTCAAATTTGCAGATATATGTTCAAGATCACATATATATATACTCACTTTTAACTTGAGACAAGTCCAACGGCAAACTGCATAGACCCACATCTGCCATAAATAATGCACTGGCAGATCTGGGTGTGTGCAATTTGTTAGGAGTACTTAATAGAAAACAACACAGTATAGAGCTTGATCTGCATACACAATATGCTATGGCATATCAGGATCTTAGTTGTTTGTAGTTTGACATTAAGTGCATACACAAGTATTCAGAACAGTTTTGACCTCAGTCTCCACAGCAAAGATGAACTGTTTGTGCACATATGCATCTTCTTTTAGTATAGATTGACTACTGTATATATATGACTTCATACTGTAAATTTTTGAGTAAGGGTTGTTTATATTTTTAAAAATGCATTCACGATTTCAGCCTTTTTTAAAATGTTAGTTTTAGTAGCACTTTTAACACATTACTGGCGATTACTTGTGGAGAAAATGTGAGCAAAGTGCCTTTTCCAAGTGCAAAGTGAGGCAGCCAACACTGACAGTTCTTGGTTGGCATTGTACCAAGAACTTTTGGATTCAAAGTTCAACACTATACCAAGTCAGCTATCATGGGATGCAAAAGAAAAAGAATCTGTCCTTGTTAAAATTCTTGATCATTGGGTTTGGATAATGAGAATACAAATTGTAACTTATTTGAAAGACAGTATACCCTCACTATAACACTTACCATTATAACACGCTTCCTTTATAAAGTGAATATGGTCAAGGATTGCATTTCATTAACCTGTAGTAAAAATTAATTGTATCATCTGCTTTATTATAATGTAGTCTCATTATGAGACGTACTTCATGCCATGGACATCATTATAATTTAGGAGGAATGTATTTGAAAAAAAATGCAAATATTCCTAATTTCAACATGTAGCAAATGCAACAGTTCTGTCCTGGTAACATCAGTCAGCAATAAATGTTGAAATCGTTATAATCATGTTAAGAAGAAAGAAAAAAAATGAACATATGTTTCTATATCAGGAGATTACCGTCTCCACAGTCTAACTTCATAAACCATGCTTTAAAAAAGATTCCAGTTTACAAAATAAATGGCCACACTATTGCACTCTTTGGGTGAGACCTGTGCACCTGCAAATTCAACCAAAATGCATGGTAAATAATGGTACAAATGTAATAATAAACAAAAAATTTAATTTGAATCTTGTCCTTTGCTACTGATGATTCACCATCAAAACAGCAGTGACTGACTTGGCCTATGATTCATTGGAGCTGTTTTCTTTGTGAATGTCTGTGTCAGATTTTGTTTCAGATCATCCTGCAGAGGGTAAAAACCTGCTCGATTGCTTCCAAGTTAAGTCAATTTGCAGACTGCACAACAATAAATTTGCCTTCACATAATATATGGTCAGATCTTGGTACATGCATTTTTTTTCGGAGTAATCAGAGAATTAAAACTGTGTACCCTGATCTGCCAGCATGTTAAGCGCTGGATGATCAGAGTTATCTCGTGTTTGCAGTTGTACTTGCAAGCAGGTATATACTTCCAACCCATGACTGAAATCTGGTTGTGTGGGGGATAATAGACCAATAATATTTTTGAAGGCATGCCTAATTCAGAATTAATTTTTTTCATTGGGAGGTAGGTATATATTTTATTTGCTAAGCAAATTTTTGTTTAAGTCATTGGTCTTTGCTGCATGTCTCTTCATTTTCCATTTCAATGGAGACAGATTTTACAAAGGATAATCAGCTGATAGGGAGACACTTCTTATATTTCAAATAGCTGAAGGTAAACAAGAGAAATAAATGTTTATACTGCTGATTTATGCAAAGTGTGTTCAACTTTGTATATAGTATTTATATTAATGCACTTAATTTGCATGTATTATATCACTTGTTTACCAGAGTACGTGACAGAATGCAACAGTTGTTTGGAACAAGTCAGCTGATTTTAGCGACCTTGGCATTAGGTAATTGTAGCCTACACTAAATATGTATATATGTGATTATACACAGCTGGCAAACAGCTGATTAGAGATACCTAATTAGAGTTACCTGTGGGACAGGTAGGTGAAAATTTCTCCCCATCAAATTTGTTGTTTTATAGCAAGACATTTTAAACATTTATATTCTATAATTTAAACACATTATTTTATTCACTGGACTGGTGTGGTTTGACTTTTAATTTAGGTAGGAAATTATTTAATTTATCTTTTGATTATTTTTCTCTTTAGGTATTTGATACATTTGCAGTTGTAAATGAATTTAGACTGACTTGTGTTCAGCAGTAGTAACTTTGATATTTGTCTGTATATTGGATCCTAACAATGGAATATGATTTGTAACACGCGTACTTGACACGTACTTGCTTACAAGACCAGTAACACTGCAAACAGCAAAGATCCTGATCTGCCAGAGAATAATGCACTTGCAGATCAGGGTCTGTGTTTGTTCTACCCATTACCCCTTGCAAACTGGACAGACCCAGATCTTCTGGCATAATATGCAATGGGAGATCTGTGGCTTTGCAGTTCAGTTGGACGCTACTGATAAGCATGTGTATATAATATGTACACTGTAATTGTTTTATTTTTATGTGCAACAGTTCAGGAGTAATCTGGACTAGACTTGCTGTCAGCTGTTGATACAACTTGACCTGGTTTCTAAATTTCTAATCGAGACATGCCATTTACTTTAGTGGTTTCCCATTTGGGGACAAATCAAAATTTATGACAGCAATATAAAATACTAGTACAGGGTATTTAAAATAGTTGTTGATAAAGTTTGGTGTTAAGTGTTTAGTGGCATAGTAAGCCAGTATGTTATTTAGGTCTAAAAATTGTAAGAAAGGACATTGCCCAAAGACAGTGCAGTGGTAGGATTCAAGCCCATGCCTTTTCAGTCACAAGTCTGGAATGCTAAACACTGAACCACCATGGCTTTTGCTTCCACTAATGGTGCGGGATTGTGCATCAAAGCTATTCTACAACAAGCATGCATAGCCAGATTTCTTATCATAGCTTTTAACTTATCTGGGGACCCAAGTGGTAAGAGTGTTCTAAAGTACTCGCCATTATGGAACACTGCCATCTCACCAATGCCTGCATGGGTTTGAGTCTCTGGCTCAGCCAATGTGGTTATGTGAAAAAGCTCGCTGGTAGCTTCTCGTGGGTCTGTCAATCTTTCTAGGGTTATCCTGGAAGCTTCCTCCACCATTTATACTGGCTGCCATGATGTATAGCCTAGCAGCAGCTTGTGCTGAAAAATGGCATTACACTCTATAACAACTTACCTTTGGATAAGCTTGCTCATATAAATGGATCCTATAGTTGCTTAGGGAGCAACAAAATTATTCAAAGTTACCAAGCAGTTTGCATCTCTAAATACAGAACGTTAGCATCTGTATGACATGGAACTTTTTCAGTCCAATCAGATGCCATATTCCAAAATAGTGGTCTATTCTTTAAAAGGCCACATAACAGATACTTCTTATACCAAGTAAGTAATCACAGTTTATACTGCCAGCTCCTTAGGATGAACCCTTAAAAAAACAAAAGTTTCAGATATTTGTCTTTTGTCACATCATTTGATAGCAGTTTCTTCAGTTCAATGCAGTAAATGTTATACACTAGGGTTGCACGTTCTCATTGGTCTGTTGAAGAAATGGAGACCTGATGTAGATCATGTGACAGTTTTCCAAGTCTTCATCAAGATAACATAAACAGCAGGTTTAATTAATATTTAAATCATAATTGTTGTTTTTGGTTTATTTCCATGTGGGGTTATAGCTAAACAAAAGTCTCGTATGGAAATCTTATAGTTCCGTGATTAATATGCACACCTGCCAGCTAGCCTCCCAGACAGCTTAGAAGTTTTTGGGCATGGGTGGGTCAGTACACTCAACTCCCTGAGAATTGAGAACAAGATTATCTTCACATACATGAGTATAGAAAATGAGTGGACATTTAGATTGGATTTTTTTATATAAAAAAAGTTTTCTTTGAGCATTTCATTTAACCTTCAGACTGAAAAATTCATGAACTGTTAAAGGTATTTTCTTTCAAGTCAGGATAATTTAATTTATCTTAAGACGATGTATTTTCTTTAAATAATATAACAGAAAAAAATTGTTCTGTTTTCTACAAATAAGATTGGGGAAGGTCACTGGTTCAAACCCCAGCCGAATCATATCAGATTTTTTTAAAATCGCTAGTTGCTCTGCATGATGAAGTTAGCATTAGAACTAGTCTGCCAGGTTATCTGGATAATGTGACTGCATGGGACATCATGCTGCATGTCTGTGGCATGATGCCCCATTGCTTGACATGCTATAAACAGTCACACTGCAGATTCTTTAGTGATCACGCGCACACACACACACACACACACTCACTCAGACTCTAGATCAAAAGGTTGCAGGTTCAAGTCATACCGTAAGATCAACCATGGTTGTCTATTATGGTATGTTCTGGTTGCCTATTTTGGTGTGTCCTGGTTGTGTATGATGGTATGTCCTGGTTGTGTATTGTGGTATGTTTTTGGGAAAGACAATTTACTCCACTTACCCTGGTACTAAATAACCTATTGTATAAAGTCACATATAAGTTGGGTTCACATGCAAACAACATAGACTACATTGTGTCATTGCATAATGGACATGTAGATCAAGGTCTGTGTTGCTTGTTCTACTGATTATTCCTAGCAATCTTAGATTTTGTTCTTTAATGCTTTAATGAAGGTTAGTCTTTCTTAAGAATGCTTAGTGAAGGATAAATAGTCTTTTATTAATGAGTCATCCTGTATAAATTATTATTATTATTATTATTATTATTATTGTTGTTTTTATTATTATTGTTGTTGTTATTGTTATTATTATTATTACTATTATTATTATTATTATTACTATTATTATTATTATTATTATTATTATTATTATTATTATTATTATTATTATTATTATTCTGCAAACATATGCAATCTTTTAAACTTGGTCAGGACCCTGGGTGGCCAATTGGTGTATTGCTTACCTTTACTGACCAGTGCTATCAAACCTTTCATTATATCAAACATATGCTCATAAGAAATACATTTTACAGTTCAACAATTTTTTTTTTAGTGCACATCTGTATTTTTAAAAAGCTGTTTGAAATATGAGCTTTCCTTCCTTATTCAGAAAAAATGACATTTAAAAAGTTGGTTAAAAAAATTAATAATAAATGAAAAGATAAGTGACCATTCTGCATGATCACAAATGGCAATTTTTTTTCTTTTCTTAATCATTTCTTTTATTTTTCTACGCCCGACATAACTTATACAATTTAATCACTATTTATGTAGTATTCTTAGCAAATAAATACTTTATGATTGGACTTACTTAACTTGTACCTCATCATATTTTCAAAGCCTTTTGAAAAGGGAACCTTCCCAATTTTAACAAATCAAATTACAAGTTAAAAAAATAATACAAAAACAAAAAAAGGACCATAATTCCCACCTTATCATATATGATCATAATTATACTCTCATTAAGTTTTGTAAAAGAAAAATGGAGTGTGGTATTTTCACTCTTTTTTGCAAATGTAAATCTTAATAGACCTTTTATATATAATTTAAAGGATTTTCTGACAAATGCAAAGTGTGATCTATGTACGGAAGAAATACAATACATTTTAATAACTTGTTTTATAGTTGTATTGTGTATGAAAAATTAAAGGATACGCAAAAAATGCGCGAAATACGGTACATTAAAATTTGACCACACATTACTGAATTTAACAACAATTGGTACCAATTGTGTCTTGGTTTTATTTTCAATACAATGTCACCAGTTGCTATCAAACTTGCATGGAGAATTTGTCTTTGAATTAATTTTTTTTCCAGGATTCTGATCATTGCATATAGCTGTTGTACATGTTCTGATTTTAACATTGCCACCAAATGTGTCGCACATGTGCATCCGAGGATTGAGATATGTCACAGACAAAAACTGGATTGCTGTGACTTATTGGGTTTCTTTAAGATCATCTGCTTACAAAGAAATGTAGTTTGTACTTTTACTTTTGTAGTAGCATTCTTACTTAATCATAATATTTATTGGTTAGGACATTTCATTTTTTGTTGATGACTGTTAGTTAATGAACAGCACTTGTATGTAAATTTTCTTTGTCACTTTTTTGTTGTTGACAAATTCTGTTTTTTTGCTTTTACAGTATGGAATCTCTAGGCAAAGAGTTGTCACAAGTCTCTGATCAGATAGCTAGTCAGTTTGCCAATGCCATCCAAGATGATGATCTGGATGAAGTTAGACGACTGTTGGACTCTGGAATGGATTGCAGCAAACCAGTAGAATACGTGCAGGGTGGAGTGTCCATTTTGCCTCTCAGTCTAGCCTGTCTGAAAGGTCATGTGGATATGGTGCATCTGCTCCTTAATTCAGGGGCAGACGTCAACATCCCCAGCCAAGATGGTCGCATGCCAATCCACTGTATTTATGATAGAGATGAGAAAAGAGATGGAAAAGCCAATGAAATTGTAGAAATTTTGAATCTACTTGTGCAGCATGAAGTGGATGTGAATGTCAGGGACAATATGGGACAGACAGCTTTGTTTCTTGCATGTGAAGCAGACGATGTTAATTCTGTCAAAGCTTTGGTTCAGGCAGGTTGTGATGTTAATCTTCAGACAGTTACGGGAGATTCACCACTAAAAGTTGCATGTCGTAATGCAAAATTTTGGTCCTATTTTCATGGCCGTGACAACAAAGCAGAACCAATAAATTTCCCACCAATAGCAATTACAAAACTTTTGCTACAGCATAATGCGGACATAACTGAAGCCACACTTTTGCCCACAGCTGTTCAGATGGGAGATGGTACGCTAGTCGAAGTGTTACTTGATCTTGGAATGGACATCAACATGTTGGATCAGAATATGTGTACACCACTAGGGGAGGCCTGCACCTCCAACGGTGTCAGTCCAGCATTGGTCAAAATGCTGCTTGAACATGGAGCAGATGTTAATAAGGGAGGAGGATGGAAAAAGCAGAAGCCACTGATATTTGCATATGTACATAATGCTTATGAAAAAATCAGAATTCTTTTGTCGTATGGTGCATCTTTATCTCCTGAAGAGGTGACAGAACTTGTGTCATTGAGCATGTCCAAATCAATTTTAGAAAATCCTGAGGTTGTAAGTTTGAATAGTCGTGAGCTTTGGTCTTGGAGACTTCTTCTGTCTGCAGGATTCAACCCTATTGTTCAAGGCACACAGCTTGCATATAAACTACAGCAACTGAGCATGTGCAGTAGTTATGACAAAATATCTCCTTGGATACAAACTCTCTTGTTTCCACAGCGGTCGTTGAAAGAATGTTGTCGAATTGCCATACGGAAAAATTTGAAACCCAGTATTGATGAAAACATCAAACTGTTGCCACTACCAAGACAGCTGAAGTCATTTTTGATGTTCAAGGAGTTCAGTAGTATTGGTGAGCAGTGACAACAAAGAAATGCCATTTAACTAAAATGGCAGGCTTGTGTATGATTTCCTGATTATGGCTGCAAAACAAGAGACCCTGCTTTTAAAAATACCACCAATACCTTTCCTGACATTATACTGTATCTTAAAGATCAAAATTGTCTTTTTTATTTCTAGATAACACTGTGCATGTATTTTCTTGTTTGTTAATTAACAGATTCTGATTAAGTGTATATGCGCCTATCAAAAAATTATCAGTTTTTAGTCTCTTTCTGTTAATTACGATCTCTACTGTTTCTAAAACGATTAAAGAGTTTAAGAGATCAGTGCTGAAACCTTCTGTTCTTTACAAAAAGGGTTTGTTTGAAAGTCTTGAATTCTTTTAAATTTATGATATTTAACAATCTTTGCCAACTCCTACTTGCAAAATTTGTAGATTCTTTTTTTTTAAGTAAATAAAAAAAAAGTATTCCTTGACTCTTTAAAATGTTATAATTTCTCAGCGAAAACACCTGCAATCATATTCAGTTGCACATGTTGAAATGTACTCAGCTAAAATGCACTGATGCTGTGCATACATGGAGCTTTTCACTTTGAATAAGCCCAGTGAGAAGCTAGTTCATAATTAAACATATCTTTGTTAAAAACACAAGTAAAAAATGTTGTCAAAGTTGGAGATAGGCTCATTCTGCCATGTGTGGTTGTGATACAGTACTGCATCAAACTTTGAATGTGGGTTGAAATCATCAAAATCTCAGACTGGCTTGATGTTGAGTGAGACCAGTATACTAAGATCAACTTGCTTCTTACAGCAGAGTTTGTTACCATTCTATAGACCATATTTGTGACCCAATTTTGGTCAAACTTGGAATATATGCTTATTTTATTCAGATTTCAGATGATTTCAGTAATGAGTAAGAGCTATGGATACTTGCATCTGATTGGCTGACCTTGATACCACTAGTGAACATGTACCTCCGATTTTGATCCAACATTGGAAATATGCTTACATCATTC
This sequence comes from Unio delphinus, assembly GCA_029339505.1. Taxonomy (NCBI): domain Eukaryota; kingdom Metazoa; phylum Mollusca; class Bivalvia; order Unionida; family Unionidae; genus Unio; species Unio delphinus. The sequence continues at coordinate 7,658,435 of JAQISU010000117.1, forward strand.
AGCTCTTGGATGAGTGTGATAATGAATGAGATTTAATTTAATTGGCTGAGTTTGTTCTCGATGCCACTTTTGTGATATGATTTTAATCAAACCTGAAATAAATGGCTTGAATTATCAAGATCATGAAGGGTTCAACAAAGCAAGATCCGCACAATTTATTGAGGTAATCTTGCATCAGAATGGCTGACCATGAGGCCATATTATTTATTTAAGTTTGAATAAAGTTGGATGTGTATGTGTGTGATTTGAATTTTTAACATAACTTTAAAAATGTATCCGTCATATTGCTTGTCTGCAATTCAGCAGTGTTTTAACACATTACCCCTGGCGTCATGTTTATGGGGCAGGAGTTAGTAGCCTACTACCATGCTCTGTAGCATCAAGGTCATGTATGATACACTAAGAAGGGTGGTATTATAGAAAGCTAGACAGATTTAGCTCTACAAAGATACTAAATAATCTGGACATTTTAGTTGCACTACAGAATACAGAAGAAAAACCTAATTTCTTGGGGACCCGTTTTTTTTTTTTTTCTTCTCAACCCAAAATGAGCTAGTGGTCGGAATCTGATTTTGTGTCCAGATTTTAGATTTTTTGGCCTCTGATCTAAGGCAGACCATTCTGAACTGCATACAGACAGGTGAACCTGTGCAAAAAGTAGGATGAGGTGGACATTTAAAATAAAGAGGGGTCTCCATATGAAAATACTGGGTACATTAAGCAAAAAAAAAAAAAAGTTGAACTTTTCCCCTTCTGCTCATGTGTGAGCAAAATAACCAATGGAAAATGATGTTTTTAACACAACCAGGCATTATGCTAATGGAAAATTGCTTGGAAGTCTATGTATTGGGATGTATTCAGAAATAGTCCCCAAAATGTGTTTTCTACTCACATTTCATGCTAAAACAGCAAAAACCTCCAGGGGTTAATGTGTTAAAGTGATATCACGCACTAGGGCATCATGTCACACCCACCAACATTATCCTGACACCAGGCCAACCAGGCAGCTGCTAGTACCATTTTTACAAGTATTTTGATATGACTTGGAGGGGATTCGATCACATGACCTCCCACATCTGAGGCTGACACTCTGACCACTTATGACAGATTGGGAACATATACTTGTAGCATCAAGATCTCGGATGAGTTGAACTGAAATCCACATATACTAAGTAGGTTATCATGATTCTGATTTTTATCACAATGGAGGCCATATTTCTTATCTAATTTTGTTAAGAAATCATCCTTATGTCGTCAGAATCTTGGACACTTCGATAATGAGCAATATTCATGCACACTAATGAGATGATTTACCAGGTTTATGTCATTTTTTGGAGACCTTTGATCAAGCATGGAAGTATATCGTCAAGATCTCTGACAATCGGGTAATAAAAAGGTTTATGCTTGTTAGGGATGTGATCTTTTGTCTGACCTTGTAACAACTCAGTGAGCCATATGTTTGATCTGAATTGGATCAAACTTCAAATATAGGCTTATATGATCATGATTAATGACATGTTCTTGCATGTAATTGGCTGAGATGAGACTTTCACCATTCTAGAGACTGTTGTTCTGATCCAGTTTTGATTAAACTTGGTGGATAGGTTAAAATCATTACAAGTTTGATCCATGCATACCAATGAAGTGATTTTTACATCTGATTGGTTGAGCTTGTCAAGACTTTAATGACTAAAAAAAATAGGCTTATATCATAAAGATATATGATTGTATTATCAGACAGATCTGCGTCTAATAATAGGGGGATCTTGCGTTGGTAGGTTTAACTTCATACCCCCTGAGAGACTGTATTGTTGACCCAATTTTAAACAGATTTGGTAAAATGGCTAATATGTAAAGATATTGGATAATTTTTATTATGAGCAAGACGTGTATATTTATCAGCATCATAATTCTTTTTACCACACTTAAGACTATCTTTTATAACAGTTTGATCAAACTTGGGAAATAAGACTGTCATCAAGATCTCTATTGATTCTAAGTGAAATTTGTGCATACTAATGTGGTCTAGATTTTGAGTATCTGAGCTTGTTGATAAAACTTGGTAAATAGGTTTGTATCTTCAAAATCTTGGATGGGTTTCATTAGTAAGTGAAATTGTGAAGTGTTAGTTATATAAGCAGATGAGCTAAATCAGGCCCACTTGGGAATCTTGTCTTCAGGTGAGATCTAATTGAGAAATATGGTATATGAAATAGAATCTTGTAAAGCTAATGAAAAATATTGTTTAATGGTCATATTTTTTTTAATTGTAAAGATAAAATGGAAAACTCCTTTCATGTTGATCAGATTTTCAACGAATAAACTTTCACTGTTATAGTTTATGTTATTTAAAAAGATTGGCACAAAAATGGATAGCTGTGTATGTTGTTGTTATCATTTAAGTTGTAAAATAGTCTTAGTTCATACATCTTACTACTGGTACTTGTTACATGTGGAGAAAGTATATTAGAAAATTATAGTGTATTATGTTGAATCAGGTGTTTTTATAAATTGTATATGGTGATATTTATAATATGTTCTATATGCTGATATTTATAATATGGTTTTATTCATATGTGCCTCAGAGATTACCTACATTCAGCATTTTAAATAATCACACAGTTGTATTTATAATCAGTAATGTGTGATTATAGTTACATGTGTTTTCAGTTATATATGTGATCACAGTTATAGATGTGATCACAGCTATACATGTGATCAGTTATAAGTATGATCACAGCTATACATGTGATAAATTATATGTGTGATCACATATATGTGATCACAGCTATACATGTTATCACAGTTATATATGTGATCACAGCTATACATGTTATCACAGTTATATATGTGATCACAGCTATACATGTGATCACAGCTATAAGTGGGATCACAGCTATATCTGTGATTGCAGTTATATGTGTTCAGAACCAAACTTTTAGGAAGCTTCAAAGACTATACTAACCTTGATGCTTGTAGCCTTTTGTTCTTGAATCAACGTTTGAACTATATTGTCGTGGGATTTGTTGACGAACCAGGCTGTAAGGTCATTTGTTCATACTCATTGCACAGTTGTTATTTAAAAAACCTCTTGACCAATTTGCACGTGATTTAGCACAGTTACTAAAAGTGAAGAAAAAAAAACATTTATTTTAAAAGCTTCTCAAAAATCACGAGAGATTTAGACCAAATTTGATAGAAACCATCCTAGCATGAAGAGTTTTAGAGTTGTTCAAATGATGCAGATTTGCTTCCAGATATTATCACCATTGCCAAACAATTCCGAAAAAAAAACATCTTTTCAATAGCATTTTACCAAATTTGACACCAAGCATCCTGGCATGAAGATTTTTTCAAAATTGTTAAGATATGAACCTCGGCCAAATCATTCCAAAGACTTGTAAAAATGGTAATAACAGCTGCCTTGCTAGGCACTCAGCATGAAGAGGTTAGTGGTAGGGCCTGGTGTCAGGATAGTGTGACTGGGTGGAACATCATGCTACATGTCTGTTGCATGATGCCCCACTGCTAGATATCGCTATAAACTGCCACACTGCAGACATCATTAATATGACTGCAAAAGTGTTAAAGCTACGTTAAAAATCCAAATCACACACAATTATGACCTCGTAATGCAGTAAGCCTACTTACATAGATGCCTTTTATATTTATTACTATGTTTAACATAGTTTGATGTGTAAGTGGGGGAGGGTGAGGTCAAAAGTAAAGATGGACTGAAAAAAAGAGATTGAAATGTTACTACATGTAGTGGCCTCCATCTTTATTTAGTTTCATCATTTGAAATTACATGTCAACAAGTGAACTTTAGTCATTGAATAAACATAAGCATTTTTGTTTACATGTATCAGATGCTTTTTATGCAGTACATTTTTTGTTTACATGTATCAGATGCTTTTTATGCAGTACATTTTTTGCTTTTTGTATAATTATGGATGTATTGAACTTTCAAAAGATTGCATTATTTTTTTGTGGCCCTTAAAATCTGAAGTCATGATTGGAGACAAGTTTTGTATGGTTTTGTAAGGTTGATTAATAGTTTTAACACTACATCATTGCTGTTACACGATCATCTATCTGACTTTGATGTCATTCAAATGTACAACTGATTGGTAGAAAAAATTACTTGCACACAAGATGGGTCCAACTATAGGCAATATAGACTCAGATCTGCCATTGTAAAATGTGCTGGCCTATCAGATCTATGTTCATTCTGCTAATTAGTTTACAAAAACCACATATATATTCATCAGTTGAATCAAACTGCAAGCAACTAAAAATCCCACCTGCAGATTAGGGTCTGTGCAATTTTACAATTATACTCAACTTACAAGTAATTACATACAATTGTAGATCTGGGTCTGTGCATTATACAGTTTGATCCATCCTTTAGGTGAGTATGTACTCTAGATAATTAATATAGTCATTTGTACAGTAGTGTACAGTTATGGTTCCTGTTTTAAAATGTTTCTGTTGTTGTAATCTTACAACCTTTGCATTAGCTTTACAAGTCCTGGACTTCTAAACATAGTCTTTAAATAACTGGGAAGGAGTCTTATTGCTGTTGCGAGTTTAAGAGGGGCATCTTTGTGTAACATATTTTTGCTAATGTACCGGTATATTACTGACTCTGTAGCAGAAAAATGATTTAAAAAAGTGCAAACATTAATGTATGTGCTGTGTGTAGGTCACTCCAAAAAGTCATCATTTTTGTGATATTGATTCAAAATTATATGTACAATATGTACTCGCTTGCAAGTCAAGACCAACTCCTGCAAAAACTGTAGTCCCTGCCCTTGATTAGTCTTTCTGTTAACTGATAAGAAATCAAGATTTCCAAATTCAGTTAGTATACTTGATTGATTATGTAGTGTATGAAATGTGAGATCTGAAATAGTCTTTTAAATGGGGATCTTTATTGGTCTAAAAATATTTGAATAATAATAGACATTTGTATGTGACATGACCTTCCATGCATCTGTTTTAGTTATTTTAAAAATACATGAATCAATGTAGTGTAGTTAATGTCTTGTTGCCCATTCAAATTAGACACAAAGACACAGTGATCCCTTTCAAGAGTGCATTTAAAACTCACCTTTTTTGACTGCAAGAACCAACTTAAAGATCTAAAAATATTTCCTACCTTAAATATTCTCAGCATTTTTTTGTTTTCAAATTTCATGGTGTTTGTTTTTGTTTTTTGTATTCATATCATTATTGTTGTAAAGCGCTTAGAGCTTTTAAAGATTAGGCACTATTCAGAGTCCACATTATTATTATTATCATTATAATAAGATTGTTGATGTTGTATTCATTCAGAATTACCCTCCCCCATTTTTGTAATCAGACCATACATGTGAGTAAGTAATATTCTGAACAAAAAATAATCCGTTATAACTGTGTAAGCAGATGCATAGTTCAAATATGAGTTGACTTGCGTCTTATAGTTCAGTGTACTGCATAATATGGAAAAATCGTCCTTAAGATAGACTCTTCAGAAGAGATAGGTGCTAAAAGCACAATAAATTGTAGAAAAAGCTGTTAAGTGTATATGCTACATATGGAAATGTATGCATGCTCATGTGATCTTGTCATTGTAAGATATATTACACAGATATAATTCATAAAGATTGGAATGATATGCTTTTTTGTACAGTAATTTCATGTGTGTAAAAGTTGCATCTAACTACAAGCTGCATTTACTTGGATCTGCAATCATATAATGCACTGACAGATCTAGGTGTGTGTAATTAGGAGTAATAAATAGAAAAAAAAAACAACAGGTACAATAACATGTATTATGCAGTCAATTCTTTGATATTTGCAGCTAAACCTGACCTATAAATGAGTATATGTGATTATGTTTAACAAACCTTGAATTTTTCATGCATTTTCAGTTAATCCATATATAAAATTGCATTTAGGCATTTATTTTTCCGACAGAAAACTTGGTATTGTTGAATATGATGATATTTGTACTTTCATTATAGCTGAAAATTTTACTTAATATTTATCGTGCACTATTTAGACATGCGAATAAAGTAAATAATAGTGTACTGAATTTTTTTCACTTTTTAAAATATTTTATTATGCAGAAACTATATAACTTTTGGTGTTTATATATTGTTTTGTTTCTGTTGTTGCAGTTGTTATGATATAAGCTTTGTTTAATTAGATAAACCGAAGATAACGTTGCAGAGAAATCAGACATTTGTACAAGATGACATTGTAATGAATCATTATAAAATAAATTCGTGCACATGAACATTGCACAGTAATGTTTGACAATATTCAAATTGCCTGTAACTCTTTGCAACCTTTTGTAAAATACCCAATCCTGTGCTGTCATATATACTAAATTTGTACTGCTGTATTAAAGATCACGAATGCAGGTTTCTATTTACTTCTTAATCATCATGAAATCCCTGTTCTTATAAAATACCTTTGCATAGTTTAGGAACTGTTGCATTTAAATGTTGTCATCACTAAAGCTGGAGCATGCATTACCTGACATGTTGGGCACCTGATTGAACTAAGTGGTCTAAGGTACTTTACTCTTCAGATTATCAACATGTCTAATCTGTCCAGATTATTAGGTGTCCTAGACTCTGGTGATGTGGATACATGAGAAAGCATGCCAGTAGCTTCCTATTAATAGGTCGTTCTTCCTCTACCAGATTTATCATGTGCTGAAAAATGATGTCAAGTCCACAACAACTACAATGTCCCCTGATAGATATGTAGAAGTGATGCATCATGGGAGCACATAATTCTCCCAGGTAGAGATAATAGTACGAGGGAGTCGTCATAAGCTATGCAATGATAAAGTTCTCACAATACTTTTAGAAACTGAAAAAAAATTCCAGTCACTTTAATTATCAAAGGTGTTTATTGATGAAATTTCAAACATATATTTTGTAACTAAATATCACAAAAGCCACAAAGACAAAACAAGTGCATTGGTCGAAGTTGTTAACTATTCCTCTATTGAGACTTTACTTAATGGAGATGGTAAAGTATGGAAATCCCTTTAAATGTTTTTCTGTTCTTTTCCAACATAATCTATTAGTATGTTTTATTTAATATTAATAACAGTAGTAAATAAGATATTAGAATAAGCATGTGATTGAATGTTAATTCATTTACTGTATTCATTCTAATGGAAAAAATGCTGCTGTACAAGTAGGAACTGAGTGAGCAATAAAGGGCCACTGATGATTTAGGTTTGTCAGAGGTAGAAGGAGAGAAAACAAGATGTACCTAGGTAAATCAACCAGTAAAATCTTTATTTAAAAAGAAAATGAATTCACATTGTGCGGCCAACAGCCATTTAAGCAGTCCTTTGAAAATATGTATTAGGAAAACTTGGAAAACATTTAGTTCTAAAACATGTATGTCAATCAATCACGCAGTTTTCACTAGATTGCTATGAAACTTAGTAAATGGTATAGTCATCATCAGAATTTGAGCATAGCAAGACTTGGCTCTAGCAGTATTGTTAGAGTTATTGTCCTTTTTGTTCTGCATATGAATGCAGGACTTGCAGTACTAATTCAGTTCTCATAGTAAACCTAAGCAAACACCATGATATTAAAAATTCAATAACTTTAATTTCTAAGTGTCCTTGATCAAACTGATATTTATCAGTAGAGATGAAACCTGGATGTCAGCTTCTTTGTAGAGGAAAGGGTTATGAGCCACAATATTTTCTGGACCAGTATGTGTTTGAAACCTCAGCTTTCAAATCTGCACCAAAGAGTTGGGGTGCTAATTCCATTAATGATTGCTCCAAGCTCGAGACTATAAGGAGTGAAATTCCAACAATAAAATAATGTCTTTTATTTTTCAGTTGCAACTAGGATAAGCTCTTAAAAGATACTTTTTCATACAAAAAAACTTTCATTATCAGCCAATCCTGGACAGGCCAAACAGATATAGTGTATACTCCATTTTTGTTCACTCATTTCCAGGCTGGTTCCCATTTTTCCATTCAGTTAGTAACGTGTAACTTGCATTATGATAGAATCTTGTGAATACAACTAGTCTTGGAGGTTTTGATAGACCACTGTGATCATCATGTCATCCAGTCGCTATGCTTCACTGGATAGAAGTGCTTAGGGCATGGTCTCTGTTCACTACCTGTTGTCCATTGGCACAAATTTGTTATCACTACTCCTAATAAGCTATTTTAAGAATTGCTATGAAACTTAACACAAACAATCATTTCATCCTAAATGAAAATTTACTGGTCATAGACCAAATAGCATATAGGATGTCTATTGTCCTTGATCTGTATACCCGTATAATTATTACACATTCATTCCATACCCGTATAATTATTACACATTCATTCCATACCCGTATAATTATTACACATTCATTCCATAAGCTACTTGATCCTAAATAAGACTTGTGCTACTCAGGCATCCAATATATTCTTGTTACTGCTTGATCTAGAATGGATGGGCACATCACCATGGTGTTTCACTAAAAGACTTATGTTGACTTGTTGGTCCTAAATGAATGAAAATGGGCTCAATCAGACATCCAATATGACCACCACAGTGCCTGTCTTCGAAATCTTATTTCTACTCCAATATGGTCATATCAGCTTGGGGTTGTCACTAAAAGACTTCTTATGATGTGGTCTTGTAATAAAATGGTGCTCATCTGATACCCATTATTGCTACCATGACAGCCAGTATAAAACTTGTTATCACATCTGTGCAGGAACATAAAAAATTCAGCATAAGATTTCTTCTGATGTCCAGTTCAGTATGGTGATTTTATCAGTTGACCTTTTATGACACCTTGCAGATCCTAAATTAAAATGGTCCCAGTTGTATATCTTATATGTCTGCCTTGATGACAGTCTTTCAAGACTTATTGACACTCCTACTTCTGAATGGATGATTATTATGATGTGGGGTTTTCACCAGTAGATTGTGAAAGATGTCTGTGTTGTCCATTACAATGGGTGCCAAGCTTACATCCAGTATATGCACCACCACAGCCAATTTGAAAATCTCATTATTTCTGAAGAATATCTGAGATAGTTTCAACACTGCAATTACAAGGAAGAAAATATCTTTGTAATTCCTGGACTTTTTGTGCTCAGTAGATGCATTTTCAGAGTTCCTGTCATTTTTCACTGTCTGAATGTAGTATATGACAAGAACCATGTGAATGCACCTTATCTCAAGGATTTTCAAAGATTGCTGTGAAACATCATAAAACCAGTCAGTGCTTTATGTAAAATTTAAATGACTCTAGGTCATAAACAGAAAGAAGCCAAACCAACAAGTTAAGTAAAATCAGCAAGCAATTTATTTATCTAAGGTACCATAATGAAAACTTAAGAGACATTTATACTATTTAGAATTAAATTCTGAATAACTAGAAATATCCTATCACAAGTTAAAAGTATTGAATTAGAATACATGTATTCAAAATGAATTCCAGTTGTCTTGAATGTCCTGATACACCACAGTGATGTAATCCAGAATACCTTTGAATGTGTTTACAATAATTCCAAAATAAAATCTTAATCCAAAATCTATGAGCACTTTGCAATTCCATTGAATAATTGAAATAAGAAGTTTCTCTCAAATTAATTCTGAACACACCTGTAAACTCTGAAAACAAATGGATTCCAGAGACTGATAATAATAATAAAGACTTTATTTAGAGAAGTTTACTCAATTAGTTAAAGAACTAATCTACCTTGAGGCCTTCTATCTTTTATGTACAATATATATAATACATACAACATGATGTGAAGAGTCTGGCTCGAAACTAAATAATTAAGGCCGAGTGGCCGAGTGGTCTAAAGCGCTGTCCGTTACGGACCACTGCCATCTCACCTCTGTCTGCGTGGGTTCGAGTCTAAGATTCGGCTAATGTAGTTAAGTGAGAAAGCTTGCCAGTAGCTTCTCGTGGGTCGGTGGTTCTTTCCGGGTTTTTCTGGTTTCTTCCTCCACCACTAATACTGGCCGCCATGTATAGCCTATATATTGTGCTGAAAAATGGCGTTAAACCATAAAAAAAAAAAAAAAAAAATAATAATTAAGGAATTTTAAATTTCAAAGTATCAAGCCTGGAACACATGCACACGCATCTGTAGAAACATAAACATATAAAAAAAAATTTATTATCATTCTGCATTGAAACATTCAGCTTTGAAAATGATGCAAAATTACAGACAAGCAGGCTGTATGTTTTCTGGGTACTAGCACTGTTAAATTTTCTAAAGATTTCATCCATTTAAGACATTGATTATGAAAAGAAGAAATGCTAGGAGCCTGCCTTATATTGCTGAAAATGTTGTTCCATACTACTGGATCAGTATATTGAAAACTTTTTTTTAAACAATTCCTTCTTTTATTATTGATCAACTCCCTAACCCTCATTAACCCCTTGAGATTTTTGTCGTTTTCACATGAAATGCGAACAGGAAACACATTTTTGGGGCTATTTCTGAATACATCCTAATACACTGACTTACAGCTACATTAGTGGATTATTTTGTGAATTCTATATTTGTTGGATTTGATTCTCTAAAACCGTAAGTTTATTTATTTTATGAAAATATTTGTACTTAAATAAATCATTGTTAAAGTTTTACAAGCTTGTTAGTTTTCACTCTTTCTGTGTTGCTGCTTATTCGAGCCTAAGCACGTAACACATCAAAGTGAAAAAAGAATTTATCAACTTCTTTTTCCTGAAAATATAAAGTGTGCACTGTATGCATTACATTGTAGTTTGCTCTCTTGTCTCTGTAGATACATGTGTATTACCCCCCTCCTTTTTTCCCCTTCTTTGTCTTCTTTCACTGTTTCTCATTCTTCTTTTCTCCTTGCCTTTGTATTTCTGTCTTTATATATATATATATATATATATATATATATATATATATATATATATATATATATATATATATATATATATATATATATATATCTCAGATTGCATCTGCATTATTTCCTTCTGAAGCTAAAGCTTTCTTCACCCTAATTCCATCTGATTTTTTAATTGGAATTCTTTTAATTTTCTAGCAAAACCAGATACAGGCTTACTAATGAAACCCAAATTCTAGCATCTAAAATTTAATTTCCCACCAAAAACTGAACCAAAATATTTTCTTTATCTCTTACTTTTTTTAAAGATGCTTTCGCCTCAGTGAGATTATAATGTCCGCTAGTTTAAATAACTCTTTCAAACACTTTAACTCTTCCTGGGTAGGATTTTAAAAAATATTGTCCACTTTAGATGACATATTGTAAGCTTGATGGTTTCATTGAAGATGTGAAATTAAAATCTTTACCAGGTACAAAAAATTCATAAACAAAATCAATTTAAATTATTTTAAAGATAATTCTTTAATTATCTCAGAAATCTTGTAAGGAAATTCGGACCCAGGACAAGCCTAATAACTCAATGGCATGAAACTAATTAACAGAAAGAAGCAAAACCAAAAAGCTTATTAAAATAAGAAACAAAAGTTAAAATTTAAGAGAAACATTCAGTAGTTTTAATTAAATACCAAAAGTTTAGTAAAGAACATGACAATTACTAGGTAGACCAGAAAATTACAAGGGAAAAACCAATGTCCTGAACTCGGATAATATGTATGTGTGTTTACAAATATTATCTTAAGATTCAGCCTTCACTCTTGGACAAAGGTTAGCCATGTACTATGTTGTTTACAAAATGACCCTTAATTAAAAACCAATGGTTAAAATGTAAAACATAATATAGGTACATGTATATAGTTATTCTAGTTATGATTATGATACTTGGCAAGTCTTTTTTTATAATCTGATCAGCAATTTCTTTTTAGGTGTGTGGTCTAATGGTCTATTATGATTGCCTTTATCGGCCACTCACATCTCAACTCTGTGTGAATTTGTGTCAGCCAATATGTCTATGCGAGAAATCTTGCTAGTAGCTTCCCATGAGCTAGTGTTTCTTCCTGAGATCTCCCCCCACCAAATATACCACCATGTATATCCTATCATGTAGTGGACAAATGGTGTTAAACTCACAAAAAAAACATGTACTATAGTGGCTCGTTTTATTTTGACACTATTCATGAGAGTTGTCCTGCTTATCAAAGTTCTGTCAATGCTGTCTCTTGATGACCACAGCTGAAACTATTTGGTCTCTATGGCAATGAACAAAAAAACTCTGGTGTTTTATATATCCATGGAAACCAATTGAAACATTGTGCTCCAACTTTGTAAGAGTATTTTATCAAAGTTTTTTTTTGATGACCTTCCTAACACCTGTTTGACCTTCCTAACATCTTTTTGACCTTCCTAACACGTTTGGCTTATCAGATTGGTCGAAACTGTATTAATGTTGTTTTCTTTGAAAAATTTATTAAATTTCTTTTGAGCTCTTATACCACAGTTTTGTTTTTATTTTACTTCCCAACAACAGTTTTATTACCATAGTAACCTAAAGGAAACTTGAGTTTGTGTACCATAGCAATAAATATAATACTTATTTTTAACATTTTTTCCAATATTTATCATCTAATTTCAATATTATCCGTGAATTAAAACTGTTATTGTACTTGGAACACCAATGCCTTTATTATATACTTTAGTTTTGGTTGTAGTGATATCATTAAAGATGTTGTAAAGTGCGTGGAGCTTCTAAAAATTAGGCGCTATACAAAGTCCTCATCATTATCATTAAGGGTGATTGGGTAAAATACTTACAAAGAGCAATTACAATGACAATATAATATTTTTGACAAACTTGACAGAGAAACAGACAAACGATTTTTCATGTTAAACAAGCACGTATACAACACACGTGATAAAAAACGACAAATGCACATCCGAATTCTGGGGCCAGCGTAATCGTAAGGGACATTATCTAAGAGTATCAAAGTCTACACAAGGTGTCACACAACCAGTTTTGGCATGATTATTATTTATTCATGATTCTGTGTAATACGTGTACTTGTTGCAGAGGGAAATAAAACCCTCATTTAAATATGTAAAGATATAATTTTTTTGATAACATACAAATACTCAGAATCAAGAATATTCAACCATCATTTGAGAACTGTTTCCATTAATAATAATAATAATAATAATAATAATAATAATAATAATAATGTTTATTTGTAATACAGGCAGCTGTTCCATGATACATATCCATACATTATGCTGTAGAAAAAATGATTTGGTGAACAATGCAAGAACGTCATATCTATTGATAGTACTATACATGAAAGTAGTCATTATAATATAATATGAGATACAAGTATATATTACACAGTAATCCCACAGACAAATGTAAAGAGAACCCTAAAACCTGCATGGAGCAAGATTTTTGACATTGATCTAGGGTCTTATGATAAAACGGTTTCTCTAGTCTTTAATGATTTTATATTAAACAATGCTAAATTGGTCATGAAAACTTTAGTATTATCATTTTGTATACAAGTCCTAATTTTTTCTACAGTCGAACTTTTATATACAAAGGCGGGTAAATATTGTCTTCGTTGTTTTCCATATAGCTGGCAAGAGTAATAAAATGGAATTCATTTTCGATATTAACCTTACAAATTTGACAATCTTTCTTCATAACAAATACTTTCATGTCTTCCCATGTTATCTCTGATTGGCAAGTTTCCGAACATATTGATTATATAATTAAAAAAATATCTCATAATAATTCTATTTATCTTTGACAAATGAATTCTACTTCTATGACCTATAAAAATGTTTTCTTTCCTTCGACGGAATTTCGTCTTGCAGATTGGCCTTAATATACAACCCATGGGTATTTGCATTGAATGTCCGGTATAAGCCCTGGCGTAATTCTGCTAGAAATCATATGTTCTCCCCTAAATTCAAAGACTTCTTAGCCTTATATAACTTCTGTTGTAAATTAGAAAGCCAAACGTGTCTATTCTGTGAATATTTTTACTCTAATAAATGCAAACCACAGATCTCACAACTTTCCTATTGTCTATCAACCGCACATCCGCATGGTTTCTATTAATCAACTTTCCGTACCGACAGCGTTTCACGCCGTAAAACTATACATCTATCTCCTAGGTAACTTATTTTTACTATGACACCACATGCCTGTCAAATCTTTGTTTTAAGCCACATTTCGCCTTTAAAACCACGTCACATTTGCCACCATGGCGGCATAAACGGTAATTGCCAAAGACGGAGAAGTCCCTTCTTATTTATTTCATTGTGTAATTTACTAGTTCCTAGCCATAAATACGGCACCTGGAGTCACACAACCAAATGTACACAATTATATTTTAATAGGGACTAGGGACACTCTAGTGGCTCTGGCTTGAACTCACCAAAAGTAAACCATGGCATCATGGAAATTCACTAACACTTCACTCTGCGACTTTTGCTCGTAGTAACGTGCTATTTTTTTTTTTTTGAGCAAACGAATATTTCCAATAATCAAACAAGTAATCACAAAAATCTAACAATTACTTACAACGGGGCGCTACAACAATTGCGCATACTCCAAATTTATTACAATATCTTCACTATTTTTGCTGATCAATGTAAGAAATGTATTTTCATCATTAAGGCCATGAGTACACAAAACATTCCCAAATTCAAATGTAAGTAAAATGTATCTAACATTGTTAGCCCAGGAATCACAATTACCTCCCATCTTATAACTGTAGATTGTAGCATTCTTTAGGACATATGTCTTCTTGCATTTTATAATTCTTAGCCAATATTTCAAAAGACTGATATATCTTACATTCTGCATACTAATTATTTACAATTCATTATATACGAATTCATTTGGAGTAGACTTAGATGAAACACGAATATATTTACAAAATGACAAATGAACTGTTTAATATCATTGGCATCGTAAAACCCTCCTCCACAAACCTCAACCCCTAAGTCATGGCGGGAGTTATCTTCGATCAAACGGACCAAGCAATCCAGTTACGGGTAATCTGCCAAATTTTGAAAGACTTTGCTTCAATATATGCATAGTTTCCAGCGTCTGCAAGAAGAAAATATGCATCCTAAATTATTATTATTAAATCGGTACCTCTGTATGTCCATAGTACAACTTTTCTTAACTTTTGCGATAGCCACCTCTGTGAAATACAACTGCTCTTCTTTTTTCCCTCCATATTCACATATAATTTTCATTTAGACAATATATCAGTAACCTATTGAGCATATTTTGCAATTGGTTTGCAGTGTCAGCAACGACAATTAAATCGTCTGCTTACAACAGTCAAAATAGTGTTACGGTTTCTACCGACACACCTCTGTTTCCTACAGCTAAAAAGGGTTTCGAATAGGTCAAATATGAAGAAAAGAGTAAACAACCTTTGCGTACGCCCAAAGGACAATTAAACAAGTTGGTTAGACTTAACACGTGCTTTTACATCATTATAAATTGCCTTAATGATTCGTAATATTAATATTTTCACTACGTAGCATTTTGTACAACAAACGTCTCTCTATGATATTGAAGGCTTTCTCGAAGTCAATAAATAATGTATAGAATCTACCCCTATGATTTCTTTAATATTTATAAATATATCATCTGCTTTATAATCCGGCTTGCTCTTCGCCCGGTAATTCGTTCTTGTCCACCCATTAATTTATCTTATTCTTTAAAATCGATGTAAACGCTTTAATAGGGTAGCAGAATAATTCCGCTGAAATTGGAAGGTTCATTTTCATCCCTTTTCATCAAAATTGGTATAATAATAGCCACTGACCAATATTCTGGATAATATTCATCATCGAACGATGATTAAATAATATTGGTACTATTATGTTACCCGTACATATAAAGAAATCCCTGCACAAAGCATCCATTACCCCCAGCTTTGTCATGTTTTAGTTTACTCATTGCTAGATGAACCTCCTCTTCAGTGACTGTTCTGTCTAAAGTCTCATGAATTAGTTGAATGTTTTCATTTTGCTACATCTGGTCAACAGAGCTGGAAAAACTAAATAAATCTGAAAAAAATATTCATGCCAAGTTGCAGATGTGATACTGCTTTACGTATCAGTTCTAGGGATTTTGACAAGGCGCCAGAAAAGGTGTGTATTTTTAGAGTAAAACGGAGATAAAAGGTTTTTTTTTGGTTTTAATTCATAATGCTTTTCCTTGCTTCTTGTAATATAATTTTGATATATTTCTATAGAATTTATAATCTTCAAGCAAATCACTTGTGACATTTAATCTGAACTGTCTTAGATATTGTAAGGTTTGCTTCTGGCAGTTTTGCAATCTATGTCAAACCAAGGCTGACATTGAACAAGTCTTCTTGGAGATATCACAGCTAGGTTTTATTTCTATTGATTTTCTCCATCATGTTTATTGCATCATGGTAAATATCAGTAATTGTTTCGCGCAGTTATTGAGTTTGTTTTTTGTTTATATCATTTAAAATCTTATCCACATTTTGAGATAATAGATCATTGTAATTTTGATATATTTTATTTAAGAACAGAAACTGGTCAAATGTGGGGTTGGGTGGGTGGGGGAGTTTAGGGTTTCCAAGATTTCTAAAGGGCCTCAACATTCTCGGAAAGGACATCAAAGCAAACGTTCGAGTCCATTTATCTGCATTATATTCAATAAACGTGCGCAAGAATTAAACGATGATCAAATTGCAAATGACATGAGACTATACTTGTGTGTGTATTTATGTGTGTAGCTGTGTGTGTGCTCGCGCGCGTTTTCCCCTGTGTGTGTGTGTGTCCATTACTATGCAATCTAGCGAGAACTTTGCATTTTAAATTACTCTAAGAAAACGTTAGATCTCTTTTTTTCCAGTTGAGGAAGTGCTTCAGGCGCTCGCCTTTATAGATTATTGACATCTCACCTCTGTCCGCGTGGATTCGAGTCCCGGGGTCAGCCAAGGTCGGCACGAGAAAAAGCTTGCTCGTAACATATCGTGGGTTTGATCGTTCTTCCCAGATTATGCTTCACCAAAAAATACTGTCGGCCTTTTTCAGTCTATGTGTGCTGAAAATGGCGTTAAACCAATAACAACCAACCAACCAGTTCAGGACAACGACGAATTTATCCCCGTAATTTAATTTTGCATTATATTATATTATTACGTGACTCTACCAGATTAAAAACCATGCAAATAAGTCCTGTTTTGTTTGTTTTTTAAATTTAGTTGATTATTATTGAGGTTTTGAAGTCTTATAAAATACATATAAATAACGACATGTTATTTCTCTTTTTGTTTTCTACCCTGCAAACACAAATAAAATATATTTAATACAAAATATATATGTAATACCATCATCAGCACATTACCTATTTTTTGCATGTACATATAAATCCATTACATTCATCAATAATGACCTAATTCTTATTGTATTAATTATCCATACAGTTAAACAGGGAACCAAACAAATCTCATCGCAAGGGCTACAACCTGTAGGTGTGCAATCACTTAGTGTTGTACAGCAAAATAGAGAGAACCTACATACAGACAGGCAAATGGACGGACTGGAAGTCCCAGATAACAATACCAAAATTGATAGCTTATTAATTGTAATGAAACATAAACAGCATACAGCAGGACCATATGATCAGCCTATCAAATCTAAAGAACATACGGTAGAACCATACAAACAGCCTATCAAATCTAAAAAGCATACAGAAAGACCATATAAACAGCCTATCAAATCTAAATAACATACGGTAAGACCATACGAACTTATCAAATCTAAAAAGCATACGGTAGGACCATACGAACAGCCTGTCAAATATAAACATCATACGGTATTACCATATTAGCAGCCTATCAAATTTAAACAGCATACAGCAAGACCATACGAAGAGCCTATCAAGTCTAAACAGTATACGGTAGGACCATATGAACAGCATATCACCTACATTGCAGAGAGAAATATACAGCATACAGAAAACTGACATATCAAACATATATATTATATAAATCTGGGTAACTTATCATAAGGGACAACTTAACATTTCCTATAGGTCCTAGATTAAAATTCACCAAACTCTGAGAATGCAAAGAAACTAAAAGTAATAATTATCATAGCGTTAGTGTATTTGGTATACAGTACACGTAATCTCCCAACTTAGGGCATGAATATTGAAAGAACTATATATTTTTTTATTACTAAAACGAAGGCATTTTCCTCGCTACCACTTTTCGACTGCGCAAATGATTGCCAAATCACTTACAAATATAATATACATACATACATATATATATATATATATATATATATATATATATATATATATATATATATATATATATATTATATTATATTATATTATATTATATTATATTATATTATATTATATTATATTAAGCCTGTTTATTTCCTGGGCTTTATTCTCTTTAAATATATATGTTTTCAATTCAATTACCGTGTACCAGTTTTGTCTTCATATATAATATTAATATTTTAATTTTCATCCTGTGTTTGGCCGAAACTATTTTGACCGGAGTTATTTCTAAAGGTATGATTACTTAAAATCACCGCATTGTAATGAAACGGCTTAAAATGTAGACTCGAAAGTACAATCCAAGCTTCTAAGCTCTATTGATCAGGGATTTCCCAATTTGGTCTCGCTTTCAAAGTACCTGTATACGGAAGGAGTTTCCTCCAAAATGTTGCACAATTTCCTTTGCATCTTGTTGATATTCTGGTATTGGCTAAAGGTGTATGTGTCTGGATCAATATTTTTGCTGCGACAGTTGATGCAAGGGCACAAAAAGTTGACAGGCAAGTCCTTTATTTTGTACTTACAAGTGTTGTAAGTTAAACGGTGCAGTGAATGTATATGTCTCTTTTAAATTTTATCCTATATTGAAGCTAAATGTTATCATTCTACAATACCGTATGAACAAGATAAAACCCACATTTGATTTTCTTTTATTTGTATCCGATCCTTTTATGCCATGTGGTAGTGTCTGATGTTTTGGTTATATATGTGCTGTTAGTTAAATAATAAAAGACACTGCTACATTTTTTTTTTACAAGAACAAACTTAAAAAAAGTTTATAAAAATAAGCACAGCACATTTCTCTCGGCCGGAAGCTTACTGGTAGGGGATACGTTTTTTTTTTTAATAACAGTCAATTTGGTAGTATGCAGTAAAACATTTACTTCCATTTTCATTGTACTGCAGAAGACAGCGGTTTCATGACGATTTGCCTTTCTGTGAGTACTAAAACTTAACCACAAAAGTACACTGCTATGACTTGAATATATATATATATATATATATATATATATATATATATATATATATATATATATATATATATATATATATATATTCTTTGATGTTATTTATTCAGTTTTATGTTTATTCTAATTTCTTCATAGAAAGGAAGTGTAAAATTTAATGCAAACAAACATTTTTGAATATTGGTTAAACTATGTTCAAGATTAATGATATAATGAGATTAATGGTAATGTGAGATTATGATTATTAAAACATTTGGACATTCAACATTGTTTCTTAGCTTTGGTACATTTCTTTAAACTTATGAATATTCATTTGATAATGGTGGATAAGATAACGCTTACAACAGAGAATAAAGGAGTAGATTTATTTTCTAGTATATAAAATCGGCATGTTCTTGTAGAAACCTTTTGGATAAGTGGTTGAAAGCCGAGATGTTTTCAAGATTTAATAAAATTAAAGCCGAATAATTGGAGATTAAAATGTCGGTAGTCTTGCATTATTCGTTCCGAATGATCCGATATATTTGTTATTTAAGGGCACGTGAGGTTAGTCACATATAATTAATTTGTTAGCATAAATGAAAATCATGCTGCTGCAACAATAATATGTTTATATATTTTAAGCCTTTAGCGTTTAAACTGGCATGAATTTTAGGCCTATACTGTTTTGCTTGTGTGTTCATCTGTCACATGTTTTACATATGTACATTATCAGTGTGATGTTAAGCTAACTTTCTTTGCTTTGTTTTGGTCCAATTTCTTATGGAAAAGTTTTTGTCACTATATATATATATATATATATATATATATATATATATATATATATATATATATATATATATATATCCTACTGTATTTAATGCTTATTCTTTTCATTAACATTTAACACCTCTGTAGTAGTTTTAACTTTTATATGCAATTTTTCTGTTAGAATTTTCTTCTTTTACTGTCCTTTCACGTATTTTAAGCTAGAAAGTAGAATTGCTTATTTTAGTTCTCACTTAGGAATTAAAATAGACATGCTTAGGTAACATAATTTGTTAATAATTATTTTATTCTGCAAGTAGCTTTGACGGACTAGTTTTTTCCTTGTTGTAATATGGAAAATCGACTTTAAATAAAAGCTTATCTTTTTCAATTATCACGTTGAATCTGGGGTTCATTTGTTCATTCATTCATCCTATACAAATTTATTGCGTACAAATATTCTGGCAGCTTTTAATAGTACGATTTGCAAATGACGTCAAGGGTCCCCAAGTGGCCGCGTGGTCTAAAGCGCACTCCGTTGCGGATCACTGCCATCTCACTCTCAGAATCGGCAAATGTGGATATGTGAGAAAGTTTGCCTGTAGCTTCTCATGGGTCGGTGGTTCTTTCCGGCGGTCTTCCCGGGTTCTTCCTCCACCATTAATACTGGCCGCCATGTATACCCTATTGCGTGCTGAAAAATGGCTTTAAACCATACAACTACTACAAATGCTACAAATGACGTCGATAGTAGTATCATCATGATTTACATCGTGCAGAATACCCGTGTAGTATTTACATATCGACACTTCTTGCAGAGTTATACCATCTAATGTTCTCGGACAGGGGCCTGACACGTGTTTTTTTAAATTTTATTTCCGTCTGTCAGTAGCTGAAAAAATAGATTGCGTTGATGTTTTGCAAAATAACACTGTAACCATTATTGTATTTTATAAACTATTTGTCATGAAATGAAAGAAAATAAAAGATCTCATCTCAAAAGAAAATCGCATCCCCAACGATAAATAAAAACAGTATTTTATAGTAGACGAATTTGCTGTTAATTTTAATTGTTATATAAGTTATAATTTAAAACTGAGGAATTAAAACCGACAGGTTTTGTTAAGTAAAACAAGATCGCTCCTTGTGGGTAGAGCGTCCGCCTCGGATGCGAAGGTCGTGGGTTCGACTGGTCGACCTGGTGGCAGGACATTATGCTACATGTCTGCGTTACCATATGAGTCCCCTGTGCTAGACACCACTATAAACTGTCACGTAGCAGACATCAGAGGCATAGCTAGGGGGGGGGGGGCAGGGGGGTACATATGTCCCCGGGCGCCAAGGTACAGGGGCGCCAAAATGAGGCTTGCAACGTTACATTATAATAAGTAAACAAGGGTAATAAATCGGTCACAAGATCGCTGGGGCGCCAATTTTATAGTTCGTCCCCGGGCGCAAAATATCATCGCTACGCCTCTGGCAGACATCATAGCGATATGAATAAAAAATTGTTAAAGCTACGTTTAAAAAAATCCAAATCTCTCTCTCTCTCTCTCTCTCTCTCTCTCTCTCTCTCTCTCTCTCTCTCTCTCTCTCTCACACACACACTTTAAAACTATTATTGAGGTTGGGTAATTAAGCTTTGACACCCCATAATCGATATCATGATGACATTAGAGAACTTGTTGATGATAATAGGAAGCTTTGACACTGAATCGTACAATTCAATAGCTACACTATTAATGTAATAGGAAGCTTTGACACTGAAGCATACAATTCGATAGCTATAGTATTGATGTAATAAGCAGGGAAACTTAAAGTGGGATGGCAATACCCAGGCAAGATAATTATCAGAGAACGCAGGTAAACATAAGACATACCGGGTATCAACAAATGAGAAATAGTGGTTTTGTTTTAAAATTACCACGCTGTCATATGTTACACGTGTCAAACATGTTAAAGAATTGTATAATTATATTTGTAATATTCAAATTAATTACAGATGCAACTATATAAAAATAATTTTTAAACTTGTCTTGTAAAATGAAAAAGCGTGTCGTTAATATTGTTATATTCATTCGTAACAAGGTTACTCGGGTATTTACATACATTTCGTACGGACGGAATTAAACTACAACAGTACATGTACAATGAAAAGTTGATGTTGTTGTTATATATATATATATATATATATATATATATATATATATATGTGTATATATATATATATATATATATATATATATATATATATATGTGTGTGTGTGTGTATATATATATATATATATATATATATATATATATATATATATATATATATATATATATATATAAGGAATTTGTGTTGTAAATTTGTGTTATCTGCGCTTTTTTAAGACGATTTGGAAATCTTCTTTGACATTACATGTATTGAAGTTGGGGTCTCAAACACATGAGGCCCAACAATCCGTATCAAGTGGCTAGCAAAATGATTGGTGTCGTGAGAGATAACAAAGGTGGTGCGGCCCTTGGGATATTGAAAATGCCCTTATGCTCCCAGGATGGTTTGAGTTGGAAACCCATGTATTAAAAGGTTGGCTCGTTACTGGGCATACAACCGGTGCGCATAATTTGAGCATTTTTAAGGCATTGTGTTATGAACGCCCGTCGATTTATTCATGTCGAGACAGTTCATAATTTTGAGAACTAGATCTGGTACAACGTGTTTCAGCTTGAGAGTTGGGTATTTTTCAGGTTCTTGATCGTCATGAATAGGTTGTATGCTAGATTATAGTATTGCTATATATGTTTTTTTTACTATTCTAGTATAGTGCTCATTGAAAATTTCGCCGACACTAGTCTGGCCAGTAATTAGGGCATCACACAATCAGGATGAAGTTACAGACTGAACTTCAATTTTGGTTAATTGGTTTTAATGGTAGGTCAAACGTCCTTAGAATTTTTTTCACTACTGCACTTTTCAAATTTAATAAAGTATGATAGTTTGATTTCTGATCTCGGCGAACCGCTCCGGTGGCCTAGTGGTTAAAGCATCCGCCACGGAAGTGGGAGGTCGTGGGTTCGATTCCTGGCTGAGTCATACCAAAGACTTGCAGAAATAGTACTAACAGCTGTCTCGCTTAGCGCTCAGCATTAAGGGTTAATGTTAGGACTGGTTGGCCTGGTGTCAGGATAATGTGACTGGATGGGACATCATGCTACATGTCTCATGCTACATGTCTACGGCATGATATCCCAGTGCTAGACATTACTATAAACTGTTTCACTGCAGACATCGTAGCGATATGACTAAAAAAATTGTTAAAGCTACATTTAAAATCCTGATCACTCACTGATCTCCGTGACAACAATTATTGTATATTTCACAGAACCGTTTAAGTTTATATTTGATAGTTGTCATACCCTTTTATATATAGCCATTCTAAGTGAACTGATGGGGTGGGGGTGATTTTGATATATGATTATCAGTGACCTTCAATGGTATATTTTCATATGCTAAATATTTATCGTGACTTGAAGAGAATATTACTATCATCATCAAGGAAATGTTTCTCTTCAAAAAAATTTTCAACTTTTAAATGTGTTTTCTTTTCACATTTGTTTAACATATATCTTTTTTTATTGTTGTGGAAATCATATGATAATAAGGCCGTCGCAAGTTTGCGCTGGAAAAAACGGCGTCTCGGGCGAGCGTTTGGAAAGCATCCCACAAACTCCGCCAAATGACGCTCCTGGTGTTTGTCCGTATCGCCCACACCTTACGACGGCACTGATGCCAGTCACTAACACCATGTTCAAACATTTATGTTATGCCAACATCATTTTGAATTGTTTGTAGGAATTATATATTTTAAGGAAGGGGAGCAGTCTTTAACACAGCAAGTAGGGTTCATTATGACAGTTGTTAAGTTGAAATTATCAACAGTTGATCTAAGGAGTAGACATTTTCCTCATTTAAAAGCGCAAAGCTGTGGTACTAGATATACATTTTCATGCTTGGTAAAAAAATTAATATTTAATTTGGCTTCTATTAGCATTAAAGACAGCATTTACTCAAAACCGCAGACACATTTATTGAGGCGACATTCCATGAATATTGATTCAGTGTAGAAACTTTCAATTCTTCGTAGAGATAGGCAATACCTATAATAAACAAATAAGTCTCCACAATTAAAATATCTTTCTTTCCTTTTAAGCGTGTAGCTTTTGAGTTTTGACTGTAACTCAACTTGAACTTTATAAAAGATTAAGTTTTAGACTGATAACACAAACAGAGCTACTAGATAAATAGGTGGTACTGTAAACTGAGGGTATTTCGTGTACACAGCGGACCGTGCACATTTGAGTACTTTCGTAATGTTGCGCAACTAAAGACAACATTTATGATGGAACTTCAAATGTTGGAATAGGATAGTGGAGTGTCTAGAAATATGCAAAATGTTTTTATTGTAGTCCCTGCGGGTGTGACAGGTGATGGGTTGGTTTTACCACAGGAGTCTGACGTTTTATATTTATATAACTTTTATGAAAATATATTTACCAACTTCTATGAAGAATGTTTTGTGAAATGTTTTATGAAGAAGTTTCCCTCATAAAGTCATAGATGTATTAAATTTGGAATCCGGAATGATAGAGAGAAGAGAAGAAAGTGTTCAGGCTCTCTTAAAAGAGTGTCTCCACGATGATGGGATACCGCTACATCTATAATGAAAAGACAAACATCTTGCTAGCTCTCGATATGAGGAATTGACCTGGGCGATATAACCGATAAGGTGATTTCATGTTTTCAGAGATTTTACCGTACTTTGTTGATAAAACGTCAGACTCCTGTGGTTTTACATATATTAAAAATACTTCTCAAATTTTGTGGCCAGCACGTGTCTGAAAATATGTTTGTTTTTGTTTGTGTGCTTTAGATTTTTAACGTAGCTTTAAAAAAATTTCAGTCATCGCTACGATGTATGCAGTGTTGCAGCAGTTTATAGTCATATCTATCATTAGGCCACTGAAGCGGTCGTCAGAGAATGTGTGTAACCATTGATTGATGGGAAGTAGAATGAAAACCTGGGCCATTCCTCGAAGGTACAAATACATGTCCCAAAGTTTGTAACTAAGAGACGAGTCGGATTCAGATCACCACTCTCTCTGTCCAAATACACACACATACACGTGGACACACGCACGTATACACACATGAAATCTCACACCAATGGACTTTTCCCTGGGAGGGCAGATTTTGTATGTGGGTGGGATAAAGCGGGGGAGTGTGAGGATATGTTCTACAAATATTACAGTCAATATAATTCGCAGATATCGTTTTTACGAAGACTGCAAATTAGTGATTTACGAGTTGGACAGTCAATTTCTTTTACTCCAAGGAACACGGATGCTTTTCAGGGGGAAGGGGCAATGTTTTTTTTTTTTTTTTTTGGGGGGGGGGGTAGGTAAAAATTCATATCACTCATAAAGCGGTAACGTACTTAAGTTTTTGGAAATGTAGGATATTCTTTTCGATTTCAGATGTTCCACTTCAAACTGGAAAGGTTGCTATAGTAACTGGGGGCGCCTCAGGAATCGGATTCTTCGTATCTAAGGGATTAGTTGCCAAAAATGTCCATGTTATTATAGGTAATTGATCATGTACATTTTTTTTTAAATTTTGGTCCAGGAAAAGATTTATCATCCCCGCTTGGGTTCTTTTGCTAGGCACCAGGAGCTGAATATGGAAAATATACAGACTACAGCATTAATGTACAGTACACAGACTGGATAAATAACACAAAACCATGAGGTTCATAATTTAATGTCTTATGGCTCTTCTTTTTAAGGAACTTCCATTAGATAATTTTACAAAGCTTCAAGAGTATGTAATTAACATATTAATGAAAAGTTCTGATGTAGTAAACATTATTTCTCATCTAGTAGCATTTAATACAAAAATAACCTACTTGACACACACATTTTTTATCGCTACAAATTTTTAATACGGTTATTAACAGGCAAATAACTAGTAAAATAAAAAACAAAATTAAAAATAAATAATTAAAAGGGTATGGCAATTAGTTATACCCCAGAATCATGATGTAGGAAAAGAGGTGAGTATGGTTATAACCCCAGAATCATGGTGTTGGGAGATGGGATGAGTAGAGGATGGGCAAGTAGGGTTAAAACCTTAGAATCATGGTGTTGGGAGATGGGGTGAGTAGGCAACGAGTGAGTAGGATTAAAACTACATAATCATGGTGTTGGGAGATGGGGTGAGTAGGGGATGGATGAGTAGGATTAAAATCTCATAATCATGGTGTTGGGAGATGGGGTAAGTAGGGGATGGATGAGTAAGGTTATAAACCCAGAATTATGGTGTGGAGAATGCATCAGTATGATTATTACAGCATAATCATTGTGTTGGGTGATGGGGTGAGTAGGGTTAATACTCCATACTCGTGGTGTTGGGTGATGGGTTGAGTAAGGGATGGGTGAGTAGGATTAAAACTACATAATCACGGTGTTGGGAGATGGGGTGAGTAGGGGATGGGTGAGTAGGATTAAAACTACATAATCACGGTGTTGGGAGATGGGGTGAGTAGGGGATGGGTAAGTAGGATTAACTACATAATCACGGTGTTGGGAGATGGGGTGAGTAGGGGATGGGTAAGTAGGATTAAAACTACATAATCACGGTGTTGGGAGATGGGGTGAGTAGGGGATGGGTGAGTAGGATTAAAACTACATAATCACGGTGTTGGGAGATGGGGTGAGTAGGGGATGGGTGAGTAGGATTAAAACTACATAATCATGGTGTTGGGAGATGGGGTAAGTAGGGGATGGATGAGTAGGATTAAAACTACATAATCATGGTGTTGGGAGATGGGGTGAGTAGGGGATGGGTGAGTAGGATTAAAACTACATAATCATGGTGTTGAGAGCTGGGGTGAGTAGGGGATAGATGAGTAAACACCTAAAATACCCCTTTTCACCTTGACAACAAATTATGAAAAAAGATGTAGCGGTTGTCAAATAGAAGCCCATTAAAACTGGTCTTATCAAATTTTGTACTTGCTCTTAAACTCATTTATAATTATATATTTCTTAGGGGCCAGAGATCCCAATGAAGGCAAACAAGCTATAGGCAAAATCAGAGAGGATTATCCTAATGCCAAAGGTATTTTTCAGCCTGTGTTATGCAAGTAAAATAAATTAAAAATCTTTAATAAACAAACATGACTGTCTCAGACGATTTGGTAATTTTCATTTTGTTAAAATTTAAAAATCATGTTCAGATGTGAATACCTATGTTTTGATAATTGCTTTTTTACCTATGCTTGTTCTGAACTTCATCTATTTTAAAAAAAAAAAAACCCTCAAGAATATCTAGAATATTTTAACAAATATCAGCAGCAAATCTTGACTTATTAACCATGATCAAATGTACATTGTTATGTAAGGTAAATATTACAGTGTTGCTATGCACATGTCAGATATTTTCATCTTTGAAACATCTTGAATAGTATTTTCTAATTTGATTTTATTTCAGATTCGATAAAACTGATTATGATTGATATGCATATTATTTTCATAATTTTATCAAGAGCTAGTAGATTTAAGATGTCATAACATGCTAATGCAGTGAGAAAAAAATGACATAAAAATGTGATTAAAATGCTATTCCTTTTTATCATAGTGGATTACATTCATCTGGACCTTGCATCTTTAGAATCAGTGGAATCATTTTCTCAAGAGTTCCTGTCTAGAAGCTTGCCTCTTCATATTCTTGTGAATAATGGTAAGATTATCAAGACAATAAGCACAGTATGTCAGTATACCCATCCATTTGTACAAAAAAATACTTGAACAAATCAATAATAATAACTTGAAACTTTACAACATTAGAGCTCATTCAGTTTAGGGCAGGTAGGAGAATGTCTCTTTCATTTTTAAGTATGATTTATAATGAACAATCATGGTTGCTATAGAAATTCCTGCACATATTGGCTGTGTTTTCAGAATCATAGTGGTTAGTTTTTGTAATGTATTATGAATATGACTGGTATTGTATTTCTTTTTTTAAACATTTTTAATGCTGTGGGCAATAAACTATAAAAAGTATAGCATTATAACAGTTGTACCCACAGTACACTAGGCAAGGTTTGCATCTGTTAATCTTAATTTGGTGAAGTGTTTCATTGTCTTTAGAAAATTGGAAGGGTATACTTATTAGACTGTGTTACATATTAGGCTATGTTTCATATTAGACTCTGTTACATCTTAGACTCTGTTACAATAGACATTAGGTCTAGGATGACTTGATTTGATTTGACAACACGTATAACTCTAATGCCAAACTGGGGCAATTTGGTTGCTATACAAACACTTGATGAAAACATCAACTTCATGAATTACATTTAATGCTATGTTCTTCTGTTTTCTAAATTACATTTTAAAATTTGGCCTTTGACACCCTCAAAACATTTAAAACCAAGATTGTAAAAATCCTTAAAAGAGGGATAGGTAAAATATTTGAGTATATGCAAAAGAGGTGTGATATTTGGAGTGCATGCAAGATGTACAGGTGTGATACTTGGAGTGCATGCAAGATGTACAGGTGTGATACATGTACTTGGAGTATATGTAGAAGAGATACAGATTCAAACTTGGAGTGTTTGCAAAAGAGGTACAGGACTGGTGGATTATTTGGAGTGTTTGCAAAAGAGGTACAGGACTGGTGGATTATTTGGAGTGTTTGCAAAAGAGGTACAGGACTGGTGGATTACTTAGAGTGTTTGCAAAAGAGGTACAGGACTGGTGGATTATTTGGAGTGTTTGCAAAAGAGGTACAGGACTGGTGGATTACTTGGAGTGTTTGCAAAAGAGGTACATGACTGGTGGATTACATGGAGTGTTTGCAAAAGAGGTACAGGACTGGTGGATTATTTGGAGTGTTTGCAAAAGAGGTACAGGACTGGTGGATTACTTGGAGTGTATGCAAAAGAGGTACAGGTGTGATACTTTGAATGTATGCAAAAGAGGTACAGGTATGATATTTGGAGTATAAGCAACAGAGATACAGATATATGCAGCAGAGTGCGAGAGCAGGCGGTTATTTATCTAGGCTTGGTAAGCAACACTGGTTTTTGTGTAGATTTTAGCTTTATTTTACATTAAGTTGTAGGATCCTTACTTGATGTTTGTGTGTTCTTTGAACCTGAATGTAACATTTTGGTGGCAGTGGTACTGATTCCAATTATTCTATGTGAATTAGTTGGAATTGTTATATATATATATATATATATATATATATATATATATATATATATATAGTAGTAATTAATTAATCTTTTGTACTGCTGATGATTCACTTTAGCAAGGGATCACTTTATAATGTTGGTATTACAGAGATTCCTTGCTGTAATGAACTATATTGTACCTAGCTTTCCATTTTTTTGTTGCCTTTATTGTAGCTGGAGTGATGTTCTGTCCCCTTCGGCACACAGTAGATGGATTTGAAGAGCAGTTTCAAGTCAACTTCCTCAGTCACTTTCACCTTACACAGCTTCTCCTTCCAAAGCTCAAGGAATGTGGGGAGGATAACTCTTGGGCAAGAATAGTTTTTACATCCTCTATTGCACACTTCCTTGGACATATTGACCTCAGATGTTTTGGTAAAAGGTAACTAATCTACAGTTTTAGAACTGCATCAGAATGTCAGTATTTTGGTTCGAGTTTAATGTAAGGTGTGCTGTAAAATATTAATCAGAGCTATCATTCTTGTGAGCTTGTGTCTACATAGTCTGAGAAAATTATCAGGTAAAGATTTTCTTTAAAATTTTACACAATTGGTAAAGTTTCAGTGGAATTGCGTGTGTGATTTTGGAATGTCGCACATACTCAAAGTTCAGGATGTACATGTTGACCTAGTTTCTTTGTTGTGTCAGATTTAATCAAAGATCAGGATGTACATGCTGACCCAGTTCTTTTCTGACCTAGTTCCTTTTTATGTCAGATTTAATTATAGAACAGGATGTACATGTTGACCTAGTTCCTTTTGTTTTATAATGACTCCAAATTTCATCATGTTTCATGGTAAACTATTATTGATTTAACCGGATGGGAACTTGCAAAGTGCTTCATAATATCTGGTATTTCATTACAATTGCTTGTGTGATAATTAGAGTTGACTGTACATTTTATTTCTTTTGAATTTAATGTTTGAGATTAAAGATCATATATAATTTGATAGGTTAAAATATAATTTAAACCATCAAGCTCATGGCAGAAACTTTTACATTCTCTAATTCTTTATTTCTGATCTGGCAAAATATTTTCTGTAGCACATGGTAGAAACATACACAAGTCCAAATTCTTTCTTCATGATCTAGAAACAAATTTGCTGTAGCACTTGGAGAATACTTTTCACATTCCAAATCAAACTCTTCCTTCCTAATCCATCAAAATGCTTTCAGACAGCAAACTGTGCATGATTTATGTACTATCTTCATGAATTCATTTCCAACACTGTATCATGCAGTCAAAACAGTTGGATAAAAAGTAGTCAGATTAAAAGGACTCAAACTGAAAATGTAACCATGGCAACATGCCAACATAACAATATTGCCTCAAGTTTATTTTTGACTCGTACTAAATAAATGTGCCTAGGGATTGATTGATTGATTGATTGATTGATTGATTGATTGATTGATTGATTCATTCATTCATTCATTCATTCATTCATTCATTCATTCATGCTTTACCTTTATGTTAGATCATACATTTTATGTCATCACTGAGCTTATTATAAAACAAAAATGGTTTACAGACTTTTAATGCTATATTTTTATTTTCACTGTGTTAGGCAGCTTAAAATGTTTCACAATATTTTACTGGGCTAGGTACAAAAATCTGCCCAATGTGCGTATGGAGTGGGGCCAGGGATTGTTAGGTTGTTGTTGTTGTTGTAGGGTTTAACGCCATTTTTCAGCACGATAGGGTGACATGGAGGCCAGTATTATTGGTGGAAGAAGAACCCAGGAACCCCGCCAGAAAGAACCACCGACCCATGAGAAGCTACTGGCAAGCTTTCTCACATAACTACATTAGCTGAATCTTAGACTCGAACCCATGCAGACAGAGGTGAGATGGTAGTGATCTGTAACGGAGAGCGCTTTTGACCACTCAGCCACTCGGGGCCCCAGATTGTTTGGTAGGTGATTTGATATGGATTTAAAATGAGAAAATCTAACCATTGGGATGTTAGGTTTGTACCTGGAGCTTATAACTATCTCAGATTATAGTTACACCCTTAAACTGAACTTCCATATTTTGTCCACATACCATGTATACAGGTAAGTATGTTGAGTTCAACTGCAAACAACACAAACTGATTTCCAGTTACACAATGTGTTGTCACTGTAATAGGCCCTGGACTGCATACCGTATACAAATTTCATCCTGCTTACACAAATTTGTTATCACTGTTATAATCTCAGGACTATGCACAGTATACAAATTTCATCGGTGACCTAACAAAAGAGCACACAACAAAAAGGCACCGACAAAAGAGCACTGACAAATGAGCCCAACGCATAAGAGCTCAACACAAAAAGAACGCCGCTAAAAGAGCGCCTATTAACTTATACTAACAAGTAGAGTAGAGATCACATAGTTATATTAAGAAGTTTTCAAATGATAGAAGTTTCAATTAAAAAAGAAATAAAACATTATTGAGCAAAAGAAAGATGTTTGCAACGATACTATCAAGTATAAGAGATCAAATAGCATGCTTACACAATTATCACTGTAATAGGCTCAAGACTGCATACAGTATACAAATTTCAGAATGCTTACATGATGTGTTGAGACTATAATAAGCTCAAGACTGCATACATTGTACAAATTTCAGCATGGTTACAAAATGTGTTGTCACTGTGATAGACTCATGACTGTATACAGTATACAGATTTTATCATGCTTACACAATGTGTTGTCACTGTAATAGACTTATGACTGTATACAGTATACATATTGCATACACAACAGACTCATGACTGCATATGGGATACAAATCTCAACATGCTTACACAATGTATCTCTGTAATATATTTTTGACTGCATACAATATAGATTGTATCATGCTTCCACAGGGTGGTGTCACTGTTATAAACTCCAGACTGCATACAATTATAAACATTATAAAAATTTCAAAATGCTTACACAGTTTTCACTGTAATGGACATGAGGCTGTACACCGTATAGATTTCATCATGCTTACACAGTGTGTTGTCACTGTAATGGACACAAGGCTGTACACTGTATAGATTTCATCATGCTTACACAGTGTGTTGTCACTGTAATGGACACAAGGCTGTACACTATAGATTTCATCTTGCTTACAGAGTTTGTTGTCATTGTAATGGACACAAGGCTGTACACTGTATAGATTTCATCATGCTTACACAGTGTGTTGTCACTGTAATGGACACAAGGCTGTACACTGTATAGATTTCATCATGCTTACACTGTGTTGTCACTGTAATGGACAAAAGGCTATACACTGTATAGATTTCATCTTGCTTATAGAGTGTGTTGTCATTGTAATGGACACAAGGCTGTACACCGTTGTCACTGTAATATACTCTTGACTGCATACCATATACAGATTGATCATATAAAATTCTGTCTATTCTCTTGACTGTCAATTTTCATACACTCTAATTTTCATGCCCTTTAAATTTTAAGATGCCAGTTTTTTAAACATTATTCATGAATGTTATAATTAATATTTGTCCTTTACTTTTTGTTTAAAGAGAACTGAATTCTTATTAAAATTTTCAAACTGATAGTATCTTTGAACATGATGATTAATATATTTATACCTATCATTATTTGTACACCTGAAAAATAATAATTCATAGGAGGTTTACAAAATCTTTACAATAATAGAAAAATGAATATGCCAGCATGGTATGAAGTTTTAACATGTATTTTATCATATGATTCAGGATTGAAGATGAGTATGAATACTCTCCTCATCAGAGCTATTGTGACTCCAAGCTAGCTATAGTCCTGGCTTGTTATCATCAGGCTCGAGTTTTTCGAACAGAGAAAGCAAGAGTAGCCATCAATGTTCTTCATCCAGGCATTGTAGACACCAGATTGATTCACCATGTTGGCCAGCCATTAAGATGGTTTCTAGGGCTTCTTGCAAAGTTTTTATATAAGGTATGTTTTTTCCCTAATTTTTAAAGTAGTATATACTTACTTATAAATGAAGTGCAACTGCAAACTACACATACCTAGATCTGAATAATGTGCCAGCGGATTAGTCAGTAGACTAAACATCACAAACATTTATCTGCTAGTGCATTGTGGGATGGCAGATCCAGATATGAGTCATTTTCCAGATGGCTGCTAAATGTTATGAAATAATCTAACATATTTTCTGGCCTTTAAGTCGATACTTTTTTACTTGAAAGTCAGGTCTTCATCTTATACTTTGAATTTACTTATATATGGATTGCGTCACAGAAATTGCATTAATTTATGCATGAATTATGGTACCCAGTATGCTGTTAAAATTATTCTATAAATGGAATAATCAAAAACAGGTTATATATACTAGTACAAATTCTTGTTAAATTACTATGTCAATAAAATGTTGTAAACTAATATGACTGCGTTTATATGTATCTGTTTTGTAATTATTTTGCCTGAAGTATTTCTGTATTTTTTATTTCTCAAATATGAAACAAAATAAAAGAATTGTTGGTAAAATATTCACTGGGCTGCATTATGAGCACACTTACGGTGTATATGCTATAGTGTACTAATTTGTTTGTTCCTAAAAAAAAAAGATAGGAAATAATTTTGTTTTATTCATCCTTTTTAACCATACCTCATTCTTACTGGTCACATTTTAGCAACTGGTCTACTGATATTTGATTTTCCAGTTTACTGTTGGGCACATGCGAGTGATTACCAGCATAGCTTTTTCATAGATCTAATTGATCCTAGAAAATTATGTAATCAATAGTAACTCGAGCATTCTATGATTATTAATAAAATACCATAGATTTTACTTTCTAATGAATCCCCCAAATCATATGTTTATAATTGTATTTGACAAAGTTTCTCCAATAAATATGGTTTAAACTAAACTAAAATCATATACATGTATAAATTACTACTTCTAGATTATCAATGATTCATTTGTAGTTTTGCATTTCAGCAAATTGTAATGTCAATACATCACTCATATTCATTCTTAACTAGCTGTAATTTTAGTGTTTATCTTTGATTATGCTGGTAGTTGATAAATTGATCTTTGGTTTCCAACAACAATCAAATCCAGTTGCCGCGATTGTTTAAACCCTGATATTTGCTTTGGCTACCGATACTAGTTAGCATATTGCTGGTACCCCATGGTTCTTTATCATTAATCCACATCAGTTTCTAAAATCAAGTGGATTAAGAACCACAGGAAATGATGCTCACTTCCTTTGCTGGATGTAAATAATGAATTTAGTCATGGGCATTGTTTTTGTTGCTATAGTACTGGCAGATTTTAATGAGTTGGGTGTTTTGATCACTCTTTTCAGTCATAATTATTCAAATAAGTATCCCTGTACAAATCATACAACTTATCTCACAATGCCTCCCATCAAATCACAAAGTCTTACACAGCGAACTTTAAACTGGAAGTTGTAAAGTTTGCGTAAGAGAAAGGTGGGAATACGGCTGCTCAGAATAAATATGGTGTCAGTGAAAAATGTGTCTGGGATTGACGTAAAGCTAAGATTGCATTACACACTATGAAAAATCCCAAAGAAAGCAAATCATGGCTGCAAAGCGAGATGGATTAATATTGAGGATAAATTAGAAGAGTATGTCTTGACAATGTGCTGTGTGTTGTGAAATGAAATGGAGACAGACAATAATGAAACTATTCCCAAAAATCTGAATCCCGAGATAGCCACCATTTTTCATTCTGATATGCAAGATGAATACTTCGAGGGACTTTCAGATACTGGAGATGATTAAGTGAACTCTTAATCATTTTTTCTTAATTAGAATGTGGAATAGTTCTACTACAGGTAATAAAATGTTTTACAAACATCGATATTCTTTCAATTATAATTGACATCTTACATAATATGTATTATTAAAATGTTCATTTGTGTAAATTTGATACTGCATTTAACAGATATGTAATAATAATAATAATAATAATAATAATAATAATAATAATAATGATAATAATAATGATAATGATAATAATAATAATAATGAGGACTTTGTACAGCGCCTAGTTTTTAGAAGCTCTAAGCGCTTTACATGATGATATGACTACAACAAACAAAAACAAAAACTAACACCATTCAATTAGAAAACATAAAAAATGCTGAAAATATTTAAGGATGGAAACATTATTAGGTCTTTAATGTTGATTTTGTAATTGAAAAAGGTGAGTTTTAAAAGCACACTTCAAAGGGATCACTGTGTCTTTGTGTCTAATTTCAATGGGCAATTCATTCCATGTTGCTGGGCCCTGGTATTCAAAAGAACATTGTCCATATGACTTCGTTTTCATATTGGGAATAATGAGTACTATACATTTGTCAGAAGAGGAGCATAAGTAACTTGCTTGTGTGTACACATAGGTGAGGCCATATGGGTATTCTGGACTGGAGTCCGTCAGTGAAACGTAACACAGAAAGCAAATTTATTTTCGATTCTGGATCAAATGGATAGCCAGTGCAGGGTACAGAGCAATGGGGAGGTGTGCTCTGATCACGGTACTCAAAAGATGATTCAAGTAGCTGTGTTTTTAACTTTTTGAAGTTTCTGGAGTAGTTATTGAGATTGACCAGACAGAATTGAGTACCAGTAACAATAGTCCAGTCTTGAAGGTACTAATGAACACAAAAGCATTTTAGTGGCATCAGTTGAAAGATATTTGCAAATGAAGTTGGTGCATCTCAGCTCAAGATATGCAGCCTTGCATATGTTCATGACATGCTGGTGCAGTGTGAGAGTACTGTCTACAGTAACACCTAGGTTTCATACTTACTGTGTGAACTTAATGTCGGTGTTGCTGATATTTATTGTTTGAGGTAAAGGATGTGAATGAGAAAGTCTTTGCGTTGTGATCAGAATGGCCTCAGCTTTATCATTATTCATCTGCAGCTTGTTACTGTACATTAAAAATCCAAATCATACACGCACTCTTGGGGGAAAAGGTAAACCAAAGTACCACCAAGATGATAATACTTCCATAATACCCTAACATGGACAGACCAAGGGAAAAGGAAATCCAAAGTACCATCAAGATGATAATACTTCCTTACATACCCTTACATGGACAGACCAAGGGAAAAGGAAATCCAAAGTACCATCAAGATGATAATACTTCCATAATACCCTAACATGGACAGACCAAGGGAAAAGGAAATCCAAAGTACCACCAAGATGATAATACTTCCTTACATACCCTAAGATGGACAGACCAAGGGAAAAGGAAATCCAAAGTACCACCAAGATGATAATACTTCCATAATACCCTAACATGGACAGACCAAGGGAAAAGGAAATCCAAAGTACCATCAAGATGATAATACTTCCTTACATACCCTAACATGGACAGAACAAGGGAAAAGGAAATCCAAAGTACCACCAAGATGATAATACTTCCATAATACCCTAACATGGACAGACCAAGGGAAAAGGAAATCCAAAGTACCACCGAGATGATAATACTTCCTTACATGCCCTAACATTGACAGACCAAGGGAAAAGGAAATCCAAAGTACCACCGAGATGATAATACTTCTTTACATGCCCTAACATTGACAGACCAAGGGAAAAGGAAATCCAAAGTACCATCAAGATGATAATACTTCCTTACATACCCTTACATGGACAGACCAAGGGAAAAGGAAATCCAAAGTACCACCAAGATGATAATACTTCCTTACTACCCTAACATGGACAGACCAAGGGAAAAGGAAATCCAAAGTACCATCAAGATGATAATACTTCCTTACATACCCTAACATGGACAGACCAAGGGAAAAGGAAATCCAAAGTACCATCAAGATGATAATACTTCCTTACATACCCTAACATGGACAGACCAAGGGAAAAGGAAATCCAAAGTACCATCAAGATGATAATACTTCCATAATACCCTAACATGGACAGACCAAGGGAAAAGGAAATCCAAAGTACCACCAAGATGATAATACTTCCTTACATACCCTAACATGGACAGAGCAAGGGAAAAGGAAATCCAAAGTACCACCAAGATGATAATACTTCCAAAATACCCTAACATGGACAGACCAAGGGAAAAGGAAATCCAAAGTACCACCGAGATGATAATACTTCCTTACATGCCCTAACATGGACAGACCAAGGGAAAAGGAAATCCAAAGTACCACCAAGATGATAATACTTCCTTACATACCCTAACATGGACAGACCAAGGGAAAAGGAAATCCAAAGTACCATCAAGATGATAATACTTCCTTACATACCCTTACATGGACAGACCAAGGGAAAAGGAAATCCAAAGTACCACCAAGATGATAATACTTCCTTACATACCCTTACATGGACAGACCAAGGGAAAAGGAAATCCAAAGTACCACCAAGATGATACCGGTAATACTTCCTTACATACCCTAACATGGACAGACCAAGGGAAAAGGAAATCCAAAGTACCACCAAGATGATAATACTTCCTTACATACCCTAACATGGACAGACCAAGGGAAAAGGAAATCCAAAGTACCATCAAGATGATAATACTTCCTTACATACCCTTACATGGACAGACCAAGGGAAAAGGAAATCCAAAGTACCACCAAGATGATAATACTTCCTTACATACCCTTACATGGACAGACCAAGGGAAAAGGAAATCCAAAGTACCACCAAGATGATAATACTTCCTTACATACCCTAACATGGACAGACCAAGGGAAAAGGAAATCCAAAGTACTATCAAGATGATAATACTTCCTTACATACCCTAACATGGACAGACCAAGGAAAAAGGAAATCCAAAGTACCATCAAGATGATAATACTTCCTTACATACCCTAAGATGGACAGACCAAGGAAAAAGGAAATCCAAAGTACCACCAAAATGATAATACTTCCTTACATACCCTAACATGGACAGACCAAGGGAAAAGGAAATCCAAAGTACCACCAAGATGATAATACTTCCTTACATACCCTAACATGGACAGACCAAGGGAAAAGGAAATCCAAAGTACCATCAAGATGATAATACTTCCATAATACCCTAAGATGGACAGACCAAGGGAAAAGGAAATCCAAAGTACCATCAAGATGATAATACTTCCATAATACCCTAACATGGACAGACCAAGGGAAAAGGAAATCCAAAGTACCATCAAGATGATAATACTTCCTTACATACCCTAACATGGACAGACCAAGGGAAAAGGAAATCCAAAGTACCACCAAGATGATAATACTTCCATAATACCCTAACATGGACAGACCACGGGAAAAGGAAATCCAAAGTACCATCAAGATGATAATACTTCCTTACATACCCTAACATGGACAGACCAAGGGAAAAGGAAATCCAAAGTACCATCAAGATGATAATACTTCCTTACATACCCTTACATGGACAGACCAAGGGAAAAGGAAATCCAAAGTACCATCAAGATGATAATACTTCCTTACATACCCTTACATGGACAGACCAAGGGAAAAGGAAATCCAAAGTACCACCAAGATGATAATACTTCCTTACATACCCTTACATGGACAGACCAAAGGAAAAGGAAATCCAAAGTACCACCAAGATGATAATACTTCCTTACATACCCTTACATGGACAGACCAAGGGAAAAGGAAATCCAAAGTACCACCAAGATGATAATACTTCCTTACATACCCTAACATGGACAGACCAAGGGAAAAGGAAATCCAAAGTACCACCAAGATGATAATATTTCCTTACATACCCTTACATGGACAGACCAAGGGAAAAGGAAATCCAAAGTACCACCAAGATGATAATACTTCCTTACATACCCTTACATGGACAGACCAAGGGAAAAGGAAATCCAAAGTACCACCAAGATGATAATACTTCCTTACATACCCTAACATGGACAGACCAAGGGAAAAGGAAATCCAAAGTACCATCAAGATGATAATACTTCCTTACATACCCTAACATGGACAGACCAAGGGAAAAGGAAATCCAAAGTACCATCAAGATGATAATACTTCCTTACATACCCTAACATGGACAGACCAAGGGAAAAGGAAATCCAAAGTACCATCAAGATGATAATACTTCCTTACATACCCTAACATGGACAGACCAAGGGAAAAGGAAATCCAAAGTACCATCAAGATGATAATACTTCCTTACATGCCCTAACATGGACAGACCAAGGGAAAAGGAAATCTAAAGTACCATCAAGATGATAATACTTCCTTACATGTCCTAACATGGACAGACCAAGGGAAAAGGAAATCCAAAGTACCATCCTGAACTGGTCCAAGATTGTCTAGATTTAAATGTAATTAAAAATGTTTGGAGAACTTTGAAAGATTATGCTCAGTGGAAAGTAAGTCATATTAATTCCAAGATTTATCTACAAGCATTGGTTAAGAAACAGTATGACCTTCCATTACTTTATAATGGGATGCATTATGAGAGCATTTTTAAGAGATTACAAGAAGATGGGGGGGGGCAAATAACTAAGTATTTAACACTGAGTAAACTCTTCTGTGATCATATCCTAGCTGCCATAATGTGCCGTGTCACACAAAGAACATAATCTTGGGTGCACAAAGATCCACACAAGGTTTTATTTGAAAAAAAAACATAATTTTCAGTAATCTTAGCTGCACAGTTTTTTCAATGACAAAAAAAACATTTTTTGACCACCACAATATAATTATGCCTATAATCAGTATGTAAAAACAGTAAACACAGTAAACAGTCCTGCTCAAAACTCAGCTAATTCTGTCCTTGTAGATGCAAATAAAAGGTAAGATAAACAACCACTTTTCCAATGTGTTTAGTCCAATTCTGCTGTAGCAGAATTTATTTCACTAATTTGCATTGGTGAAGTACCACAACCCAATTTATCTGAAGTACATGTACATCAAAGAGATGCTAAAATGCACTGAATCCACTTGAGACCTCAAAATACACTTTTTGAGTCTTAAAACTCTCACCCCGCCCCCCAGCATTGACTGGTAAATTTTAATTCATAGACTATGATAATTATTATTCAAGAAAATGCTTTGGCCAATGTTGGGTTTTTTATTCTAGCATGAAAATATATTTATACTAAATGTTTTTCTTTTTGTTGTACTAATGCAAAATGAATTTTTCTCATTCAGCTGCCAAGGTTTAATTGCATGGCATTTGGCTTAGTTGTGAAAAAGGTACTGTTTCCAATATTTCTTCCAAAAGTAGTTTTTTTTTTCTCCACCTATTCCATTGACATAATGACCTATACATTTTCTGTTTACAGACTCCACAGCAAGGAGCTGAAATAACTCTTTATGTTGCCCTATCTCCTGAAATAGAAGGCATGAGTGGACGTTACTATGACAACAGCCAAGAGCAACTATCAGCTAGCCAATCATATGATACTGAACTACAAGAGAATGTTTGGATGACAAGTTATCAGATTCTGAAGCTAAAGTAGTTTTTAAAAACTGATTTAAGTCAAAACTAAGTTGTTAATAAAAAGCACAAACTGATATTAAGTTCTAACAGTGTTTGGTTTTTTTTTTGTTGCTGTTGCTGACATGTGTTACAAAATATGTATAACTCAGAAAATTCAGGTAGATAAAACATTATATAACTTCTCCTGAAGAAAAATGTTTTCTGTCACAACTATTTTGCTAGGTATTGAAACTAGTCATAAATATATACCCTAATTTTTCATTTTGCAATAATCTTTTGTTAAGTCCCATTTGTTGTCAGTAAAGAAAATTAATTAAAAACTTGTAAAGACCATTTTTTGTTTTGTAATTTTCACATTTCACACCTGCCCTGTTAAAAGAAAATGTCTTTGTTCTCCATTTATCCTTCAAGTGTTCACTTAATCCTTAGAACAAAATTGATGTCTTTGTTCTCTCATGTGTTCCTGTAATCCCAAGAAATGACTTAACACATGTATTTGGTGCTTTGATAAATGCAATATTCACATAGACCACTGCACTGTGTGTCATTACATAAATAGAGATGGCATGTTATAGACTTCTGTCAAGATGGTTTGAATAAGTGATTGCTAGAGAAGTTTAGAGTGTCTGTCTTCCTAGACTTCATTAATTTCAATTTTCCTTTTTAACAATATCTGATTTTCTAATAAAATCAATGTTTTATCTTAATCACAGAAATGCCTAAGAAGTTGCATGTTGTATAAATTTTTTACACCAATTAAGAGGTTGAAAGTCAATAAAATCTACAGATTTCTGCCAATATAAGTTATATGCCATCAAATTATGTCCTCAAAATGAATAAAAAATATTTGCATTTTTTTACACCTTTTAAATTTTCAGTTAGAGAAAGAGAAAATAAATCAATAGTGTTTCAAGGAATTTAATAACAGTAGCAAATTATTAGTAATATAAATACATACTCTGAATTGTTAAGTAATATTTACGTGATGATGGTGAGACAATGTTGAAATAACAAGAGTACAGTAAAGAACACATTATATATCATACCCTGTTTAATAGTCCTTAATTTGGCTAACTGAGATTTTGTTAATAAACCATTCTTCTCTCACTCACAGTGATTTTGACCTCTTGACCCTGCAGTTGATAGGCTTCTTCCTTTCCCCAAGTCTACACCATCCATAAGTTTGGTACAGTCTGGGATGTAGAGCTCATGTTTTTGTGCAGAAACCCATTTTCTTCTTTCAGACACAGGATTCATTGATTGACCTTTTATCCAAAATTGAAAGGCTTCTTTTTTGTCTTATGTGCAAAGCATCCACAAAGTTCAGCTGAGGTATTGGTATATAGAAATGATTGGTGTGGAAGCCATTTTTATTTTTCAGTAAGTGACCTTGACCTTAGTCCTTTTGACTCCAAAATCAGTAAGGTTCCTTTCCAACTCAAGTGCAAGCCATCCACAGAGTTTGGTAACTTTATATTTATATGATGGAGAACTCAAGTAATAAGCAGAAACCAGTTTCTTCTTTCAGTTGCGTTCTTCTGTACCCCAAATGTGAGTCATCTGCAAAGTTTGTTAACTGTGGATGGTGGTCAGCAATGGTCCTGCTAAGCTGCATGCACATGCAACTTGTTGTCTTAGTGCAGCTAAATGTATTCTGTGTGCATAGATAATTCTTTTGATTTCTCATAAACACAATTACTTCTGATTAAAGTTGTTCATTGTTCAAAATATTTTCATTCTTGACATGGTTGAGTTTAAAATTCCAGATGTTTGATTTAATGACATTAAATTTATAATGATACTCCAGCCCTCTCAACAGGAAGATTTATGATCTTGATAATGAATGTTTAGGAGAACACAAACAAAATGTCAGCATGTGAGGCTGTGTCTCTAAATCCCACAACAGATTGAAAGCAGATCATTTAGACATGTTGATGAGCATAAAGTTTTATTTAATAAGTGGACAGAACATTTATCTGGAAGCTGTTTATCTTTTTTGGAAAAGTGATAAAAAATTATAGACAAAATAGGATTGACATTATTATAGTTTTTTTGCTTTCTATCAGTACATTATTGTCTAGGCCTAATATGAAAAAAAAACAATCTTGACTTATTTTATTTAAACTTTCAAAGTATTTTAGACTACTACACATGTACTTTATTAAAATAATTTCACGTTTTCTAGTAATGGCATAATACTTTTAGTTTAATTTAATAATTATCAGTGATGTTAGCGCTACTACTGCTAGTCTACTACTACTGCTAGTACTACTCCCCCTAGTGAAAAGGGGGTTTAACCAAGATAACCTTACCATTCCTACAGATAGACTTTAAATGGGTAGTAGAAGTAGTAGGGGGGCCCTTTACTTCTACTACTACTACTACCCATTTATAGTCTGTCTGTAGGAATGTTAAGGTTATCTTGGCTAGACCCCCTTTTTTGGGTGGGGGTCATGACTCATGACCCCACACCCACTTTGATGCACCCTGCCTGAGGATACGATTTCCATATAAAAAAATTGCTCAGTAGGTTTTGCAGTAAGCTCAGTGGCCTTTGTTCAGCACTCACTAGTGTAAATGCCTTAGAGGGAATGTTGGTGGTCAGCTCAAGAAATTGTGCAGAAACCATTTTTCACATTTCAGTTACAGTGACCTATATCTTTGACATGTTGAGTCTGAAAATGTATAGTTGTTCTTTAATCCATATGCAAGCCATCATCAAAGTTTGTTGAATGTAGATGATGGAGAACTTGAATTGAAACAGTGAACTAATTTTTCTTCTTTTGGTTACATTAACTTTGACCTTAGACCCATTGAGTTCAAAATCATTAGGTTTCTTTTGATTCCAAAATATGGTAACTGTAGATGGTGCAAAACAAATTATTGCATGAAATCCATTTTTTCTTCTTTCATTCAGTGACCTGACCTTACGCCTTTTGACCCTGAAATCAACAGGAGTATTTATTACCTCTAGGCAAGTTATCCACAGTGCTTCTTAACTGTATATGCTGGATAATGTGAGTTAATGTGTGGAAACTGACTTGGTAACAGTTGTAGGGATTGACATTGTAGGATAATATGGCAGGTATAAAAGAAAATGTAGAAGTTGATATTATCA
Source organism: Unio delphinus (assembly GCA_029339505.1). NCBI lineage: Eukaryota > Metazoa > Mollusca > Bivalvia > Unionida > Unionidae > Unio > Unio delphinus. The sequence continues at coordinate 7,702,242 of JAQISU010000117.1, forward strand.
GTTTCCAAAGATTGGAATCATTAGGAATGTGCATTTTGTCTACAACAGTCCTACTTCACTATACGACCCATCATTATGATAATGAAAGTACATTTTTGTCTACAACAGTCCTACTTCACTATACAACCCTTCATTATAACAAAATTAGTGTTGACATTATAATGAGGGAGTAATGTACATATAATGTACTTCATTATATAATCACTTTAATGCTGTATACCATTGTACTGCACCTCCCATTGAGTGTTGTAATAAGGGAATACTTTATGAATAATGTACTTCATTATAAGGCAGTCTCACTGTAAGGCAGAATACTCTGGCTCCCATGGACAACATTATAATGAGGGAATGCCATATATACACAGAGTCAAATATTTTGATGAAGAAAAAAAAACACGATGCTGACTAAATGAGGGAAGGTATATGCTCTTTATTCAAAGTTATGACAACTAAACATTTCTTCTACTGAAAGCAAAAGGTGAAATATGAAATTTTGGCCTATTCATCTGGATTTTTATGTAGTGTTTTCCTACTGAGAGTGTTCTGTTTCGTACCCTAAGCCAGGACATTGTTGTGACATTATAAGTGAATAACTGTTTGATAAATTAAATTCATGTGAACTCACTATTGTTATGAGTTCTAGAATACATCACAGATCAAAGATACTTATAACACTGCAATTACAGTAATGAATCCTGGAATACATCACAGATATATTTTGTGTAACTTTTTGTGAATGACTAATGTTTTTGTTTTTTTTATTGTTGGCACTTAGGTTGCATAGGATCTATTAACAGATGTCAGTTTTCAAATAATAAACCTGTTTTCATGTTTGGAGTTATTTATGGTTGACTAGTTAAAGTCAGGAGGTTAAATACTTTGTAGTAGGTCACATGAGTAGGTATTTTGAATTATCAGATTGAGTAGAAATGTCATTCATGTGGGGTATATTGTGATGTACAGTCATAGCAGACTCGTGGAGATGTTAGGAAAGAACTGAGCAATTAATTCATTCTGATTTCAGATTCTTATTTCATATGTTTTTGTGTTAATATCAGTCTGCAGATGTGTTTAATGTTGTGCTTAGATATAATTTGAAAGGAAACATTTGTTTGGATTATTCATTGAAATTACAAAGTGCTCATTGGACTAAAATATTATTCTGGACTATTGTGAATTTATTACAATTAATTCAGGACACATTGATACATTAGCAGTCTAGTATATTTGAAAATCTGGAATTCATTTGCAACTTGCAATTTTTGTATATTTATGTTGAACATTTTTGGGATTATTTTGATTTAATGTATAATACATTTAGCTCCTCTTAAACTTTCATTTTTGAAATTCAAAAATCGAATTATTTTTGAAGTTTCAAAAAGCTTGCTGTTTTTTTTTTATTATTCATAGTTACTGACCATAGAGTAGTAGCGAAACATTTTAAAGGTGCTCTAAACATTGCCTGCTAAAATTTCCTTAGCCAGCAAACCACGGCTAGCGAGGGCCCTACTGCAGCGGTCAAATTACAGCAAAGAAAACGAGGAATGTTCCTCTCACACTTGGCGCATGGAATGTACACACCTTACTGGACAGAGACAATGAGGAAAGACCGCATAGGATAACCGCCCTAACAGGAAAAAAACTCGCTAGATACAATGTGGACATTACTACCTTCAGCAAGACCGTGCTTGCAGGAGAAGGCGAAATCTGTGAAAGGGGCTCTGGGAACACCTTTTAGAGCGGCAGAGGAAGTGAAGAGCATCGTGAATCTGTGTCGGCTTTGCAGTGCAGACAGCAATAATTGGCAAATTGGCAAGACCTCTTGATGAAGTGAAGGCCAAGTTATGTGAGGATCTTCACACCGTCATTGCCGACGTTCCAATGGCAGATAAGCTTGTCATTGTTGTAACGTTGCCTAGAATGGTGTGCTAGGAAAGCGCGGAGTGGGTCACTGTAACAGCAACAGTCTCCTTTTGGTCCAGACTTGCACCAAGCATAAACTGCTGATCACCAATACAGTCATCCTCTTCCGTACCCGAAACCTGACATCATAAATGCACCCTTGCTCTAAGCACTGGCGCCTCATCGACTACTTCATTGTCAGGAAGAGGGACAGACAGGATGTGCGTGTGACCAAGTCCTTGTGCGGTGTTGAGTGCTGGACAGACCACCGTCTCATCATCACCATGCTCAGCATCCACCTTCAGCACAAAAGACCCTCACAGGTAAAGAAGGCTCCTAAACGACTGAACATCACCAAGCTGAAATGCACCAGTACCAAACAGTCTCTCGTGGATCACCTAGAACGTCTGAAATCCACCCCTCTTGAGAATCAGAATGTGGAGACTGACTGGGTGGCATTTTGACAGCTGGTCTACAACTCAGCTTCGGAAATCCTAGGACCCTCAACCAGAAAGCATCAAGTCTGGTGTGATGAGAACTGCGACAAGATCAAGCAGTTGCTGGGTGACAAATACCGCCTCCTTCAAACCTACCTCAACAACCCCAAGTCCACCTCTAAGAAAGATGCGTACAACAACAGATGCGAGACACATGGCTGAGTGACAGAGCTGATGAGATCCAGTGCTACGCAGATTAGCATGACATGAAGAGCTTTTACAATGCCCTGAAAGAAGTATACGGACCTACATCCTCTGGATCATCCCTCTTCTCAGCACAAACAGGAACACACTAATTACTGACAAAGAGAAGATTCTTCAACAATGGGCTGAACACTTTGATAGCGTCCTTAATTGCCCTTAATCCATCAATGATGCAGCCGTCAGTCGTCTCCCCCAATTACACATCAATGAAGCACTGTATGAATTCCAATCTTGCTGCATACACAGAAAGTCTCAAGGGAAATCCTCAACATCAAGTGGCAGGACAAGGTTCCAGACACTGAGGTACTTCCTCAAGCAGATCTCTCCAGCATCCATACCATCCTGATTCAGTGCCAGCTACGCTGGACAGGGCATGTTTAATGCATTCCAGACAACCAGCAGCCTAAGAAACTTTTCTAAAGCAAGCTACAGCAAGGACAGCGATCCCAAGGGGGTCAGAAGAAATGTTTCATAGACAATCTGTTCAATATAAACCATGATTCCTGGGAGTAAACAGCAAGTGATCGAATCACTTAGCATTCCTCTGTGCACAAAGTCTCCAAGTTGAGCAGGACAGCAGCTGCAGAGCTGAAGAGGTAATCCAGAAAAATACATGCCATCAACCCTCCTGGAATGTCTCACTCATCCCCTTTTCCTTATACAAACGAACATTATGTGCAAGGGTTGACCTCATCAGCTACCTGTGTATGCACAGAACAGAACCATCCTCTCCAACCCTTAGATGACTAGAGAGGTCCTTGTCACATCGACAGATGAATAACAAGGGTCTAGGTTAGTGGTATTCCAATACAATTTACCAGGTGTACCTAACATTGTCCAGGTTATATTTTATAATTTTAGAAACAGATTTTCTATTAAGAACTAAAATTTAGTAAATACATGTACTAAGAACATTCTAGAAGGTTATTATCATTACGGTAATAGTTTTTTTTAATATTTATTCAAAATGTTAATTGTGACCTGAGGTCAAGTAGAGGACTATATAATTTTATCATGGGAAAGATTATTTATTTGTGCTTTAAGATCTAGCAGAATCAATTTATTATTATTGTTGTGGCTAAAAGTTTAACTTTGGTTGGAATTTGTTCAAATTATTCACTTTAAGTGATATTTCTCTGGAAATACAAACATATTGTGATAATATTCTTGGAAATAGAGAATTCGATTTACAGACAAAATTACATATTGTCAGACTGTATTATTGTGATCCAACAAAAGTCTGTTGGCACATCAGCATTATACAGGTTATCACAGATACATCAATACTTTCACCTTTGGATTTAATCTGGATTTCAACTAATGTTTTTTCAGAACTGTTATATTTAAGACTTGTGTCTGTTATTCTAGGATTATTTGGGGATTTAATTAGCAATACCAAAAGCTCCTTTTTTTTCATTTTCACTACGGAAATAAATTATTGGTTTTATTTTACAAAGCTTTGTTACTTTTGATTCAGTTCTATTTTGTATTTTAATTACATAGACTCAAAACACAAAACACTGCAATTACATCAGAATAAAACTTTCTATTAATGTAATTGCTCAAAGGTTCAAATTCATTTTACTTACTTATGTAGTGCAATAGCTTTAGTAATTATTATGATGATTGGAAATTAAAAGGGGATGTATAGAAAACAAAAGTACAAATTTTTGGTAACGATTATATGAAAATATTTACTTTATTTTAATTTAAAAAAAGAAGGTTCTCATTGTTTTGGTCATACAGTCATAAATGTCAACTCCATTTAATAAATTTCCATCTTAGTAACCTGTTGTATTTTGGGGTGTTTCCTTTTTTTTTTTTAAACCCACCTGTAATACTGCACAATTTGACCCATGAATGAGAAATGGTTTTACGGAAGTTTTAAAATAGTATATATTCCTTCACGGATTTCATCTCTTACATTAATGTGAATGATCTCAATATATTAGAGATAAAAATGCTTTATTTTAGATTCAGTTTTCTGTGCATCTAAATTAAAATATGAATATATTGTAAACATAGAAATCTTAAGTATGTTATTTACAAATATGATATACATATACAACTACCAAATGATATTGTCATTGTTAAGAATAAAATGAAGACATTTCAAGAGTAGTTTGTTCCCACTATCAGTTCAGATCCTAAGATCAAGTGAGGGGGAAACCATTATCCTATTACAACCTATGTATATATTTTTCATAATTCCAACTACAAACTGCATAGATCTTCTGCTGCATAATGTGCTGGCAGATCAGGTGCTATGCAGTTTGGTAGAAGTAATAAATAGAAAAAGCATCAAACAAAAATACATCATCTAACAAAGACTCCTATCTGATACTGCTTTTGGTAATGTGAGACTCATTGACTTAATCATTTAATTACAATGCTAACAAATAATTTTCAAAATGTAGCAAACTTGTCACCGAAAAGTAATTATATACAAGTGCAATAAAACTAATTACAAACACAACTCGCAGACAATCAATTATACGGTATATGAAATAAAAAGTATTTTATATTTGGTATAGACATAACATTTACAAATGACTAAGCCTGTTACACTTCTAGGCATTATTAAAAGAGATAGCAATCTTTTGTCTTTGCTATTCAATAAGAAACAAATGGGAATTGTAACATGGACTTTAGAATCACATGGTTTCTCTTTATAACTGCCGTCAGTTTGCTGTCACTTGGTCATTGTTATGCTCTATTATTTCATCAGAAAAATCAAAGACAAAATAATGTTCTCAATGGCTCTGCCATGGCTTTTGTATCCAATGATGTTCCAACAGAATACGCCTTGAATGGACCACTATTGTTTGTTTTTGTTTTTTGTTTTTTATTCTTTGAATTCACATGTTTCTGAGAGCTCTATGGATGAAAACACAATAATGATCACTGATAGATATTTCTTCAATTTCTCATCAGTAAAGTTCTCTTGCACTTACCAATCTTGATATACAAGACATTGACTTGCAAATTATATAATGCAGAATTGCTGCTTCTGCAAGAGTAAAATGAAGTAAATTATTAATCTAATTCATCATTTTAGTCATTGTACATGTTAATGGTATCAAAGTAACTTGCATTTTAAGTAACATATTATGTTGTACATATTTAAAGCATTTTATCTTAGACATTCTGCCAAAATTTCAAATAATATAAACTCATATCTTGACATTTTCAAGTGCAAGAACAGATTATCAAATGGTCAGACACCTTCATTATTAATGAATATATTGATGCATCAGTTATCTCAATTACTTGTATGTGAGATTATTCACAATATCAATATAAAATATGTCCATGCATCTCTCTAAAGACTTGTGTTATCAACTGTGATATTATCCCCATGAAATGCAGGGTCTGGATGTTTTTGCATGACATGTCTCTTATGCAAACCGTCTACACTTTCCTCATAGGTCGGAAGGTTTTTATCATTAAGCTGTAACCTATCAAAGGAAGGCTCATTGTAATCTTGCGGACGCAGCTGGTGAGATTTCAGACCCATGGGCTTGAAGCACAACTCAAATGTCTGAAATAAAATGCACACATAAAACAAGAATATGCATTATATTGAGACAAAAATGACTGGACTCTTTTTTTTTTGATTGACAAACATTTTCTAAAGCTGTAAAATATTTATAGGTAATGGAAAAAGAGTAAAAGTTTGAAAGGTAGTCACAGGCCAAACTAGCTACTGTGTTTGCCAGCTGATTAATATCTGCTATAGTTGTTTTCAAATGTAATAGTGAAGAGTATCTAATGCCACATCAAATTATATATTATTTCAATTTGTCTGAAAAAAGGTTTCAATGCACTCCTTGTACGATGGATTCAGTAGCTTTTGGATCATACCTTCCTCAATTTATACTAATATCGTGTCTTAAAATCATCTTCAAAATGGCAATGTGTTCATAATATGAATTTGGGACACTGATTACTAGTGGCAAAGAGTTGGTATAACCCTATTGGTCATGTGTTAATTTAGCCTGCTTGATAATTTGCAAACTTTGTGTTGCCTATAAATAATTAATAAAATTGCCTTTAGAAAAAAAGACATATCACAAAATCAAAACTTAATGCTGAAGACGATGTACTTATATGGTATCTGACTGAAATTTAGCCCAGATTTTTCTGCACTGCAATTGTATATACTTAGACAGGTTCTTTTCATTTGAAACTATTTGGATATTTCTTGAATGGTCATCCATATCATGTATGACATTTTGAGCTATGCAGTTTTCATGGTTATGTACAAATTGATGCTTTTGAGGAAAGTATTATTTTCCACTTACCTTCCAATCTCTGCCATATCTGACTATATGATAGATCCAACAAAGCGGAATCCACATGGCAGCGAAGGCCGCCATTGCCCATCCAATACCCACGGCCCATTGGGGATACTTGTAGACACCTTTAGGGCGTATGTATTCCAACTCTGAATAGTTAATGGTACTTAGAATGAAGATTGTCTGTTGGATAAATAAAACCAAAAGAGTGTTAATGAATAACTAGTTATTCATAAACAAGAAACATTGTTGATTAAGGAGATCTATCCAAATACAGATCCCCTTTTAAAAATGTACTTGATTTTCAATAGAAATTTGTGAGAAATTGCTATTAAAGATATTTGTTGAGAAAATCCATCACTGACATTCAATAGTGGAAGAACCTGTTTATGATAAAATGTGTGAATTGTACTCATAAAAAAAACTGCGAACATTAATAAATATGTACTTCACAAAGTTAGCCCATATTTTTCTGCACTGCAATTGTATTTACTTAAACAGGCTATTTTCATCTGAAAATGTGTGTGTGTGTGTGAAATTATATACATGTTCATTACATGTGAAAAGATATGTAATTTGATTGCATCTTCAATTAAAGATTTCAATAGTAATATTATTGAATAATTATTTATATATTTCTTCTATATTCTGATACATATTGCATTGTATTTAATAGGCATGGAAAATTGAAAACATGAATCTAAATCTAATCATTCCTAGTTTCAGAATGCCAAAATCACTACTATTGTCACAATCTTAATCAACAAGACATCCCTTAATCTAATCATTCCTAGTTTCAGAATGCCAAAATCACTCCTATTCTCATAATCTTAATCAACAAGACATCCTTTAATCTAATCATTCCTAGCTAGAGAATGCCAAAATCACTACTATTGTCACAATCTTAATCAACAAGACATCCCTTAATCTAATCATTCCTAGCTAGATAATGCCAAAATCACTACTATTGTCACAATCTTAATCAACAAGACATCCCTTAATCTAATCATTCCTAGTTTCAGAATGCCAAAATCACTCCTATTCTCACAATCTTAATCAACAAGACATCCTTTAATCTAATCATTCCTAGCTAGAGAATGCCAAAATCACTACTATTGTCACAATCTTAATCAACAAGACATCCCTTAATCTAATCATTCCTAGCTAGAGAATGCCAAAATCACTACTATTGTCACAATCTTAATCAACAAGACATCCCTTAATCTAATCATTCCTAGCTAGAGAATGCCAAAATCACTCCTACTGTCACAATCTTAATCAACAAGACATCCCTTAATGTTATCATTCCTAGCTAGAGAATGCCAAAATCACTACTATTGTCACAATCTTAATCAACAAGACATCCCTTAATCAAATCATTCCTAGCTAGAGAATGCCAAAATCACTCCTATTGTCACAATCTTAATCAACAAGACATCCCTTAATCTAATCATTCCTAGTTTCAGAATGCCAAAATCACTACTATTGTCACAATCTTAATCAACAAGACATCCCTTAATCTAATCATTCCTAGCTAGAGAATGCCAAAATCACTCCTATTGTAACAATCTTAATCAACAAGACATCCCTTAATGTTATCATTCCTAGCTAGAGAATGCCAAAATCACTACTATTGTCACAATCTTAATCAACAAGACATCCCTTAATCTAATCATTCCTAGCTAGAGAATGCCAAAATCACTACTATTGTCACAATCTTAATCAACAAGACATCCCTTAATCTAATCATTCCTAGCTAGAGAATGCCAAAATCACTCCTACTGTCACAATCTTAATCAACAAGACATCCCTTAATGTTATCATTCCTAGCTAGCGAATGCGAAAATCACTACTATTGTCACAATCTTAATCAACAAGACATCCCTTAATCAAATCATTCCTAGCTAGAGAATGCCAAAATCACTCCTATTGTCACAATCTTAATCAACAAGACATCCCTTAATCTAATCATTCCTAGTTTCAGAATGCCAAAATCACTACTATTGTCACAATCTTAATCAACAAGACATCCCTTAATCTAATCATTCCTAGCTAGAGAATGCCAAAATCACTCCTATTGTAACAATCTTAATCAACAAGACATCCCTTAATGTTATCATTCCTAGCTAGAGAATGCCAAAATCACTACTATTGTCACAATCTTAATCAACAAGACATCCCTTAATCTAATCATTCCTAGCTAGAGAATGCCAAAATCACTACTATTGTCACAATCTTAATCAACAAGACATCCCTTAATCTAATCATTCCTAGCTAGAGAATGCCAAAATCACTACTATTGTCACAATCTTAATCAACAAGACATCCCTTAATCTAATCATTCCTAGCTAGAGAATGCCAAAATCACTACTATTGTCACAATCTTAATCAACAAGACATCCCTTAATGTTATCATTCCTAGCTAGAGAATGCCAAAATCACTACTATTGTCACAATCTTAATCAACAAGACATCCCTTAATCTAATCATTCCTAGCTAGAGAATGCCAAAATCACTCCTATTGTCACAATCTTAATCAACAAGACATCCCTTAATCTAATCATTCCTAGTTTCAGAATGCCAAAATCACTACTATTGTCACAATCTTAATCAACAAGACATCCCTTAATCTAATCATTCCTAGCTAGAGAATGCCAAAATCACTCCTATTGTAACAATCTTAATCAACAAGACATCCCTTAATGTTATCATTCCTAGCTAGAGAATGCCAAAATCACTACTATTGTCACAATCTTAATCAACAAGACGTCCCTTAATCTAATCATTCCTAGCTAGAGAATGCCAAAATCACTACTATTGTCACAATCTTAATCAACAAGACATCCTTTAATCTTATCATTCCTAGCTAGAGAATGCCAAAATCACTACTATTGTCACAATCTTAATCAACAAGACATCCCTTAATCTAATCATTCCTAGCTAGAGAATGCCAAAATCACTACTATTGTCACAATCTTAATCAACAAGACAGCCCTTAATGTTATCATTCCTAGCTAGATAATGCCAAAATCACTACTATTGTCACAATCTTAATCAACAAGACATCCCTTAATCTAATCATTCCTAGTTTCAGAATGCCAAAATCACTCCTATTCTCACAATCTTAATCAACAAGACATCCTTTAATCTAATCATTCCTAGCTAGAGAATGCCAAAATCACTACTATTGTCACAATCTTAATTAACAAGACATCCTTTAATCTAATCATTCTTAGCTAGAGAATGCCAAAATCACTACTATTGTCACAATCTTAATCAACAAGACATTCCTTAATCTAATCATTCCTAGCTAGAGAATGCCAAAATCACTACTATTGTCACAATCTTAATCAACAAGACATCCCTTAATCTAATCATTCCTAGCTAGAGAATGCCAAAATCATTCCTATTGTCACAATCTTAATCAACAAGACATCCCTTAATGTTATCATTCCTAGCTAGAGAATGCCAAAATCACTACTATTGTCACAATCTTAATCAACAAGACATCCCTTAATCTAATCATTCCTAGCTAGAGAATGCCAAAATCACTCCTATTGTCACAATCTTAATCAACAAGACATCCCTTAATCTAATCATTCCTAGTTTCAGAATGCCAAAATCACTACTATTGTCACAATCTTAATCAACAAGACATCCCTTAATCTAATCATTCCTAGCTAGAGAATGCCAAAATCACTCCTATTGTCACAATCTTAATCAACAAGACATCCCTTAATGTTATCATTCCTAGCTAGAGAATGCCAAAATCACTACTATTGTCACAATCTTTATCAACAAGACATCCCTTAATCTAATCATTCCTAGCTAGAGAATGCCAAAATCACTACTATTGTCACAATCTTAATTAACAAGACATCCTTTAATCTAATCATTCTTAGCTAGAGAATGCCAAAATCACTACTATTGTCACAATCTTAATCAACAAGACATTCCTTAATCTAATCATTCCTAGCTAGAGAATGCCAAAATCACTACTATTGTCACAATCTTAATCAACAAGACATCCCTTAATCTAATCATTCCTAGCTAGAGAATGCCAAAATCACTACTATTGTCACAATCTTAATCAACAAGACATCCTTTAATCTAATCATTCCTAGCAAGAGAATGGCAAAATCACTACTATTGTAACAATCTTAATCAACAAGACATCCTTTAATCTAATTTTTCTTAGCTAGAGAATGCCAAAATCACTACTATTGTCACAATCTTAATCAACAAGACATCCTTTAATCTAATCATTCCTAGCTAGAGAATGCCAAAATCACTACTAATCAAATATCTTAATCAACAAGACATCCTTTAATCTAATCATTCCTAGCTAGAGAATGCCAAAATCACTACTATTGTCACAATCTTAATCAACAAGACATCCTTTAATCTAATCATTCCTAGCTAGAGAATGCCAAAATCACTACTATTGTCACAATCTTAATCAACAAGACATCCCTTAATCTAATCATTCTTAGCTAGATAATGCCAAAATCACTACTATTGTCACAATCTTAATGAACAAGACATCCCTTAATCTAATCATTCCTAGTTTCAGAATGCCAAAATCACTACTATTGTCACAATCGTAATCAACAAGACATCCTTTAATCTAATCATTCCTAGCTAGAGAATGCCAAAATCACTACTATTGTCACAATCTTAATTAACAAGACATCCTTTATTCTAATCATTCTTAGCTAGAGAATGTCAAAATCACTACTATTGTCACAATCTTAATCAACAAGACATTCCTTAATCTAATCATTCCTAGCTAGAGAATGACAAAATCACTACTATTGTCACAATCTTAATCAACAAGACATCCCTTAATCTAATCATTCCTAGCTAGAGAATGCCAAAATCACTCCTATTGTCACAATCTTAATCAACAAGACATCCCTTAATGTTATCATTCCTAGCTAGAGAATGCCAAAATCACTACTATTGTCACAATCTTAATCAACAAGACATCCCTTAATCTAATCATTCCTAGCTAGAGAATGCCAAAATCACTCCTATTGTCACAATCTTAATCAACAAGACATCCCTTAATCTAATCATTCCTAGTTTCAGAATGCCAAAATCACTACTATTGTCACAATCTTAATCAACAAGACATCCCTTAATCTAATCATTCCTAGCTAGAGAATGCCAAAATCACTCCTATTGTCACAATCTTAATCAACAAGACATCCCTTAATGTTATCATTCCTAGCTAGAGAATGCCAAAATCACTACTATTGTCACAATCTTTATCAACAAGACATCCCTTAATCTAATCATTCCTAGCTAGAGAATGCCAAAATCACTACTATTGTCACAATCTTAATTAACAAGACATCCTTTAATCTAATCATTCTTAGCTAGAGAATGCCAAAATCACTACTATTGTCACAATCTTAATCAACAAGACATTCCTTAATCTAATCATTCCTAGCTAGAGAATGCCAAAATCACTACTATTGTCACAATCTTAATCAACAAGACATCCCTTAATCTAATCATTCCTAGCTAGAGAATGCCAAAATCACTACTATTGTCACAATCTTTATCAACAAGACATCCCTTAATGTTATCATTCCTAGCTAGAGAATGCCAAAATCACTACTATTGTCACAATCTTTATCAACAAGACATCCCTTAATCTAATCATTCCTAGCTAGAGAATGCCAAAATCACTACTATTGTTACAATCTTAATCATCAAGACATCCCTTAATGTTATCATTGCTAGCTAGAGAATGCCAAAATCACTACTATTGTCACAATCTTAATCAACAAGACATCCCTTAATCTAATCATTCCTTGTTTCAGAATGCCAAAATCACTACTATTGTCACAATCTTAATCAACAAGACATCCCTTAATCTAATCATTCCTAGCTAGAGAATGCCAAAATCACTACTATTGTCACAATCTTAATCAACAAGACATCCCTTAATGTTATCATTCCTAGCTAGAGAATGCCAAAATCACTACTATTGCCACAATCTTTATCAACAAGACATCCCTTAATCTAATCATTCCTAGATAGAGAATGCCAAAATCACTACTATTGTCACAATCTTAATCAACAAGACATCCTTTAATCTAATCATTCCTAGCTAGAGAATGCCAAAATCACAACTATTGTCACAATCTTAATCAACAAGACATCCCTTAATCTAATCATTCATAGCTAGAGAATGCCAAAATCACTACTATTGTCACAATCATAATCAACAAGACATCCTTTAATCTAATCATTCCTAGCTAGAGAATGCCAAAATCACTACTATTGTCACAATCTTTATCAACAAGACATCCCTTAATGTTATCATTCCTAGTTTCAGAATGCCAAAATCACTACTATTGTCACAATCTTAATCAACAAGACATCCCTTAATCTAAACATTCCTAGCTAGAGAATGCCAAAATCACTACTATTGTCACAATCTTAATCAATAAGACATCCCTTAATCTAATCATTCCTAGTTTCAGAATGCCTAAATCACTACTATTGTCACAATCTTAATCAACAAGACATCCCTTAATCTAATCATTCCTAGCTAGAAAATGCCAAAATCACTCCTATTTTCACAATCTTAATCAACAAGACATCCCTTAATCTGATCATTCCTAGTTTCAGAATGCCAAAATCACTACTATTGTCACAATCTTAATCAACAAGACATCCCTTAATCTAATCATTCCTAGCTAGAGAATGCCAAAATCACTCCTATTGTCACAATCTTAATCAACAAGACATCCCTTAATGTTATCATTCCTAGCTAGAGAATGCCAAAATCACTACTATTGCCACAATCTTTATCAACAAGACATCCCTTAATCTAATCATTCCTAGCTAGAGAATGCCAAAATCACTACTATTGTCACAATCTTAATCAACAAGACATCACTTAATCTAATCATTCCTAGCTAGAGAATGCAAAAACCACTACTATTGTCACACTCTTAATCAACAAGACATCCCTTAATCTAATCATTCCTTGTTTCAGAATGCCAAAATCACTACTATTGTCACAATCTTAATCAACAAGACATCCTTTAATCTAATTTTTCTTAGCTAGAGAATGCCAAAATCACCACTATTGTCACAATCTTTATCAACAAGACATCCCTTAATGTTATCATTCCTAGCTAGAGAATGCCAAAATCACTACTATTGCCACAATCTTTATCAACAAGACATCCCTTAATCTAATCATTCCTTGTTTCAGAATGCCAAAATCACTACTATAGTCACAATCTTAATCAACAAGACATCCCTTAATCTAATCATTCCTAGATAGAGAATGCCAAAATCACTACTATTGTCACAATCTTAATCAACAAGACATCCCTTAATGTTATCATTCCTAGCTAGAGAATGCCAAAATCACTACTATTGCCACAATCTTTATCAACAAGACATCCCTTAATCTAATCATTCCTAGCTAGAGAATGCCAAAATCACATCTATTGTCACAATCTTAATCAACAAGACATCCTTTAATCTAATCATTCCTAGCTAGAGAATGCCAAAATCAATACTATTGTCACAATCTTAATCAACAAGACATCCCTTAATCTAATCATTCATAGCTAGAGAATGCCAAAATCACTACTATTGTCACAATCATAATCAACAAGACATCCTTTAATCTAATCATTCCTAGCTAGAGAATGCCAAAATCACTACTATTGTCACAATCTTTATCAACAAGACATCCCTTAATGTTATCATTCCTAGTTTCAGAATGCCAAAATCACTACTATTGTCACAATCTTAATCATCAAGACATCCCTTAATGTTATCATTCCTAGCTAGAGAATGCCAAAATCACTACTATTGTCACAATCTTAATCAATAAGACATCCCTTAATCTAATCATTCCTAGTTTCAGAATGCCTAAATCACTACTATTGTCACAATCTTAATCAACAAGACATCCCTTAATCTAATCATTCCTAGCTAGAAAATGCCAAAATCACTCCTATTTTCACAATCTTAATCAACAAGACATCCCTTAATCTAATCATTCCTAGTTTCAGAATGCCAAAATCACTACTATTGTCACAATCTTAATCAACAAGACATCCCTTAATCTAATCATTCCTAGCTAGAGAATGCCAAAATCACTCCTATTGTCACAATCTTAATCAACAAGACATCCCTTAATGTTATCATTCCTAGCTAGAGAATGCCAAAATCACTACTATTGTCACAATCTTAATCAACAAGACATCCCTTAATCTAATCATTCCTAGCTAGAGAATGCCAAAATCACTCCTATTGTCACAATCTTAATCAACAAGACATCCCTTAATCTAATCATTCCTAGTTTCAGAATGCCAAAATCACTACTATTGTCACAATCTTAATCAACAAGACATCCCTTAATCTAATCATTCCTAGCTAGAGAATGCCAAAATCACTCCTATTGTCACAATCTTAATCAACAAGACATCCCTTAATGTTATCATTCCTAGCTAGAGAATGCCAAAATCACTACTATTGTCACAATCTTTATCAACAAGACATCCCTTAATCTAATCATTCCTAGCTAGAGAATGCCAAAATCACTACTATTGTCACAATCTTAATTAACAAGACATCCCTTAATCTAATCATTCTTTGCTAGAGAATGCCAAAATCACTACTATTGTCACAATCTTAATCAACAAGACATTCCTTAATCTAATCATTCCTAGCTAGAGAATGCCAAAATCACTACTATTGTCACAATCTTAATCAACAAGACATCCCTTAATCTAATCATTCCTAGCTACAGAATGCCAAAATCACTACTATTGTCACAATCTTAATCAACAAGACATCCTTTAATCTAATCATTCCTAGCAAGAGAATGCCAAAATCACTACTATTGTAACAATCTTAATCAACAAGACATCCTTTAATCTAATTTTTCTTAGCTAGAGAATGCCAAATCACCACTATTGTCACAGTCTTTATCAACAAGACATCCCTTAATGTTATCATTCCTAGCTAGAGAATGCCAAAATCACTACTATTGTCACAATCTTTATCAACAAGACATCCCTTAATCTAATCATTCCTAGCTAGAGAATGCCAAAATCACTACTATTGTTACAATCTTAATCATCAAGACATCCCTTAATGTTATCATTCCTAGCTAGAGAATGCCAAAATCACTACTATTGTCACAATCTTAATCAACAAGACATCCCTTAATCTAATCATTCCTTGTTTCAGAATGCCAAAATCAATACTATTGTCACAATCTTAATCAACAAGACATCCCTTAATCTAATCATTCCTAGCTAGAGAATGCCAAAATCACTACTATTGTCACAATCTTAATCAACAAGACATCCTTTAATGTTATCATTCTTAGCTAGAGAATGCCAAAATCACTACTATTGCCACAATCTTTATCAACAAGACATCCCTTAATCTAATCATTCCTAGCTAGAGAATGCCAAAATCACTACTATTGTCACAATCTTAATCAACAAGACATCCTTTAATCTAATCATTCCTAGCTAGAGAATGCCAAAATCACTACTATTGTCACAATCTTAATCAACAAGACATCCTTTAATCCAATCATTCCTAGCTAGAGAATGCCAAAATCACAACTAATCAAATATCTTAATCAACAAGACATCCTATAATCTAATCATTCCTAGCTAGAGAATGCCAAAATCACTACTATTGTCACAATCTTAATCAATAAGACATCCCTTAATCTAATCATTCCTAGTTTCAGAATGCCTAAATCACTACTATTGTCACAATCTTAATCAACAAGACATCCCTTAATCTAATCATTCCTAGCTAGAAAATGCCAAAATCACTCCTATTTTCACAATCTTAATCAACAAGACATCCCTTAATCTAATCATTCCTAATTTCAGAATGCCAAAATCACTACTATTGTCACAATCTTAATCAACAAGACATCCCTTAATCTAATCATTCCTAGCTAGAGAATGCCAAAATCACTCCTATTGTCACAATCTTAATCAACAAGACATCCCTTAATCTAATCATTCCTAGTTTCAGAATGCCAAAATCACTACTATTGTCACAATCTTAATCAACAAGACATCCCTTAATCTAATCATTCCTAGCTAGAGAATGCCAAAATCACTCCTATTGTCACAATCTTAATCAACAAGACATCCCTTAATGTTATCATTCCTAGCTAGAGAATGCCAAAATCACTACTATTGTCACAATCTTTATCAACAAGACATCCCTTAATCTAATCATTCCTAGCTAGAGAATGCCAAAATCACTACTATTGTCACAATCTTAATTAACAAGACATCCCTTAATCTAATCATTCTTTGCTAGAGAATGCCAAAATCACTACTATTGTCACAATCTTAATCAACAAGACATTCCTTAATCTAATCATTCCTAGCTAGAGAATGCCAAAATCACTACTATTGTCACAATCTTAATCAACAAGACATCCCTTAATCTAATCATTCCTAGCTACAGAATGCCAAAATCACTACTATTGTCACAATCTTAATCAACAAGACATCCTTTAATCTAATCATTCCTAGCAAGAGAATGCCAAAATCACTACTATTGTAACAATCTTAATCAACAAGACATCCTTTAATCTAATTTTTCTTAGCTAGAGAATGCCAAATCACCACTATTGTCACAGTCTTTATCAACAAGACATCCCTTAATGTTATCATTCCTAGCTAGAGAATGCCAAAATCACTACTATTGTCACAATCTTTATCAACAAGACATCCCTTAATCTAATCATTCCTAGCTAGAGAATGCCAAAATCACTACTATTGTTACAATCTTAATCATCAAGACATCCCTTAATGTTATCATTCCTAGCTAGAGAATGCCAAAATCACTACTATTGTCACAATCTTAATCAACAAGACATCCCTTAATCTAATCATTCCTTGTTTCAGAATGCCAAAATCAATACTATTGTCACAATCTTAATCAACAAGACATCCCTTAATCTAATCATTCCTAGCTAGAGAATGCCAAAATCACTACTATTGTCACAATCTTAATCAACAAGACATCCTTTAATGTTATCATTCTTAGCTAGAGAATGCCAAAATCACTACTATTGCCACAATCTTTATCAACAAGACATCCCTTAATCTAATCATTCCTAGCTAGAGAATGCCAAAATCACTACTATTGTCACAATCTTAATCAACAAGACATCCTTTAATCTAATCATTCCTAGCTAGAGAATGCCAAAATCACTACTATTGTCACAATCTTAATCAACAAGACATCCTTTAATCCAATCATTCCTAGCTAGAGAATGCCAAAATCACAACTAATCAAATATCTTAATCAACAAGACATCCTATAATCTAATCATTCCTAGCTAGAGAATGCCAAAATCACTACTATTGTCACAATCTTAATCAATAAGACATCCTTTAATCTAATCATTCCTAGTTTCAGAATGCCTAAATCACTACTATTGTCACAATCTTAATCAACAAGACATCCCTTAATCTAATCATTCCTAGCTAGAAAATGCCAAAATCACTCCTATTTTCACAATCTTAATCAACAAGACATCCCTTAATCTAATCATTCCTAGTTTCAGAATGCCAAAATCACTACTATTGTCACAATCTTAATCAACAAGACATCCCTTAATCTAATCATTCCTAGCTAGAGAATGCCAAAATCACTCCTATTGTCACAATCTTAATCAACAAGACATCCCTTAATCTTATCATTCCTAGCTAGAGAATGCCAAAATCACTACTATTGTCACAATCTTAATCAACAAGACATCCCTTAATCTAATCATTCCTAGCTAGAGAATGCCAAAATCACTCCTATTGTCACAATCTTAATCAACAAGACATCCCTTAATCTAATCATTCCTAGTTTCAGAATGCCAAAATCACTACTATTGTCACAATCTTAATCAACAAGACATCCCTTAATCTAATCATTCCTAGCTAGAGAATGCCAAAATCACTCCTATTGTCACAATCTTAATCAACAAGACATCCCTTAATGTTATCATTCCTAGCTAGAGAATGCCAAAATCACTACTATTGTCACAATCTTTATCAACAAGACATCCCTTAATCTAATCATTCCTAGCTAGAGAATGCCAAAATCACTACTATTGTCACAATCTTAATTAACAAGACATCCTTTAATCTAATCATTCTTAGCTAGAGAATGCCAAAATCGCTACTATTGTCACAATCTTAATCAAGAAGACATTCCTTAATCTAATCATTCCTAGCTAGAGAATGCCAAAATCACTACTATTGTCACAATCTTAATCAACAAGACATCCCTTAATCTAATCATTCCTAGCTAGAGAATGCCAAAATCACTACTATTGTCACAATCTTAATCAACAAGACATCCTTTAATCTAATCATTCCTAGCAAGAGAATGCCAAAATCACTACTATTGTAACAATCTTAATCAACAAGACATCCTTTAATCTAATTTTTCTTAGCTAGAGAATGCCAAAATCACCACTATTGTCACAGTCTTTATCAACAAGACATCCCTTAGTGTTATCATTCCTAGCTAGAGAATGCCAAAATCACTACTATTGTCACAATCTTTATCAACAAGACATCCCTTAATCTAATCATTCCTAGCTAGAGAATGCCAAAATCACTACTATTGTTACAATCTTAATCATCAAGACATCCCTTAATGTTATCATTCATAGCTAGAGAATGCCAAAATCACTACTATTGTCACAATCTTAATCAACAAGACATCCCTTAATCTAATCATTCCTTGTTTCAGAATGCCAAAATCACTACTATTGTCACAATCTTAATCAACAAGACATCCCTTAATCTAATCATTCCTAGCTAGAGAATGCCAAAATCACTACTATTGTCACAGTCTTAATCAACAAGACATCCTTTAATGTTATCATTCCTAGCTAGAGAATGCCAAAATCACTACTATTGCCACAATCTTTATCAACAAGACATCCCTTAATCTAATCATTCCTAGCTAGAGAATGCCAAAATCACTACTATTGTCACAATCTTAATCAACAAGACATCCTTTAATCTAATCATTCCTAGCTAGAGAATGCCAAAATCACTACTATTGTCACAATCTTAATCAACAAGACATCCTTTAATCTAATCATTCCTAGCTAGAGAATGCCAAAATCACAACTAATCAAATATCTTAATCAACAAGACATCCTTTAATCTAATCATTCCTAGCTAGAGAATGCCAAAATCACTACTATTGTCACAATCTTAATCAACAAGACATCCTTTAATCTAATCATTCCTAGCTAGAGAATGCCAAAATCACTACTATTGTCACAATCTTAATCAACAAGACATCCCTTAATCTAATCATTCTTAGCTAGATAATGCCAAAATCACTACTATTGTCACAATCTTAATGAACAAGACATCCCTTAATCTAATCATTCCTAGTTTCAGAATGCCAAAATCACTACTATTGTCACAATCGTAATCAACAAGACATCCTTTAATCTAATCATTCCTAGCTAAAGAATGCCAAAATCACTACTATTGTCACAATCTTAATTAACAAGACATCCTTTATTCTAATCATTCTTAGCTAGAGAATGCCAAAATCACTACTATTGTCACAATCTTAATCAACAAGACATCCCTTAATCTAATCATTCCTAGCTAGAGAATGCCAAAATCACTCCTATTGTCACAATCTTAATAAACAAGACATCCCTTAATGTTATCATTCCTAGCTAGAGAATGCCAAAATCACTACTATTGTCACAATCTTAATCAACAAGACATCCCTTAATCTAATCATTCCTAGCTAGAGAATGCCAAAATCACTCCTATTGTCACAATCTTAATCAACAAGACATCCCTTAATCTAATCATTCCTAGTTTCAGAATGCCAAAATCACTACTATTGTCACAATCTTAATCAACAAGACATCCCTTAATCTAATCATTCCTAGCTAGAGAATGCCAAATTCACTCCTATTGTCACAATCTTAATCAACAAGACATCCCTTAATGTTATCATTCCTAGCTAGAGAATGCCAAAATCACTACTATTGTCACAATCTTTATCAACAAGACATCCCTTAATCTAATCATTCCTAGCTAGAGAATGCCAAAATCACTACTATTGTCACAATCTTAATTAACAAGACATCCTTTAATCTAATCATTCTTAGCTAGAGAATGCCAAAATCACTACTATTGTCACAATCTTAATCAACAAGACATTCCTTAATCTAATCATTCCTAGCTAGAGAATGCCAAAATCACTACTATTGTCACAATCTTAATCAACAAGACATCCCTTAATCTAATCATTCCTAGCTAGAAAATGCCAAAATCACTACTATTGTCACAATCTTAATCAACAAGACATCCTTTAATCTAATCATTCCTAGCTAGAGAATGCCAAAATCACTACTATTGTCACAATCTTAATCAACCAGACATCCTTTAATCTAATTTTTCTTAGCTAGAGAATGCCAAAATCACCACTATTGTCACAATCTTTATCAACAAGACATCCCTTAATGTTATCATTCCTAGCTAGAGAATGCCAAAATCACTACTATTGTCACAATCTTTATCAACAAGACATCCCTTAATCTAATCATTCCTAGCTAGAGAATGCCAAAATCACTACTATTGTTACAATCTTAATCATCAAGACATCCCTTAATGTTATCATTCCTAGCTAGAGAATGCCAAAATCACTACTATTGTCACAATCTTAATCAACAAGACATCCCTTAATCTAATCATTCCTTGTTTCAGAATGCCAAAATCACTACTATTGTCACAATCTTAATCAACAAGACATCCCTTAATCTAATCATTCCTAGCTAGAGAATGCCAAAATCACTACTATTGTCACAATCTTAATCAACAAGACATCCCTTAATGTTATCATTCCTAGCTAGAGAATGCCAAAATCACTACTATTGCCACAATCTTTATCAACAAGACATCCCTTAATCTAATCATTCCTAGCTAGAGAATGCCAAAATCACTACTATTGTCACAATCTTAATCAACAAGACATCCTTTAATCTAATCATTCCTAGCTAGAGAATGCCAAAATCACTACTATTGTCACAATCTTAATCAACAAGACATCCCTTAATCTAATCATTCATAGCTAGAGAATGCCAAAATCACTACTATTGTCACAATCATAATCAACAAGACATCCTTTAATCTAATCATTCCTAGCTAGAGAATGCCAAAATCACTACTATTGTCACAATCTTTATCAACAAGACATCCCTTAATGTTATCATTCCTAGTTTCAGAATGCCAAAATCACTACTATTGTCACAATCTTAATCAACAAGACATCCCTTAATCTAAACATTCCTAGCTAGAGAATGCCAAAATCACTACTATTGTCACAATCTTAATCAATAAGACATCCCTTAATCTAATCATTTCTAGTTTCAGAATGCCTAAATCACTACTATTGTCACAATCTTAATCAACAAGACATCCCTTAATCTAATCATTCCTAGCTAGAAAATGCCAAAATCACTCCTATTTTCACAATCTTAATCAACAAGACATCCCTTAATCTAATCATTCCTAGTTTCAGAATGCCAAAATCACTACTATTGTCACAATCTTAATCAACAAGACATCCCTTAATCTAATCATTCCTAGCTGGAGAATGCCAAAATCACTCCTATTGTCACAATCTTAATCAACAAGACATCCCTTAATGTTATCATTCCTAGCTAGAGAATGCCAAAATCACTACTATTGCCACAATCTTTATCAACAAGACATCCCTTAATCTAATCATTCCTAGCTAGAGAATGCCAAAATCACTACTATTGTCACAATTTTAATCAACAAGACATCACTTAATCTAATCATTCCTAGCTAGAGAATGCCAAAACCACTACTATTGTCACACTCTTAATCAACAAGACATCCCTTAGTCTAATCATTCCTTGTTTCAGAATGCCAAAATCACTACTATTGTCACAGTCTTAATCAAGAAGACATCCCTTAATCAAATCATTCCTAGCTAGAAAATGCCAAAATCACTCCTATTGTCACAATCTTAATCAACAAGACATCCCTTAATGTTATCATTCCTAGCTAGAGAATGCCAAAATCACTACTATTGTCACAATGTTTATCAACAAGACATCCCTTAATCTAATCATTCCTAGCTAGAGAATGCCAAAATCACTACTATTGTCACAATCTTAATCAACAAGACATCCTTTAATCTAATCATTCCTAGCTAGAGTATGCCAAAATCACTACTATTGTCACAATCTTAATCAACAAGACATCCTTTAATCTAATCATTCCTAGCTAGAGAATGCCAAAATCACTACTATTGTCACAATCTTAATCAACAAGACATCCTTTAATCTAAGCATTCCTAGCTAGAGAATGCCAAAATTACTACTATTGTCACAATCTTAATCAACAAGACATCCTTTAATCTAATCATTCCTAGCTAGCGAATGCTAAAATCACTACTATTGTCACAATCTTAATCAACAAGACATCCTTTAATCTAATCATTCCTAGCTAGAGAATGCCAAAATCAATACTATTGTCACAATCTTAATGAACAAGACATCCCTTAATCTAATCATTCCTAGTTTCAGAATGCCAAAATCACTACTATTGTCACAATCGTAATCAACAAGACATCCCTTAATCTAATCATTTCTAGCTAGAGAATGCCAAAATCACTCCTATTGTCACAATCTTAATCAACAAGACATCCCTTAATCTAATCATTCCTAGTTTCAGAATGCCAAAATCACTACTATTGTCACAATCTTTATCAATAAGACATCCTTTAATCTAATCATTCCTAGCTAGAGAATGCCAAAATCACTACTATTGTCACAATCTTAATCAACAAGACATCCCTTAATGTTATCATTCCTAGCTAGAGAATGCCAAAATCACTACTATTGTCACAATCTTAATCAACAAGACATCCCTTAATCTAATCATTCCTAGCTAGAGAATGCCAAAATCACTACTATTGTCACAATCTTAATCAACAAGACATCTTTTAATCTAATCATTCCTAGCTAGAGAATGCCAAAATCACTACTATTGTCACAATCTTAATCAACAAGACATCCCTTAACATAATCATTCCTAGCTAGAGAATGCCAAAATCACTACTATTGTCACAATCTTAATTAACAAGACATCCTTTAATCTAATCATTCCTAGCTAGAGAATGCCAAAATCACTACTATTGTCACAATCTTAATCAACAAGACATCCCTTAATCTAATCATTCCTAGCTAGAGAATGCCAAAATCACTACTATTGTCACAATCTTAATCAACAAGACATCCCTTAATCTAATCATTCCTAGCTAGAGAATGCCAAAATCACTACTACTGTCACAATCTTTATCAACAAGACATCCCTTAATCTAATCATTCCTAGCTAGAGAATGCCAAAATCACTACTATTGTCACAATCTTAATTAACAAGACATCCCTTAATCTAATCATTCCTAGCTAGAGAATGCCAAAATCACTACTATTGTCACAATCTTAATCAACAAGACATTCCTTAATCTAATCAATCCTTGTCACAGAATTAGGCGAAAATTGAACTGATTTCTGTTCTTGAATTGGAAACGAAACTCACCATTTTCTTGATTTCGTCGTACACGCATTACCTGGGGTGATTAAGTGGCGTGTAACGATTTGCATGTGCCAATTTGTAATTTACATGAAATCCGAAATACTCGTTTTACGTGGTGCACGGCAAGCTCGATGTGATTTATGTTCACCTATTGAGAGTATATAAGGCTAAGGATTTCTCATTATTATTTACGGGAACCAAAATATCTAATCAAAGGATAGATAACCTCGTCTTGCAAATCTCCAGCCAAAGGGCTGATTCCGGAGATCTAATAACATCGTTGATTCCGTAGATCTGATAACATCTGACAATAGCTGTCACCGTTTGATTCCGTCGTTGATACCGTAGAAGTACATCACTGATAGCGCATCTAATAACATCGTTGATACCGTAGCTGCTAATAACATCGTTGATACCGTAG
Organism: Unio delphinus; assembly: GCA_029339505.1. Classification (NCBI taxonomy): domain Eukaryota; kingdom Metazoa; phylum Mollusca; class Bivalvia; order Unionida; family Unionidae; genus Unio; species Unio delphinus. The sequence goes on from JAQISU010000117.1 coordinate 7,727,206, forward strand.
CTGTTAACACATCTGATACCATCTTTTGATAAACGTCTTTGATATCGTCTGATTTGTTGTGGGACATCTATTGTTTGTTCTGGAACATCTCTGTATAAATATCTGAATGTGCTTGTGCCGTTAATTTGTGCAAACGGAATTGAAGTATCTGTCTGTGTGTCGAACTGTCTGTTCGTCAACATCTGTGTAACATGTAAATATCCGGAAAGCTAGAAGTCCGAGTGTCGGAGCTGTCTTAGAGTTGTAAAACGTCCGGGTCGACATCTAGGGGAGTGAGGAACCGTTGGTTCGGGTAGATGTTGTATGCTGTCTGAACGTATAACTGTGGTGGATCCGTGTAGGGAAACGTCCGATAATAGTATTGGTCAACCCTCGGTTCTCGGGGAAACTGGGAGACGATTCAACTGTTGCTGAATCGTGCGGTTATACAGGGGAGACACATAGGTGTATTGAAATTGTGATATAATTTAATACATTGTTGTATTTGCATGTTTATGTCAGATCGCAATAATATTTCAAGTGATCACATAGATATCAATAAAAGCTGGCAACTTGATTGAATACAAGTATATGATCGTGCTAGTTATCGCAATCCATCGTGCGATAGATAGTTTGTCGTTTGTGTTTATTTTTTTCGTAAATTATACTTGCATTTATTTAACTTTCGTAAAGGATTCTTGGATCTGTGTATAATCCAAGAGATCCCTTTACATTTGTGATTCCTTTTGTATTGTTATTTAATTTGTTCATGTATTGTGAATGGTTGTGAGTTTAATTGTGGGTTGAGTGCATGAATTATTGTGTTGTTACATCTGTATTTTTTTTATTTATAATTTATTACATAAATTTATATTTTCTTTCACAAATTGTGTTTGTATTGTTCATTTAATCCACCCTCCTCTCGGTAACAATTCTGTTATAATGGTGTCAGAAGTGGGATCGTTGGATTAAGTGAACTGTCAATCATTTTTGTGAAGGTATACATTTAATGTTTATATTCGAGCGTGACCTTCTGTTAAGATAATACTCTAGTTGGAGTTTATTTTTGTCTAGTTTACCTAGGTCCGTGAGTCCAGTATAAACGTGTTCAAAGTATTGGTTTGGTTATATATCTAAATTCATATTACAATTGTCATTGTCATGTCATCCCTTAAGGACTTGGTTGCCTTAGGCAAAGAATTTGGATATGAAGGTGAAAGCTTAAGGAAATTTATTCAAGAAGAACAAGCCCGGGAAAGGGAAGAAAGGGCAAGGTCAAGGGAATTAGAAAGGGAATCTGATGAAAGGAAACGGGAATTAGAAAGGGAATCCGAAGATAGGAAATGGGCCTTTGAGAGGGAAAAGATAGAATTCGAGAGGGAAAAGATAGAATTAGAGAAGCAGGCCGAGAGGGAAAAGATAGAATTAGAGCAGCAGGCCGAGAAGGAAAAGATAGAATTAGAGAGGCAGGCCGAAAAAGACAGGATAGAATGGGAAATGGAAGCGGAGCAAAAGCGAATAGAGTTAGATAAACTAGCTAGAGTAGAAATGTTAGAGTTAGAAGAAAGAGCAAAACAACGGGATCATGAGCGTAAGGTAGAATTAGCGACATCTGGAAGAGAACACGATTCTGCCGTTAGCAAATTAAGGGGCCCCAAATTACCTCCCTTTGACGATGAAAAAGATAACATAGATAGTTATCTTCATCGGTTTGAGCGGTATGCCGAAAACCAGAAGTGGAGTCAAAATGACTGGGCGCTGCATCTGAGTGCTTTATTAAAAGGTAAAGCACTGGATGTATACTCGCGACTTCCTAGGGACGATGTGTTTAAGTACGACGTCCTAAAGGAAGCACTTCTCAAAAGGTACGAGCTCACTGAACAAGGTTTTCGAAAAAAGTTCAGGTATAGCAAGCCCGATAAGGGAGAAACCTTTGGTCAGTTCACCGTCAGAATTGCGAACTATTTTGAGCGGTGGATTGAATGCGGCAAAGCGGTGAAAACGTTTGAAGGGTTGACTGATTTCTTGCTCAGAGATCAATTATTTAATACAGTTGGGCGAGAATTAGATCAATTTCTGAAGGAGAAAGTCTTCACAAACGTAAAAGATATGGCTAAGCAAGCCGATTTATTTGCCGAAGCTCATGGGGGAACCCAGAACGTGGTTTTAAAAGATTTTAAGTCTGGAAACCAGTCTGTAAGACCTATGCCTAGGGAGCCTGTAAAATCAGCTGAGGTAAAAAGGTCAGTTGGGAATCCAGTTTTTCAGCGTGTGCGGTGTTTCTTGTGTAATGCATTGGGTCATGTTCAAAAAGACTGTCCTAAAAGAAAGGCACTTATACATAAGGTAGCAGTGGCTATACAAAGTAAAGGTATATCCGATAACAACGTACATGTAGAACCTTGTATTCATTCACTTGGCACGTGTTTATTTCCTGAAGCGCGTGTACCAACCGCGAGAGGGTTTGTCAACGGTCGAGAAGTCGTGGTACTGCGTGACACTGGTTGTACGGGCGTAGTGATCAAACGTAGTCTTGTGCAGGATAACCAAATGCTCGGGTGGGAATCCCCATGTATGTTACTTGATCAGACGATGGGTCGCATTCCCGTAGCAAGGATCACAGTAAAAACACCTTTCTTAACGGGAACTGTTGATGCCCTTTGTATGGACAATCCTATTTACGATCTGACGATCGGTAATGTTGAAGGTTCCTGTCTTCCAACCATGGCCGATTTTAAAATACCTTTGGCCCAGGCAGTCGAAACGCGAGCGCAAACACGGCGAGAGAAATCCGCGTTTCATAAATTAATAGTCCCTGAATCGATCTCAGGAATTTCCCGTGATGATTTCAAACAAGAGCAAGAGCGTGATGAATCCATCAGAACAATTGTTGAGAAAATCACGTCCGGCGCGATTAAACATTGCAAGCGTGGGGGTAGCTCTAGATTCGTACGCAAGAACGGATTAATTCATAGGGAGTTTAGCGCTCGGGAGGGTAAGAAGTATTGGCAAGTGGTCGTACCCCAGAGATATAGATCTCAAGTACTTAGGGTGGCGCATGAGTCAAGCATGGCAGGACACCTAGGTAAGGCTAAGACCACTAGCAGGGTAGTCGCTGAATTCTACTGGCCCGGTGTTAATGGCGATGTCACACGGTTCTGTAGGTCGTGCGACGTATGTCAGAAAACCGTTTGTAAGGGAAGGGTCACAAGGGTGCCCTTAGGACAAATGCCATTAATAGATACACCGTTTAAAAGAGTGGCAGTAGATATTGTAGGACCAATACACCCGGTAACCGAAAGAAAGAATCGGTACATACTTACTCTGGTTGATTACGCAACCAGATACCCCGAAGCCGTAGCGTTACCAACTATTGAAACGGAAAGGGTAGCTGAAGCATTAGTTGATATCTTCAGTAGGGTAGGGGTGCCAGAGGAAATCCTCACTGATTGTGGTGCCCAATTCACCTCTGACCTCATGGGTGAAATAAGTAGGCTGTTATCCATCAAACAGCTAAACACTACCCCATACCATCCGATGTGCAATGGACTGGTAGAGAAGTTTAATGGTACCCTGAAAAGCATGCTACGGAAGATGTGCGCGGAACGTCCGCAAGACTGGGACCGTTATTTAAACGCTGTTCTGTTCGCGTACCGTGAAGTACCGCAGGAAAGTTTAGGGTTCTCACCCTTTGAACTGTTGTATGGTAGAACAGTTCGAGGCCCGATGCGGATACTACGCGAACTATGGACTGGTGATGTCGCGAACGAGGAAATAAAAACGACTTACCAGTACGTGTTAGATCTAAGAAACAAACTTGAGAGTACATGCCAGATGGCACGTGACGAATTGATTAAATCGGGGCGCAGATATGCCAAGTATTACAACCGCAGAGCGCGTAATAGGAAATTTCTTGTGGGAGATCAGGTGCTATTGCTTCTTCCAACGAGTTCGAATAAGTTATTAGTCCAGTGGAAAGGTCCATATGAAGTTAAAGAAGTAAAAGGTGACATGGACTATAAAATTGACATGGACGGTAATGTAAAGACATTCCATGCTAACATGCTCAAGCTGTATATCAAGAGACAAAGCGACAATGTCAATAAGGGGAGTTGAAAATATAGGCGCAGACTACTTGAGTAGGGCGTGATGGGAAATTTGTATGAATTTGCCCAGTAATAAAATCCAGTTTGTAGTATAACCAGTGTAAATGTTGTAAGATATCATCAGTAGTTATTTTTCTTCTATTCTGTGTTAGTTTTAAAAATGTGTACATTTTTATTCTTAGGGGGGAGGTATTGTCACAGAATTAGGCGAAAATTGAACTGATTTCTGTTCTTGAATTGCAAACGAAACTCACCATTTTCTTGATTTCATCGTACACGCATTACCTGGGGTGATTAAGTTGCGTGTAACGATTTGCATGTGCCAATTTGTAATTTACATGAAATCCGAAATACTCGTTTTACGTGGTGCACGGCAAGCTCGATGTGATTTATGTTCACCTATTGAGAGTATATAAGGCTAAGGATTTCTCATTATTATTTACGGGAACCAAAATATCTAATCAAAGGATAGATAACCTCGTCTTGCAAATCTCCAGCCAAAGGGCTGATTCCGGAGATCTAATAACATCGTTGATTCCGTAGATCTGATAACATCTGACAATAGCTGTCACCGTTTGATTCCGTCGTTGATTCCGTCGTTGATTCCGTCATTGATACCGTAGAAGTACATCACTGATAGCGCATCTAATAACATCGTTGATACCGTAGCTGCTAATAACATCGTTGATACCGTAGCTGTTAACACATCTGATACCATCTTTTGATAAACGTCTTTGATATCGTCTGATTTGTTGTGGGACATCTATTGTTTGTTCTGGAACATCTCTGTATAAATATCTGAATGTGCTTGTGCCGTTAATTTGTGCAAACGGAATTGAAGTATCTGTCTGTGTGTCGAACTGTCTGTTCGTCAACATCTGTGTAACATGTAAATATCCGGAAAGCTAGAAGTCCGAGTGTCGGAGCTGTCTTAGAGTTGTAAAACGTCCGGGTCGACATCTAGGGGAGTGAGGAACCGTTGGTTCGGGTAGATGTTGTATGCTGTCTGAACGTATAACTGTGGTGGATCCGTGTAGGGAAACGTCCGATAATAGTATTGGTCAACCCTCGGTTCTCGGGGAAACTGGGAGACGATTCAACTGTTGCTGAATCGTGCGGTTATACAGGGGAGACACATAGGTGTATTGAAATTGTGATATAATTTAATACATTGTTGTATTTGCATGTTTATGTCAGATCGCAATAATATTTCAAGTGATCACATAGATATCAATAAAAGCTAGCAACTTGATTGAATACAAGTATATGATCGTGCTAGTTATCGCAATCCATCGTGCGATAGATAGTTTGTCGTTTGTGTTTATTTTTTTCGTAAATTATACTTGCATTTATTTAACTTTCGTAAAGGATTCTTGGATCTGTGTATAATCCAAGAGATCCCTTTACATTTGTGATTCCTTTTGTATTGTTATTTAATTTGTTCATGTATTGTGAATGGTTGTGAGTTTAATTGTGGGTTGAGTGCATGAATTATTGTGTTGTTACATCTGTATTTTTTTTATTTATAATTTATTACATAAATTTATATTTTCTTTCACAAATTGTGTTTGTATTGTTCATTTAATCCACCCTCCTCTCGGTAACAATTCTGTTACAATCCTATCTAGAGAATGCCAAAATCACTACTATTGTCACAATCTTAATCAACAAGACATCCCTTAATCTAATCATTCCTAGCTAGAGAATGCCAAAATCACTACTATTGTCACAATCTTAATCAACAAGACATCCTTTAATCTAATCATTCCTAGCTAGAGAATGCCAAAATCACTACTATTGTCACCATCTTATTCAACAAGACATCCTTTAATCTAATCATTCCTAGCTAGAGAATGCCAAAATCACTACTATTGTCACAATCTTTATCAACAAGACATCCCTTAATGTTATCATTCCTAGCTAGAGAATGCCAAAATCACTACCATTGTCACAATCTTAATCAACAAGACATCCCTTAATCTAATCATTCCTAGTTTCAGAATGCCAAAATCACTACTATTGTCACAATCTTAATCAACAAGACATCCCTTAATCTAATCATTCTTAGCTAGAGAATGCCAAAATCACTACTATTGTCACAATCTTAATCAACAAGACATCCCTCAATGTTATCATGACTAGCTAGAGAATGCCAAAATCACTACTATTGTCACAATCTTTATCGACAAGACATCCCTTAATCTAATCATTCCTAGCTAGAGAATGCCAAAATCACTACTATTGTCACAATCTTAATCAACAAGACATCCTTTAATCTAATCATTCCTAGCTAGAGAATGCCAAAATCACTACTATTGTCACAATCTTAATCAACAAGACATCCTTTAATCTAATCATTCCTAGCTAGAGAATGCCAAAATCACTACTATTGTCACAATCTTAATCAACAAGACATCTTTTAATCTAATCATTCCTAGCTAGAGAATGCCAAAATCACTACTATTGTCACAATCTTAATCAACAAGACATCCTTTAATCTAATCATTCCTAGCTAGTGAATGCTAAAATCACTACTATTGTCACAATCTTAATCAACAAGACATCCTTTAATCTAATCATTCCTAGCTAGAGAATGCAAAAATCACTCCTATTGTCACAATCTTAATGAACAAGACATCCCTTAATCTAATCATTCCTAGTTTCAGAATGCCAAAATCACTACTATTGTCACAATCGTAATCAACAAGACATCCCTTAATCTAATCATTCCTAGCTAGAGAATGCCAAAATCACTACTATTGCCACAATCTTTATCAACAAGACATCCCTTAATCTAATCATTCCTAGCTAGAGAATGCCAAAATCACTACTATTGTCACAATCTTTATCAACAAGACATCCCTTAATCTAATCATTCCTAGCTAGAGAATGCCAAAATCACTACTATTGTCACAATCTTAATCAACAAGACATCCCTTAATGTTATCATTCCTAGCTAGAGAATGCCAAAATCACTACTATTGCCACAATCTTTATCAACAAGACATCCCTTAATCTAATCATTCCTAGCTAGAGAATGCCAAAATCACTACTATTGTCACAATCTTAATCAACAAGACAACCCTTAATCTAATCATTCCTAGCTAAAGAATGCCAAAATCACTACTATTGTCACAATCTTAATCAACAAGACATCCCTTAATCTAATCATTCCTAGCTAGAGAATGCCAAAATCACTACTACTGTCACAATCTTAATCAACAAGACATCCTTTAATCTAATCATTCCTAGCTAGAGAATGCCAAAATCACTACTATTGTCACAATCTTAATCAACAAGACATCCCTTAGTCTAATCATTCCTAGTTTCAGAATGCCAAAATCACTACTATTGCCACAATCTTAATCAACAAGACATCCCTTAATCTAATCATTCCTAGCTAGAGAATGCTAAAATCACTACTATTGTCACAATCTTAATCAACAAGACATCCCTTAATCTAATCATTCCTAGCTAGAGAATGCCAAAATCACTACTATTGTCACAATCTTAATCAACAAGACATCCCTTAATCTAATCATTCCTAGCTAGAGAATGCCAAAATCACTACTATTGTCACAATCTTTATCAACAAGACATCCCTTAATGTTATCATTCCTAGCTAGAGAATGCCAAAATCACTACTATTGTCACAATCTTTATCAACAAGACATCCCTTAATCTAATCATTCCTAGCTAGAGAATGCCAAAACCACTACTATTGTCACAATCTTAATCAACAAGACATCCCTTAATAATATCATTCCTAGCTAGAGAATGCCTAAATCACTACTATTGTCACAATCTTAATCAACAAGACATCCCTTAATGTTATCATTCCTAGCTAGAGAATGCCAAAATCACTATTATTGTCAGAATCTTAATCAACAAGACATCCCTTAATCTAATCATTCCTAGTTAGAGAATGCCAAAATCACTACTATTGTCACAATCTTTATCAACAAGACATCCCTTAATGTTATCATTCCTAGCTAGAGAATGCCAAAATCACTACTATTGTCACAATCTTTATCAACAAGACATCCCTTAAAGTGCTTTCTTCTTGTTTCCAGTAATAATTTTTTGTATAATATAGTTTTTATCCACCATTAGTTAAATCATTCCTGTTCAAAAGTTTTGTTTTCTTTCCTTAAATGTGCAATAATTGCATATCTTTACTTAAATGACTAGTGTCCAGTAAAATTTTCTTTAATTGTCCAGTTATCTTTCTGAACATATGACACACTGAACTCGCATTAAAAAATGATCCCCAATTTCTATAGAAACATTACACTTTTAATTCATATTAAAAATGATGCCATATATTTCAGTACATATTATACTTTGAATTCATATTATAAATTGATGCCAAATCTCTTTGGACATATGATTCTTTGAATACATATTACACTTTGAATTCATTTGATAAAATGATGCCAAATTTTCTGGTCATATTATATTTTGAAATTATAACATAAACAATGCCAAATGTTTCATAATTACTCAAAGATTAACACTGGATATTATTATTTTTCATAATTACTCTAAGATTAACACTGGATATTATTATTTTTCATAATTACTCTAAGATTAACACTGGATATTATTATTTTTCATAACTACTCAAAGATTAACACGGGATATTATTATTTTTCATAATTACTCAAAGATTAACACTGGATATTATTATTTTTCATAATTACTCAAAGATTAACACTGGATATTATTATTTTTCATAATTACTCTAAGATTAACACTGGATATTATTATTTTTCATAATTACTCTAAGATTAACACTGGATATTATTATTTTTCATAATTACTCTAAGATTAACACTGGATATTATTATTTTTCATAATTACTCAAAGATTAACACTGGATATTATTATTTTTCATAATTACTCTAAGATTAACACTGGATATTATTATTTTTCATAATTACTCTAAGATTAACACTGGATATTATTATTTTTCATAATTACTCTAAGATTAACACTGGATATTATTATTTTTCTCCTCCTTACACTAATTGAACAGTTGCATACTAACTACTAATGAGGAAATGTACAGAATTATTTAATTGACACACCAACGAAAAATTATAATGGACCAAATTAAACCAGTTACAATTTTATATTTAAGGCAGAATCAAATGCCATGACATGTAAATAAAGGCCGAATCGAATGTCATGTCATATAGAGGCAGAATTGAATGTCCTGCCATAAAAAGACAGAACTGAATGCCATGCTATATAAAGGCAGATTTAATTGTTACACCATATAAAGGCAGAATTAACTGTTATGCCATATAAAGGCAGAATTGAATGTCCTGCCATATAAAGGCAAAATTAACTGTTATGCCATATAAAGGCAGAATTAACTGTTATGCCATATAAAGGCAGAATTAATTGTTATGCCATATAAAAGCAGAATCAAATGAAAATTCGTACAAAAGCAGAGTCGAATGTCATATAGTCAGAATCGAATGCCATGCCAAATGAAAACAAAATCGAATATCATGCCAAATGAAGACGGAATCGAATGCCATGCCAAATGATGACAAAGTCGAATGACATATAATGGTCGAATCGAATGACATGCCAAACGATGACAGAGTTAAATGGTATAAAGAGGCGAAATCGATCGAGTACCATGCCATATGAGGGCAAAATCGAATGCTGTGCCTTGTAACTCAGCATCAAATGTCATTTCATACAAAGGCACACTTAAATGCCACATCATATAAAAGTAGAGTCGAATGGCATATAAAGGCAGTTTCGAATGTCATATCATACAAAAGGCAGCATCAATAGAATTTATTTCTGTTTTATTCAATCTTTGTTTTTACTTACCATACAAAATACTGGTGAAATAACAGTCCAACAAATCCACATGTAAGGCATTATTCTCCATCCCAGCATCATTTGAATATTGTCATAGAAACGATTGATACCTGAAAAAGATGGTATACCAATATTATTCCATAATGCGATTATTGTACAAGGACTACCGTTTGAATTTATTGAATATTACTACCAAAATTATGTAACAAAGCTAAAATTTCAAAAAGGTACTTTTACGACTTTTTCGAGGGGGGCGGGGTGAGATCCAGCAAAGAAACCTTTCTCTGGAATCCAAGCAGACAATCTTTATTTGACTATGACCTAAAATCTAGACGTTATCATTTTTGGCGATCATCGTTGTCTTCTTCTTCTTCTTCTTCTTCTTCAGCCTGCGGTGTTATTATTACAAGTGGATTCTTCGATCTGATCGCTAATTATCAGTTCGAATAAACCGTATAGTTTCTTTCTGCTGCTGCTGTTGTTGTTATATGTGTTAACGTCATTTTTCAGCACAAGATAATCTATACATGGCGGTCAGTATAATTGGTGGAGGAAGAACCCGGGAAAACCACCGACCCGAGAGAAGCTACTGGCAAGCTTGCTCACGTACACACATTGGTCAAGCCCGAGACTCGAACACACGCAGAGGTGAGATGGCAGTTATCCGTAACGGTGAGCGCTTTAGACCACTCGGGGCCCTATTTGCTTCTGCAGCACTGTGGTAAAACACTCGCTTTCCAAAAGTTTCACTAAATGTGCGATACAGTTTGATACTCTTCTTCAGTACTTATCTAAAGTAATACGATGAATTTCTAGTTATCTGATTTGTTGGAATGATATACATTCCTATTCTTCGTCTGAAAGACGTACATGTTCCATAAGAATACATTACGTTATCATGCAATGTAGTGGTAAGTAAAGACGTACATGTATTTGAAAAAAGCAGACATTACATTATAGTCCAATGGAGTGGTAGCTAAAGACGTACATGTACAAAAAAGTAGACACTACGCTATCATACAATGTGATGGTAGCTAAAGACGTACATGTTCTGTGAAGTAGACATTTCATTAAACTCCATTGAAGTGGTACATAAAGATGCAAGGTGTAATTATATCTACTATAATTATTTTATTTCAATCATTCTCCGTGAGTAGAGACGTTTGTGTATAGTGTTTAAGAAAAGGGAAAATGTTTGTGAAGCTAAGATAAATTTCATCAAAAAGATGATATCCAACGCAAGACATATTTATGTTGAAAAAGAGCATTTTGTGTTGGTATCAATAATAGCTCCCTTAAAAAAACAGTAAAACAATGACAAGGAAACAAAACAACTTCTGCTGAAGAAAATGCCTGCACATTTCATATGTGTGTTTATTGAGTAGTGTTTCGTTTTATACTGCTTAGATACATTTCATATGTGTGTTTATTGAGTAGTGTTTCGTTTTATACTGCTTAGATACATTTCATATGTGTGTTTATTGAGTAGTGTTTCGTTTTATACTTCTTAGATACATTTCATATGTGTGTTTATTGAGTAGTGTTTCGTTTTATACTGCTTAGATACATTTCATGCGTGTTTATTGAGTAGTATTTAGTTTTATATTGCTTAGATACATTTCATGTGTGTTTATTGAGTGTTTCGCTTTATACTGCTTAGATATATTTTATGTAGGTTTATTATGTGTTTCGTTTTATACTGCTTAGATACATTTCATGCGTGTTTATTGAGAAGTGTTTCGTTTTATACTACTTAGATACATTTCACGTGTGTTTTTGGAGTAGAGTGTTTAGTTTTATACTACTTAGGTAGATTTCATATGTGTTTATTGAGTAGAGTGTTTCGTTTTAAACTACTTAGATATCGCAGATGGTAATAATCAGAGTAAAGTATATCTAAAAATAAACCTCATCAAAATGTTAAAATCCCCACCATTTTGAGAGAAACTGAATATTATTTAAATTTCCACAAAAGAGAATTTTGAAAATAGTTCCTAGTATACCAAACAGCACCATTCATTTCCAAATCAAACATGTGAAAACACATTCTGTCTGATTTCGATCAGTGAATATTTCTTAAACTGTTCTTCAAAAGAGGTAAATATCAGCAATCTTTTAATGATTTTCTAGTAGCATTTGTAATTGTTATACCGATTTTATCATGTTGCTGTTGACTATTATACAATGATTATGAACCAAGCGTTTTCGTACGCACTAATGGCAGTTCAGTTCAAATCTTTATTGACTTAAACAAAACAATATTTTCAGCAAACACAAAATATAATAAAAGTGACTTCTATGGGTAACTACATTCTCTATATTTACACACTTTTAATTTTCTTCATCAAGAGCAATGAAATATGTTATAATTGTCTTATACCACGCTCCTTTTGGGGTCTGTAAGCAATGCCGTAAATCGGTCTATAATTGTCCAATCAGACTGATTATAACTACAATACCTAAAACATAAATTAATGCCTGTGTGTGAGTTATATGTTACATCCAGACCTACATATTTATCAGAAAACTTGTTGTTTTCATTTTCGGGTTGTCTATGAACTTCGGAAATAGTGACAGGTCTAGAGTGAAGTTGTTTGTTATACACAATGGAGACAGTGTTGGCATACCTCTATATTACTTTCATGCAATATGGCTAACATTGATTTGGATATTGTATTTGTGGAAAATGTAAATGATGAAAGCATACAGCTAACGAAAATGACTGCTCGCATTTGCTAAAACAAATTAGTCGTTAGAACACTATCTTTAGCAGTTATTAAAATAGGAAAAAATACATTTTGCCAGACTATATCATGTCAGCTTCTGAAAGGGCAATGAATGAATTACGAAATATATAAATGTACCAAAGCGTATGTGCTCTTTTTTTAAATCAATTTACGTCTTATGTCCAGGAAGTGAAAATAACCAAGCGGAGCTAGCAGGATTTCTATAGGTGCACTTCTGAAGTGAGGCCAAGCTGTATACTCGATAACCCAAATTACACCCATCAATTATGAACCAAAATAGAGGGAATTAAAGTTCTTTTAACAATACCTAAACTATACAAGGTCTTTTTGTAAATAGCCATTATAACCAGTGACAAAAACCGTAAAAAAAAATTTTCTTTAAAAAATCCAATCCTGTGGAGCACCAACTTAAACCAAATCTTTTTACGACAACGAAAATCAGGTTGTCACCAGAGTATTACGTTGACCTATACCCTGTCCTTACGTAATATTAGTTATTGCATTTGTTATTTGTGAAGTCATCAGCTCCTATACCCCAGTTCTATCTGAAACGTTATATGATCGCCAAGTCAGCATTAACGGTAACCAGTAGGTTTTTTGGCAGGGTGGTGGATTTGGACGTTGACAAGCGTAGCTGGTGCTACACTTATTTCGAATGTATAGTATATTAGACTCAAATACATTTTTTTCTATACGGGTACCCTTATAAGAAAAACAGCATTAGGGAACAATACGATTTATTTGAACTGATAATTAGTCAATTAATCACATTAACGGATTGAGAGGAACGATCAGCACCCATATTTTTCTTTTTAAAGCATGGTAAACTGTACAGTGTAATCAAATAATCATGTCTATTTTACACAAAACGAATCACACGAACCACACATGAATAAGACAAGCAGAATACATTATGTGGTACGTGGGAGATTCTTTCTTGTCAGTTGACGAAATACTGAACCACTTATAGACAGACGGACTTAAAAAGTTATGTCCTATTAACATTCTGCTTTTGAAAATTGGGTTATTAAAAAGAGAAGCAGTCACAGTTTGAACCCATGAATGGCCAGCCTTCAATTTCAGTGGTCTAAAGTGCTCTCCGTTACGGATCATTGCCATCTCACCTCTGTATGCGTGAGTTCGAGTCTCGGATTCGGCCAATGTGGGTATGTTAGAAAGCTTGTCAGTAGCTTCTCGTAGGTCGGTGGTTCTTTCCGATGTTTTTCCGGGTTCTTCCTCGACCATTCATACTGGCCGCCATGTATAGCCTATCTTGTGCTGTAAAATGATGGTAAACCCCACAACACAACGACAACAATTTCAGTGGCAAACGTTTTACATCAAGACAACAATATCTCGCATACTGTTAGGTGCAAACTATCAATTATCCAAATATGGTCAGTAATATTCTAGCTTAGTATTGACCTTCGTGGCCCTGTCTAGAAACGTCAGACAATAACTTTTTAAATTCCATTATGTTATTTCATCGTTTTACCATAAATCCATGCGACAGCCACGCACATAAAGGCGGCCACAAACAAAATGATTCTGCTGCCCGAGTAATAGTCAAACAGCTGGAAGACGTACATCCCTCCCTGTAAATACATGATAGATTGTCACGTAAACATTATATTTATTACATTGGTGGGTGTCATGACTAGCATACAACGTAAAAACCGGATAGCCGACACACAATTTCATGGTAAACTTTTTGCTTTTGGTTTCTATAATTTCCACAAGTCATGCATAGGGTTGTAACTAAAAGATCTAAAGAAGAAATCTGCATGTATTAATCTTATTGCCAAAGAAGTTTGTTTTCTGAAAACATTCGCGCACAGTGACAATTTCGTTTAAATTGAAGATGTTCAGCGTAAACTTAGCAATTTAGCTCCACTTTATGGTGTAAATATATTCAACGGATACTCTATTGTTTCAAAATATTCTCGGTATTTTTCATAATACGTCTTTTGAAATATTTCCTCAGTTTTTATGCGGGAATGTAAGAACAATAATCCTTAAATGTTAATCAATGTTGACGAGTAAAATTTCACCCTCGGTTATAATTTTGCACCAGGCCAAATTCTGCCCTTTGTGAGAATTTTCCTATCGTATACGGATGCATATGAAATATTTTATTAATCTTGCATTACACGAGTTATGTGTAACATAACATACCATCTTATCTTGCATTGCATGACTAATGTGTCACATCATATACCATCAAATCTTGCATTACATGACCAGTGTGTCACATCATATACCATCAAATCTTGCATTGCATGACTAATGTGCACATCGCATGCTATCAAATCTTGCATTGCATGACTAATGTGCACATCGCATGCTATCAAATCTTGCATTACATGACTAATGTGTCACATCATATACCATCAAATCTTGCATTACATGACTAATGTGTCACATAATATGACATCAAATCTTGCATTGCATGACTAATGTGCACATCGCATGCTATCAAATCTTGCATTACATGACTAATGTGTTACATCACATACCATCAAATCTTGCATTACATGACTAATATGTCACATCATATGCCATCAAATCTTGCATTACATGACTAATGTGTTACATACCATCAAATCTTGCATAACATGACTAATGTGTCACATCATATACCATCAAATCTTGCATTACATGACTAATGTGTCACATCATATACCATCAAATCTTGCATTACATGACTAATGTGTCACATCATATGCCATCAAATCTTGCATTGCATGACTAATGTGTCACATCATATACCATCAAATCTTGCATTACAAGACTGTGTCACATCACATACCATCAAATCTTGCATTACATGACTAATGTGTCACATCATATGCCATCAAATCTTGCATTACATGACTAATGTGTCACATCACATACCATCAAATCTTGCATTACATGACTAATGTGTCACATCATATGCCATCAAATCTTGCATTACATGACTAATGTGTCACATCATATGCCATCAAATCTTGCATTACATGACTAATGTGTCACATCATACGCCATCAAATCTTGCATTACATGACTAATGTGTTACATACCATCAAATATTGCACTACGTGCTTGATGTGTTACCTCACATATCAAAATAGTGTTTACAATGGCGAATATATACTTAAGCATTTTTGATTGATTTCATCCTATACATGACGCAAGAATTGTCTGCTAATATTTTAAAACTTCTGATTCAGTAGTTATCCACTATATGAACTTTGTGACCTCATTTCATTGTTTTCTTGGTGTAAACGAAACATCATACACTTTCACTAAATAAAGAAGCATGTCTCTGTATATATTGTGCTGTTTATGGTTTATCGATAAGGACTGGTCGCCATGTTCTACTCTGTAATGGCAATCAATGTGAGAAAAAACAATCTTTTATCATGCATGAGTATTGGGAAAGGAAAATACACTCTTAGGATCAGAATTTTGCATCAGACACAAGGCTTTGACCCTATCACCCATTAATGCATAAGAACGATTCTATTAGACGTATTCTTACAATCAATGCAGGAGATTTAAATGGTACCAAAAACATAATTAGTTTTTCTCTTAACAAAAATGTTTAAAACCAATGTAAGAATTATATTCGTTTCAGCATAATAATTAGGAATGATTAATAAATTAGACAAAGTAAAAGATAACTTTTCTCAATAAATAATTGCTAAATCTATTAAAGATATCACATGGTACTAGCTTAAAGAGAATTTAAATATTTAGTTGAGAGAGAGAGAGAGAGAGTATTCTCACTTACCGGACAAACCATTGATAATCCGATTAGGAACTGACAAACACAAGCGACTGCTATAAAGATTTCTTTGCGGTAGCCCTTACGTAGAACACCTGGCCACTGATCAACAAAAGCGGTAGTTACGGCCTCTACACCCACGAACTATAATAATAATAATAATAATAATAATAATAATACCAGTATTTTTAGCATATTGATAATTATTGTATAGTGATAATGTTAGTTTTAGCATTTATATCGATCAAGGGATAATGATATAATTAAGAAAAACAATTAATAAAAATGGCAAATATTTCGAACAGTTTCATATTTACTATTTGGACTTTCCTTTCCAAAGTTTATCATTCTTAATTTTATTCCAAATTTGGAGAACAAACTGTAATGGAAACATAATGATGCCAATATATGGTTGGTAAAGATTTTTTAAATACAACTATCATCAACAAAAAATTGAAACATCTATAATTCATTCTGAGTTATCAGTGTACACTTAATATTAGAAAAGAAATTTATATTTGAAATACCAAACACTCTCCCTCTAAAATCAAGTTTTGTCTCCTTGAGTCAGCGATCGCTTAAGATCTACAAATCTTTCCACCAATCTTAACATTGTCCAGATTACCGTTGTCTCTCTGTGTATCTACCGACCTGGTCAAGAAAAAAAAAATGCAGCGAGAGGGACAACATTTGTTGGGCGTGTAACAAGGCTTTTACTTCATAATGAATTACGACCCTTACTTGACTGTCCAAACCCAGCAAGATAATCATCAAGAAGAAAAGAATTGACCAAAGCGGGGACAGCGGCATCTGGGACACAGCCATCGGGTACGCTATGAAGGCTAGACCAGGACCTAAAATAGAACGTATAAACGTGATCACACAGTATTAAACAAAAGTCTAGATCGACGTGTAACATGTACCAAGATTCATTGCCATCAGCTATACTTTTGTGAGATTTTCTGACATCCATTTAATTTTTTCACTTGTTGCCTTCTAAAATGCTTTACAGCATACAGTAAAACTTATCCCAACAATAAAGGATCGAGGTATTGGATGAAAGACTTCACTTTGAAGTTATTGTACTCACCTTCATTTGTAATATTTCCGTCATCATAATATTCACGATTTGATTTGGCGTATCTGTGTGGCATCTGACAAATTCTTCCACTTTTTCCACTCTCGATCCTCAGGAACGCGTCATAATCTGTCAGCAGTTGGACTTCAACACCAGTAAGTGTTCAAACTTGCATCATGGGCATAACCAGGTGCACTGAAAGAGTGAGCAGGGTCAAGTTTGTAAAGTTGCATACAAACATTCCTGAACTCTCCAAACATATCACACAACATTGAGTGTCCTTCATCACACAGTAGACATAAAGATCACTTGAAGATTTAAATTTGAATTGTTCCAAGCCATCCTGGAAATACTGATAGTATTCACTTGACACGTTTGTGTTGAACAGTGAGGAGTAGAACTTGTTTGTTGGTGAAAAAGCTGTTTGATAAATCGTATGTCGTTTCTAAGAAAAAGATTGACTGTAAATGTGTAAACTGTTTCGTCGTTTCTGTGAACATTTTTAAAACTTTTCATCATCAAATTCTTTGTCATCTCTTCCAACAAATGTCCCATGAATGTAACGTTATCCTCACATCTGGTCATTTTTAAACTCTGTTTCTTTGCACCTTTCACGAACCTATTGACTATGAAATCCTTGTAGAATACATTGTAGTTTCGTATCGTTGTCAGGTATGATTTTGACCTCTTGAATGTGGACATATTTCTCCATGATTAATTAATGACTGTCGTAACCGGACATATTATGAATGAAAAGCTGTATGAATTTGTAATATTTGATTGTTGTTGTAGGGTTTAACGCCAATTTTATATGAGACTCGAACACACGCAGATAGAGGTGAGATGGCAGTGATCCGCAACGGAGAACGCCTTATACCACTCGGAGACCCTTTTGAATATTTGACATTTAACTGATAATTACGAGCTGGAGATCCATAACTCTTTTTGTTGTGATCGTGGTCACAAAGCTAAATAATAATTGTTAAGAGCCGGACATCACAATCTGTTGTATTTAGGGATCGTGGTCACAAAGTTTAGAATGTTTGTGAGGTGGGGTAGGTTGCCTTATGGTACGACTTATCTTTCACAGATATGGCACAGGTTAGTTTGAGAAACATGTATTTCATCTTCTTCCGTGTATAGAATTGGTTTTTCAATCTCAGCCATCAATTCAAGATGAGTAGTTGTGTGATTTTGCATAAAGCATCACAAAACATATGAATATAATAAGTATCTCTGTAATGGCTTATAACTCCTGTGTACAGCTCTTAGAAAGAGTAGGAAACTAGGTGTGATGTGCTTCCATGTTTCCTGAGCGTTGTCATTAGCATCCTTTGTATGTTTTGTCAACAGCGTTCGAAGTTGCGATAACAAAGTAATGGAAAACTTACTTTCTGGCAAGATGTATGTCGTGTAACGCGCATTCTAAAGTAATGTTTGTGTTCTAGTATTAATGCCGATGTATTAAGATAAAAATCAAACACGTTGACATATATACCTTTTCCTTTGATGTTTGTTTATTTGATCGAGACCAGTCCAGAACGATCATTGCATCGACTGTAATTATGCAACTCTCCTCTTTTTTCTCACTTCTGGGCACATTAACAGGCGTAGCGTATTTATCTTCTACTGTCTCGTTTTCTGTCTCGGGAATATAAAATTCATTTTCAAATTTGTCTTTATCATCAATTTAACAGGACACTTGTAAAGCCTAATCATGCATCAATGAATTATCTGTATTTTGATGAAGTTTGAGGATTTACAATAGACTAAAATGTGTTAAATTAAGAACCACTCGCTAACATGATGTTTTTTTTTTAACGTTGGCAACTGATTTGTTATTTGTTCATTTAAGGAATCTATGTATCAAATACCACTGAGCTGCCAAAATATGTTTAAGTTCAAAATTAGGTATATGATTTTGTCATGTACCCATTTTGTGTTATCAACAATCTTCTTGTCACAGTTCTTGTTCATTTCAGCTAGTAGCGTCGAAGATAAATTCTTCACGTTTAGTGACGTCGGCTTTTAAATGCATAGGGCAGAGAATTTTATCTGTCTCATTTTGTTTAACTGACTAACCCAGTGGAGGCCATCATTTTAGTCTAAATATCGGTCCCAGCTGAAAGAGTACCGACCCAAATATACTTACCTTCCTGTTAATAATAATTTCAAGAGTTGTTTTACCTGGCCCAACTAAACACATATCTTGACCATTCGCACAAGACATTCATTAATTATGTTACCAAGTTATCATTTTCCCTGTCAGACTCTGTCCTAAATTCTGTTGTCAACATCATTGTTTACTTAGGTCTTTGTGCTTCACACAGTGTTTGACGCTTCAGTTTTCAATGATAGCATGTTCTTGCCTTCGTGGACTTCTTGATGATATCCCGTTTTGTGGCATATTTTTTACTTCGGCATTATTTTTGTGTCTTCTGATTAGCCTTTCAAATATGTTTCCAACACCACTCGTAAATGATGCTATTTGTGTCTTTGGAACATAACTTGAATCCATCAGACAAGTTGATGAAGCATCAATACGTTTATCGGCTGACCATTTACGTCGGCCATATTTTGTTTCCGTATACAAAAGATCAACAGTAGTATCATCATCATCATCATCATCATCATCCAACAATTATTCAAATCATCGTTGTGTAATGTTTTAATTATTAAGCAAATTTTGTTTTAATAGGTTTGATTTAGAATTCGTCCATCAATTAAAGTTACCGAACTAATTACGGAAAGTTTTGAGACATTACTTTATTGTTCATATCTGGTTGTAAGTGATCTATCATTCTATTACTTGCTTCATTTCTTCCACATTTATACCGAACTGCTCTCATGTCATTCCCTTCCAATTTTCCTTTGTATTTTTTCCTTTTATTTCACGTTTTGTTCATCCCATCCATCCATATTTCCTTTCCCCAGTTTCATCATCAATTGCATTTTCATTGTAATGCTACGTGATATTTTTTGATCTCTTTACACAAGGGTTCATTTGCATCGTCAGCAACTATATTTGTGTCAGTAAGCATACTGACTTATTTATTTATGTAAAATTCGTCAATATTCAAAATATTACTAAAATTAACTAAACGAAAGTGTTTATTAGTGACTTTCGAAACCTTTTGGTGATTTTAGTGATATCAGTTAGTGGCTATTAGTGAATCTCAGTGATTATTGTAAAAAACAGTAAAGTAATGAAATTCGTTCTACGTAAATTGGTTGATATATACGAATAATGTCATTACTGTCGCACTCACCACAAGACGTGTGTAATATTTCACCACATCTAAAAGCAAGCATTCGACAGAAGAAAAACAATAAAAAAATATTTATGGACTAAAGTTTAAAATGTTGTAGAGGAACGTCTTGCCAAGGATGATGGACGATAAACATCTGCAGTGGCATTCAGTTTATTACTTAATGAATTAAACATTGGAAGAGAATACATTTTGTTGCGAAGGCCAGAGACGATCGAGGAAAATTTAAACAGATTTATTGTTTTTGTATAAATATGTCAAAATACATTAGAAACGGCCATAGAACAAATGAAGGAAGACTAACTAATAGCAGCTGTAATAATCACAAACTTGAGAAATGGTACAATGCTAAGACCATGTCTTCAACATATGTAGTTTACGCTACAATGGCTTTGCCTGTACACGGTACAAACGCGAAGCCTCTGCAAAAGACAAATTTGGATAATACCAGCTATATTAGTTCCCTCTTGTAGGTGCACGAAACACTTCCAGTGGCACTTTAAATCAGCCATATACTCATATATATATTTATATATATATATATATATATATATATATATATATATATATATATATATATATATATATATATATATATATATATATATATATATATATATATTAGTACATTATAGGCTGTATATGGCGGTCTATAATTCTCGTCTAGGAAAAGCCAAGAAAAGATCCGGAAAGAGAAACCGAGCGACGGAAAGTTTTTTGCAAGCTATCGCACATACTCGGAATCTTGAAACTCGAATCCGCTGACAGAGATGAGATGTCAGTGATCGGTCAAGACGAGTGCTTCAGACCACTCCGCCATCCGGAGCCTAGACGGCAAATAATAAGAAACAATATCATCAAGATAATTTAGCCCGCAACATTACAGATTGGGTTAATTTTTTAGCAATATTAATCTGCTTGAAGAACTGTTAATATACAAGACAGGCCCACCATTAACAGTGTTTATTGATTAAATTCTAAATTTTCTTCTTCGGGAAGTTCTATTAGATCTGCTCGTACACTGTTTTATCGTACACATATATTGCTGGATTACTTATAAAACCTCATGATTCTATGCATGTAATTTATCAATGTTCCTGTCAAATAATATAATTTTCTCGTAGACTGTATTGAGTAAGAGGTAACTAACTATAACGCCACCTGAAAAAATTGCAATTTTATCCAAATTAATATATATATATATATATATATATATATATATATATATATATATATATATATATATATATATATATATATATATATATATATATTAGAGGAGATATTAAGGCTATAGGTTAGTGTCATTGATGACTTATTTATTTTAGACTTTTAGACCCATCTATGCATATATTTTGTATATTTGTAAACTATTTCACTGCACTGATATACGTGCACATTTCATTGTATTTTTTAATTTTACTTAACTTTGACGATATAAAAAGAAAGAATATACAGGAGATAACATGCAGGAAAACAAAACCTCCAGATCAAAAAGATAGAAAAATGATTTCGTTCTCTCAACAAACATTATGTAACAACGTAATTTGCAATCATCTAATTTCGGAGTTCTCATCATTTGCATAGTAATTGAGCAGAGAGTCCTTGACATGCTAAAAGAATTCTAAAATCAGTAGCATGTAGTGAAATGAAAAGTTGTTTGTTATTTTGTTAAATTTCGAAAAAGAAAGAAAAAATGTGCCAGAACTCTTACTCTCGTGTTGAACGGCAGATCAAAAACCTGCGTAGCTCGCAGTTAGATACCTGTAATTCAAGAACAATGATGAATGAGATTTTAAAAAAAATAATCTAAAATTGAAATACCAGACTCCGCAACTTCTGAGATGTCTTTATTTTGGACGTGTGCCATGTGACCAAGAATGGAGAAGATGATAAATCCTGCGAAGATACTGGTTCCACTGTTTGTTATGGAGAAGAGAATAGAGTCCCTGCAACAAGACAATTTACCAAGTATGTTTTGTAGATACAGTGATAGCGGATATTTTATTTTTATTCGAACTACTGGATCTCATTATTAGGAACAAATGCTTTAGATTTGAACTTTTCGATTCCGTTATAAAGCATAACTAATTTACAGGTATATTTTCAGTATATATTCTCAACAGTCTCGTTAAAATATAAAAACAAATATTTACACGATGGTATTCTATTTCAAAATCTTTTTAATGATCAGCATAATCATAGTAAATAGGCTAATTATAATTAATCATCATTTAAAAGAAAGATAAAAGTGAAAGATGTCACGTGTCACAAGCCAACCATCAAAATCAAGGCAGAGAATTGGCATGACACACAAATCGTCAAAGAAGCACTGATTCCGATGAAACGTCATTTTCTTTGACATTGCCTGAAAATACTTCTTTTATTTATCTCCTATAAAGACAAAATGAAGTGTTTGCCTGTTTATTTACAGTTATGAAGTATTCAAGCTTGTACGGTCATTTAACATCAAACTAGTTTTCAGCTGACTTGAATAATCTCTAATTTTTAGGATTTAGTACCCTTTGGATTCCGTGATAAGGAGGCGCATTGATTTTACTACCCACGAAATAATCTTACAACATGATTATTTTGGAGTAAATACTTGGCATCACGATTATGAAAATAATTAAAACCGCTATTGTTATATGCATGGTTTTCTCAAGTTGGAAAAAGACACGAATAATGAACGTTCTGGAATTATTACCTGTAGGAATTATGGTTAAATTTGTTGTAACTCCCAAGGGCTGTGAGTGCTCCCAGTGAGATGGAATAAGAGAAGAAAATCTGTGTCCCAGCATCAACCCACACCTGCAAGGTACGCCAAAATTTATTACGTTACATCTATTGATAATTTCATAGCAAATATATATTTATAAAAACTATTTGTCCGTACATTCGAGATTATCTATTTTGTGTAGGCGTAACTGATCAATTATGCATCAGACACTGAAATTTGTTTCCTATAACGTTTACGTCTCAAGGTATTTCCATAAGATATTTAGGAAATCGTGAGCGTGACCAACATGTCAAATACACAATTTAAAAAGAGGAGATGCAAAAGGAGATAAACCTAACAAAAAGTCAACAATAATGTATATATGTATAGTCGTTCCTAATAACCATATAGCTGGAAGACAAAAACAAAAACAAAACAGATAATGAAGTAAATAGCATTAAAAACTCGTGTACCTGAAGGTTATAATTAGATAAATAATTTACCTGAATGTCTCCCAGTTTTTCTAGATCAGGTTTAATGTAATAGATAATTCCCTCTTTGGCGCCTTCAAGTAAGCAGTTACGAATCAGAAGACACAACATGAAAATGTATGGAGCTGTTGCTGTGACGTACATGACCTGCAAGTAGTTCGGCCAAGGTTAACGTCTGATTACAACGTGTATAAAACGAAGCTTAAAAAGGCGCGTATTTTCGTTGTGATCGCTGAGCAAATTAACAAAATTTAAAATATAACTTTTAAAAATATTTTTTATTGAGAAAAGCAAGAATCATTGTGAGAAAACAGGGTTCATACTCAACTATGACTGATAAATTCAAAGACTTTTCCCAAACTTTCAAAGACCACAAACAGAGATTTCCAAGACCTATTTTTGCTAACATTGTGTATACAGGTTATAAGAGAAAACAACGAATGCCAAATACCACAATATTTTTTACTGATTAAAGTCAAACTATACTTAATTGCCTAAAATTGCATTATAATGATCTAGAAAATAGGTTAACATTTGTTGTTTTTTTCTCCAGAAATATGTAACATACGTGTCAGATTTAATACAACATAAATTGTTCTCTTAAAAGACATCAGCACTGCTTTAAATGCATTATTTTATTTGCTTTTTTTTCTCTTCAATCATTTTGGAAAGAGATGCCACCACTGTCATCTTTTCCTCTGCTCTTCTCCTAAGAGCATTTGACTCTGTGACAAGCACAATGAGTCCTTTTAATTCTGCCTCTTCTGCTTTCTGTACAGAGGAAGCATGTAGGCTGGCAATGTCAGCGTCAAGACGCAGCTTTTTGGCTTTAAGTTCTTCCACTTCATCCAAGGCCAACTCCCGTTTCTTTCCTTTTGGGTTTTTCTTCTCATCCTTCTCCTCTGCTTTCTTCTTATCCAGACAGGCATGGTACTTATGTCTTGCAGAGGAGGCATATGTCATCATTTCATTGCTAATGATGATTTCCAAAGGTCCACCAGCTTTTCTCATTGTGTCAATGATTAACCTTTGAGCTCTGAGGCTTTCTCTGCTGAGGTTCTCAACAGATACCTGTTTGTTGATAGAAAATCCTCTCTCTTGCCTGCCCATGTGATAACAACAACATTTTCTGGAGAACATTCCAAAGTTCAACATATTCATTTCTTTTGGAAAGGACAGAATAAAACACTTCATCAAGTCTGTCATCTGTTCTACTGAAGCATTTCAATGGATGATTGTCCGATTGGATAACTTCATCCACTAATTTTCCGTACTGAGTTAATATTAAATCACATCGGGACTCTACTTCTCTTCCTGCCTCACACATAATTTTTAGGACCCTACGAAGTTTTGTTTCTCCCTTTTCCTTGTCTGATCCTGATTGCATAAGTCCAGGGTCAGCCCAGGACATGTTTTTCCCCATTTGTAATAAACATCTTTAAATTTAGTAATATTTCACGCACTTCAAAGTACTGGACAAAACAGGTTCTATATATAGCAACCTGTTTGTTTCGTTGAGGCTTTTTTTTATAATTTTTTTTTTTTTTTTTTTACTCGCAATTCAAGAACAAGAACTCTTGTTTAACTCTAATATAGTGTACGCATGCGCACTTTGAAACTGTTTATCCGTGAATTTAATTTATTACAATGGATGTTTTTGTATTAAATCAAGGAATATTGTTATGTAGAACAAATTTTTCGAAAATGATTTTTGTTCCTCAAACGTGTTAAATAAACCGACGGTAGAAGTAAATTTAAACAGGCCCTCTTTTGCTATATCTCCCAAATCATCAAACTAAACGATCTTATTTTATACCCGACGAGTAATGAATTACCATTATTTTTCCAAAAACTACCAATTGCTTATATTTCTGCATCTTTGTTCCACTAAATGAACATGTAGTTACTAATTTGCAACCTACCTTTGGCATGACTTGTAAGGGCTCCTTCTCCCATTGAAGCCAAGTTGATCGTCTTTTTACACAGCGTACAAAACGCCTTTCGTTTGCATAACTTTTTCTTTTGCAGCCATTCCTTGTACTTCTCTTGTTCAAGCCAGATATCGTTGAAAGAGCAAAGACCTGGCATTTTTAAACACTGAACTTGCAGACGATATAAATCGAATGAAGAAATTTTGAATTCTCGAGCGTATAAATTTCGCGAACTTTCTACGTAGAATTAGTGTAATTAACATTTTGATTGGCTAAAACTGATGGACTCGTCCAGTCAAATTGAACTATTCGTCAAACGAAAGAAGCCAGGAAAACCAGCTGCATCCGAAGCTAACGACCTTGGGCAATTTTATTGGTGACTTCCTTTGATGAAGTGTGTAGCGGCACCGTATTGCTTTGATGAAGAGTGCATGTGTGATTGAAGTCGCCGCCGCGGCATACTTTGGATGGCCAAACAAAACAAAGCCTCTTTTGTTATTGCGGCGGCAATAAACTGAACGGGTCATAAAAAGAAAGAAACCAGGATAACTAGATTACATCTGAATCTAACAACCTCGGATAATTTTATTTGTGATTCTGGAAAGAAATTATTTTTTGGGGGGTTTATTTCAATTTTCAAAGACTTTCAAAGACCTCAGGGTAATATGCTCGATTTTCCCAAACTTTCAAGGCCTTGAAAACGCTACCTCATTTTTCCCAAACTTTCAAAGACCTTCAAAGACCGTACGAACCCTGGAAAAGTATGTGAAATTTAGGCTAGGGAACAATTGTATTTACCATATAAACACACCGATCCGACAAACACTGTACCCTTTTCCGTAACTAGAAGAAGACTAGGATAGCGTTCGTAACATTTAATTGAGATTTTCCTGAAAGGTGCCATCCATTAAAGAAGTTGACACTATTTGTTACTTTAGCAGCAGGTATAACCGAGTCCACGCTCCTCATAGCTCTTATCCCTGCCTACGTAGGTCATCTAAACATTAGTTTATTTTCTCCATCGATTACCGCGCAATGTATGTATGCACTTATTAGCGTTTAACGACACCTTATCAACTTAATGGCTATATGGTGTTAGTGATACGTAATTTTTTTCTTCAAAATGTAAAAATTAATTCCATAAAATCTTTTGGAAGAAAACGACTTCCAAAGAGAGTGTAAGCACGAAATACAACGAGATAAACAAACAAAAAAGATTTTTAATGCTATAAAATTTTTAAAATGTAAACGATGACAGCCATAAAATGTAAAAAGTCCTTAACACACACACACACACACACATATATATATATATATATATATATATATATATATATATATATATATATATATATATATATATATGTATATATATGTATATATATATATATATATATATATATATATATATATATATATATATATATATATATATATATATATATATATATATATATATATTTGGAGTATGCACAATTGAAATATTCCTTTGCGCCATGCAAAAAAAGAGCCATGGGTGAGGTCAGATTGGTGTGCTGGACTGGAGTCCGTCAGTGAAACATAGCAAAGAGAACAAATTTTGTATTTGATTCTGGATCGAATGGATAGCCAGTGTAGAGTACATACCAGTTGGGAGGTGTGCTCTGATCGTGGTACTCTAACAATGATCCGAACAGCTGTGTTTTGACCTTTTTGAAATTTCTGGAGTAGATATTGAGCCGAACCAGACACAACTGAGTTACAATAGTCCAGTCTTGAAAGTACTAATGAACCACAAGCGTTTTAATGGCATCAACTGAAAGATATTTGTGAATGGAGCTGATGCGTCCCAGCACAAACTATTCAGCCTTGTATATGTTCATAACATGTTGGTACATGTGAGAGTACTATCATGAGTAAAACATAAGTTTCGAACTGTGTTAATTTAATGTTGGTGTTGCTATATGTATTGTATGAGGATGAGAATGAGAAAGATTTTGTGTTGTGATCAGAATAGCCTCAGTTTTATCACCATTCATCTGCAACTTGTGACATGTCATCCATGATTTCAAATCAGAAATGCACCTCTCTACTTCTGGAATGGTAGCATCAACTTCAGTTGGATGACTTGACTTGTATATTTGGGTATCAGCGTACAATTGGTGAGACACTGGATGATGATCTATGACACTTGAGAGTGGTTGAGTGTATATAATTAAAAGAACAGGCCCAAGAACAGACCCCTGTGGGACACCACCACAACATTGATCAACTGGGCTCGAGTGTATTTCATTTGTATACACAATTTGTATCCTCTTGACTAAGTAGGACTTGAACCACTGTAAAGCGGTATTGGGAATGCCAAATACATGCTGAAACGGTGAAGTAGTATATCATGGTCTATTTTGTCAAATGCTGCAGATAAATCAAGGGGGTTTAGAACTGTAATCTTTCCGCTATCCAAAGCAGAGAGAATGTCATTAACTACTTTCAGAAGAGTAGTTTCATTACTGTGGCAAGGGCAATATGCAGACTGTACATTGCTAAAATAACTGTTTGAATTAAAATGTGATACAAGTTGGGTTAGAACAATTTTTTTCTAACATTTTTTTATATGAACGGGAAATTATAAACTGAGCGATAGTTCTTTAAATCGTTATGGTCAAATTTTTATTTCTTCAGCAGAGGCTTTACGATGGCAGTTTTGAAAACTGATGGGAATTCCCCGGATGAGAAAGATATTAATAACATCGGTTAGTGAAGGCAATATTGGGTTTAAGCACGCAAGCACCAGTAGTGATGCTGGAATTGGATCAAGTTCACATGGCGTTGGTGCACTCTTCATCACGATTTTCCTAACAGTTGTCGCTGTAATTCTGTATCGTAACTGTATGGTGACGACGATCCAACTGAAATTGTGTTGTCAAGCGTATCTCTAATGGTTTGTACTTTGTCACGGAAGAAATTTGTAAATAGGTCTGGAAGGTCTACTGGAGAGAAGGTAATTGGAAGTGGTGTACATTTGTTCCTTGACATTAGTTTGTTAGTTATCTCGAAGAGCACTTTGCAGTTGCAACTCTCCATGATCTTAGTACTGTATTGGGATAATTTGGCTAAATGGATTATGTCTGTGACGTTTTTCTTAGCGGTTTCATAGATTTGTTTATGAATAGTGAGTCTGGTGGAAAGCCAAAGTCTCTCTGCTTTACTGCGGTGTCTTTTAGCAGTGCGAAGCTGGTCTCTAACACTGCTATACCACGGAGAACATTTTTTAATTGATACTCTGCGCTTGGTGTCTTGGGCATGTTTTTTAAGCAATGAACGTGGGCAGTTCTCAGGTTGTTCTACTGTAGCAGGTAAGCACATTGTTAGGTTTTCTTGGATGTCATGCATTAGTGTGGTTCTATTTATCATATGGAGGTTTCTCTTAGTAGCAAACAAAGGTGGAGGGTTAGGGATTGATACGTCCAGTTGGCATATAACGCAGAGGTCATCTGATGCAAGTTTGTGGGATACAAGGGTGGATCGCAGAATATTATCATTAGGTCAATGAAAAATGTAGTCTAAAATATGACCAAGTTTATGGGCGGGTTGGTTGATTGACTGTTTAAGGTTGAAAATATGAATGGAGTCACGGAGGTTTGTCTTGGATGGGTTTCCATGACAGAAAAAGTGAAAGTTGAAAATCTCCAAGAATAATTAGGTTGCCACCTATCGAATTTCCATACTCCAACAGATTCGGAAACTGCTCCAAAAGGAGAGATTTAGTCTGCTTTTTTTTTCTACTAGGAGGAGGGCGATAGAGGCAGAAAAAATGGACTGACCTTTGTTCCAGTGTGAGTACTCCAGTGTATAGTGGATTGACAAAATAGGCCTGGAAAGCATGAATTTACTGGCCTAAGACGGAGAGAGGCTGCTTTTAGAATTAAGCGCTTCTACAAAGCACTTGACTTACTTATATGTAAGCTTCATTCCACGTTTTCTTAAAGTTTGTTCCCAACGCCTCTCCTTATCTACCTTTTATCCAAAATATATTTATTGGTCTCCATGTTTTAGATCTACACATTCGCGCGGATGCTGTAGGTATCACGGTACCAATTAGTTTTCCTTAAACCTCAATGCTAATGTCTTGTGAAATAAATATACTTTCTATCCCTATTTCAGCATGCATGTCACACACTGTCATAGAGAACAATGTTAGATTGTCAATTTGATAATGACAGAACCAGGTACTCCATTGCATATAAGAGAGATAACTCTGCTGGAAGTAGACAGGGATATGAGTTACCTTGTCACAACATACTTATATTGAGTCATGTGTATCACATTTTCAAAAAATCATAAAAAATACAAAATATGATCTATATAGGAATTAGCATAAATTTACATGTTGCCAAGAGGCTAAACTGTATTTTTAAAGCCTAACAGAAAGTACAACTCTTACATAATCTACCAATCAATGCTAGTGTTGTTGTTTATTTCTGAATGCAATGTTCCCTACACCTTAAGCTCCACCCACCTGGACTTGCGCAATTGGTACCGTTATACCTGTAAAGAATCCCCGGGATCAATATCAGGTTTTTCGACACTTTATGGTTTTTGCTGCTGTTACTGCTCAAAAGTGCTCACACATTAACATGTTCAATTGGATCATTCAGTTGTTTTGACATGTTTACAGTTGAACTGACTGACTACCCCTACATTCTGTTTGTGCGTCAAGTCTATCATGTATGATGATATTATCTCTCTTACAGGCATACTAACAAAAAATCTTATTTTAACTGGTAAATTAAAACGGAGATAGAAAAAACAGGTTATCAGGCCGCTCTCGGCTTTTGTAGTCATTACTGTAGCGCAATTTCTCCAGTTATGCCTCATTTTTCGGGTACCTTTACTTTTCCACAATATTCTACAGGCTGGGTTCCGACGCTCCTTCCATAAAAAGCATGTAAAAAAAATTGTATCTTGAAATGAGATCTGGACGATGAAAAACTTTGATTCTACGCGCTTTCGAAGCGCGAAAGTGGATGTCATGTCTGAGGGACAATGAATAAAATTACTATAACAATCCGATGTCATGTGATCACAAAGAGCATCATTAGACGCAGTTTGAGGTTATGGGAAACAAAATGATTTCTCCTGACATATTCTTATTATAGCAATAATAAAGCTAATTTAATTTAAATCCTAACCTCGCCAGTACCAAGGTATACGATGTATGAAATATCTAATTACGGAGACGGGTTTGCACGTGATCAAATGCACATTTAAAACCGATCTTCAAGCAACTATTTTTGTAGTTGTGCGTTGGTCTGGAACGAAAGCATTTTTTCACCTGTTAGCTGACAGAGTTGTCTTAGTCTCGCAGGAGTTGTGGGTTCGAAAGCCACTATAAACTTCATAATATTTCTCTCGTAATAACTCTCCTTAGGTCCGTGCAAAGAATATACGTGACATATTCTTATTATAGCAATAATAAAGCTAATTTAATTTAATCCGATGTCATGTGATCACAAAGAGCATCATTAGACGCAGTTTGAGGTTATGGAAACAAAATGATTTCTCCTTTCTCCTATTCAAACGTTCTGTGTATAAGATTAACAATTCAAAGTGCAAGTACTACATTTATGGTTGAAAAATCGTGTAATATGATTTTCAAAGACCATGATATTAGGACCTATTCCTCGTGTCTAGTTGAATATTCGTCCGAGAACTACTGACCAATTTGGGAAGAATCGATACGAATCTGAATACGGCGTACGTGCATTGCCGGCAGTTTTTTTCGGGTCCAAGAGAAATGACAGAGTGATTTTCGAATAGGCATGCAACAAAAATTGTATATATTGATTGAGTATTTAAGCTTATTGATATCACCTTTATAACTGACTGACTGACTGAATGGCTGACTGACTGAAGGAAGGAAGGAAGGAAGGAAGGAACGAATGAATGTGTATCTATCTTGCAATGAAAATGATTTGTACAGACCTTTCCCGAAGACCGGATCCCTTTGCAAATACAAAGATAGACGATAATCCAAGCAAGAAGCAGACAAAGACATAAGTCCCACTTTACGGTTCCCATCTCGTCAATGCCATCTGAGATGGATAAAACCCTATTCCTTGGAAAACAAAGAGAAAAGTACAATTATAAAATAGTATGGAACATACTTAATGATACGTTCGTATCACAGCACATCTCTTATAAACATGTCATCGTGATTTACTGCCATTGGTTGAAACTACAATTTCCGTTTTGTAGTCGTATAAAAGGAGACAGTGTTTCACTAGTTTAGCTTAATTTGACAGTGGCAAAAACTGGAATTATAATCGGCTTATAATAAACGAAATCACAGGTACACAATCATAATACACAAAAGGAAACACATAATAATGAAACTAATCAATTAATTCCTTTGTCGCGACATTTCAATCTCTCTACACCAGCTTTAATTCATTTTAATAAAACCACGACTTGTCTAGAGCAGAAGCATTGCTTTTGACATGTTCTTCGTATTTGCAATACCCTGTAGCAGTAAAATAATTAGATGTTTCCGGCTATAATGTCGAGCATCGGACATGACCACCTATTATGGCGAAATCATGTCTTCTCTAGAGTAAAAGTCAATTATTTACAGGTTTTTCAAACTAGCAGTATTTTACAAAAATGCAAGAAAAGTAAACAAAAAATATGAAGAAGAAAGTTTTTATTCTGTGAGTTTTTCCTTCGATATTTTGAGATTTCGTTAAGACCTAAATGTATGGTGCTGGAACTGCTTTCATCGCGAGCAGAGAACAGTACTTTGAGTTAACGAAAATGAAGGCGTCCTTACAAACAAATCTCGGTCCCGGTCTACAAGATTTGTTTGCCACAAATGTTTATTAGCAGTTGAGCCTTTTATAATCGTGAGTAAACTTCGACTTTCGCCTACATGGATACACGTTTGACTTGTACTAAAATATTACGAACACAAGACCCTCGGAGATTCGAACCAGAGTGATATTTATCCTCTGGACGAAACCCCAATATTTTAATTATCGGAATGGTGGTTGTAGTGGTGGTGGTATTGATGTTTTAATATAAATATCACAGTGTATTGCTATGAAAACATGATAGGAAATAACTATTTTTCTTAAAAACGGTTTGTCAAATTGGAATGACTTTTTGTTCTGAATTTTACAACCATTTTCCAAGCTACCGCTTTACATGCAAATTGTAGATTTTACCACACATCATGCAAATTAATCAATCAGGTCTTGTTACTTTTTAGTCCTATTTCATCAGTATTCAAATTAAAATCGTTCTGGAAAACCCAAGCGTATCTTACACTTTCGACTTAAAAATTGCTTCAGCACACCTGTCAGTTTGAAAGATAACGACCCTGAGATTTTTGTAATTAAGGCT
Source organism: Unio delphinus (assembly GCA_029339505.1). Classification (NCBI taxonomy): domain Eukaryota; kingdom Metazoa; phylum Mollusca; class Bivalvia; order Unionida; family Unionidae; genus Unio; species Unio delphinus. The sequence goes on from JAQISU010000117.1 coordinate 7,760,519, forward strand.
ACTTTAACAATCATCTTTGTTAATATATATATATATTCTGAGATTTTTGTAATTAAGACTACTTTAACAATCATCTTTGTTAATATATATATATATATATATATATATATATATATATATATATATATATATATATATATATATATATATACGAAATATCTTACATAACATACCATTCAAAATATCACACATAAGATACAACACAAAATATCACACAAAAGATAAAACAAAATATCACACATAAAATCTGAAGTCTCCATTCTAAAATTTCATAAATTGTGCTGCAAACAACACATACATGTTCTCTAGAACCAGATCATCACACATTTCTACTTTGTCTTTAAACTTTTCAGTAAAGGTTCCCGATTGTTTCAGACAAGTCATATTTCAATACAGAAAGGCAAAGTTTCCCTAGTAATTCTCAATTGTAAAACCAAAGTGCTGATTCTAGTAATACTTTTGTACAAATAATGAAATGTAAAATAAAAACAAACAGCGAAAGTGATCTCAACATTCTTTGACGAGAAATTAAGAAGAACGAAGCAAAATGTTTTATTCGTAGAACAGTAGGAATATAAGTATTACGTACTCCCAGTACTCTGTAATGGGGTCTACCATGTAGAAATTTGGGTCCCTGAGGAGACCTGGTACACATGTCCCGTTCATTAACACGCCACTGCTGTTGACGGTATCGGTCAGGTTACAGACCAAAGACGGGTCCTCGTATTTGAACTCGAAGCAGTGTTCTGTGGCCCAGGCAGGATCACACTTCGTCCAAGGCAGCTCCGACGTAAACGAGGCAAAGAAGTAATAGAACGCCCAAGCCAGAATCACATTGTAGTAAGAGTTCAGGAAAAAGACGATGACGGTTGTGGAAATACCAATTCCTGTAAAAGAAAGAATCGCCTGATTCAATAGGCGTTGATAATATTATATCATAAACAGTAGCCATCAGCTGGCATGAAGTCAGATAAAGGAAAAGAGAGAGAGAGAGAGAGAGAGAGAGAGAGAGAGAGAGAGAGAGAGAGAGAGAATAATCCTCTCCATCACGACCCCGCTGTTCCCCTGTTCATTTGACATGTGTTATGTATAATCAATTTGCATGGTGTGTTGACTTTTGTCAATGATTTATGTTATATATATTTAATTTGTAATGTGTCATGTGAGCTTATGAGACCAATGTATCTTTTATTGTAAACATCACATTATATAGCTAATTTGTATTCTATGATTGTAGATCATCTTTTAAGATATTTACCATTTTTAGGTATACATGTTTACATGGATTTTATACCAGGACTTTGGTCAACTTGATACATGTCATGTTTTTTAAAATTAAATTTTTTAGTAAGAGACCTGACCTTGTTTACAACTTAGAATGTTCTGCAAATGAATTTTTGATCCTCATCCTGGTCCTCTCATTATGACGTAGGTTTTATATTGAGGTAGTTTATTTCTGAGTTTTTTCCTCCATATTAACGTATGAAGAGGAATCAGCATGAAGTTGTGTTTAATTTCAGTTTGAGAGAACTCAGAAATGTATTTATTTTATTTATTTATTTATTAGAATAACAAATAGTTCGTTACTACTTTCGGACTAAATCCCTATTTAGGGATTAATGTGAATTCGTTTTTTTTTTAATAGTAATTATTTAATAAAACAATTTCATGTATGACTGATTTAGAGATATTTTGGATTTATTATTGTGATATATGAAGACTAATAGCATCTCAACACTGTTCCAGGCTATTGATACATAAACACTTTCAAAGTTGAAATTCATTTGGAACACCACTGGAATTCATATATCTTGATTGGTGATGGAACGCTAGGATTATTAGGGATTTAAGTGACAATACTGCATGATTGTTTTGTTGTTTTTTATATTAAAAACAACATTCACTTTTTGTTCTAGAAAAATAAATTATGTTTTAAAATCTACTCAACTTGATGGTTTTGGCTCTCTTTTTTTACCTAGTTTAAGACCGTATAGTCGTAACGCGCGTCTCTGAGATTATCTGTGTTCGACGACGTCGGCTGGATGCCGTAAATCAGAATTTACATCAACCAATTCCGTGTACATTTGATCTGTATCTTTCAATTCATATAGTATCCCTGTGATCAGTGAATTCACTCTATCATTTGTAGATTTTTCGTAACTAAACAGGGTACGAGTTAATACAAATGATTAATAGTTTTAAAAAGGATAAATCAGCCAGATGCAGCACATTGTCTTGCTTACATGCTTGGTAGTAGTTTTGAAACATATCCTTACAACTAATGTTTCATTATCGTTACAAAGCGAATACAACTTTTGAATCGAGATCGAAAGCTAATGACTTTACCTCTGAAGATTGGACACAGATTCCATGCGCTGACCCCTCCGACACCCATAAACTGCCCCACAGCTACCTCCAGATAGAAGAGCGGGATGGCTCCGGCTACAACACATATCAGGTAGGGAATGAGGAAAGCTCCTGCAATGGGAGGGGGTTGAAATATGATTATTGTGCAGAATAAGACTGTTCACAAACTGACCAAATATATTTAGTCCACATAATGAGAGTCCACCACAAAACACATTCAGAATTATGGAAATTCATAGAAAGGTACTCCATCTGCGGTAAAACGTTGACTGCCCAGAAATTGAAATCCATACGGATGAGTTTTAAAATGCACAGGGTTTATTCGATAAAATAAATATTACATTGAAACAACCATGTGTAGTTGGTATGTAGTAAAATCTCGAGGTGAGCATGAATGTGGTGATCCACATTTAGATGAGCGCTCTACAAATATGGTCACCCGCACATACTGGTAAGACGGATATGTCCACGCCCCCTTTAACCCATAAACATGTTTTTGCCTACAACTGTAACATTTATTGGCTGAACCATGTTTGCCTTCCCCAACACCACCCACCGATAAAAAATAATTATGCCGGCGTCCTTGTCAAGAGAGCGAGTTCTCGATGCTGACAGCCCCGCGTGATTACTACTTTATTTTGTGCCAAAAATCGTGAGCAGGGATGAAAACGTTGCTCCCATTTATTTACTTCACTGACGACAATTTTTTTCGATATCAGAAATAAAATGAGTAAAGGTGAAACCCATTGCCTATCTCATTAATTTTTGTCTCCTTTCGTGAAAAATAAAGTTTTTAGTTGCCAAAACAAATCATAAGTTTCTCAGTTTTAAAACCATTTTACTAAAACAAATTTCACAGGTAATTAGCATGTTAAATATCGCATTGTCTTGAGAGTACAAAATGTTTCAAATCAATGTATCGTACTCACTTTTTAAACGCTGGACAGCTTCTCTTTTTAAAGATCTGTTGCACGTGTAACTATCTCATTTTGCATTTAAAGACATAATTTAAAATATTTTTGAACACTCTAATGTTTTCAAATCATACATTAGTTACATTGAATTAAATCAATAAAATTTGAGACCCATCCCAAACGAAATAACTCATTCAAATATGGAGTGGGGGGGAGGGTGAAAGTGAAAACTCTTAACCACTAAGTGAAAAAAATGTAAAAATACTCATTTTATAAGAGCTGTAACACATCATGAAATGCTCCAACCCGAAACAACCTAAATTATACAACGCCAGGTAAATAAACTAACTTATAGTGTCAGGTAAATCAACAAAATAAGAGTTAGGTAAGTAAAATAAATTATACCATGTTAGGTAAAATAAACTAAATTCTGCAGTGTCGGGTAAACTATTAGCTTTAGGGTGGTTTTTGTTGTTGTTGTTGTTGTTGTTATTGGTCAAGTTCACTTTCTGTTAACTTGCACATATGGACTGACCACTTAACATATAATCTATTTGGGGGTGGGGGAGAGACTGGGTATTTTTTTCTCTTATCTCAAATTTTCACTATAAAATCAGAGCCAGAGTATGTATGTATGTATGTATGTATGTATGTATGTATGTATGTATGTATGTATGCATGCATGCATGCATGCATGTCAGGGATTAAGATAAATGCAATAAACTGACAACGAACAGTGCAAAACTAGTATCTAACTGGCCTGTAAGCTTTAGACTCTTAATGCGTCTTATTCAAAGGCAATACACAATATAGACAAGACAAATAATAACATAATACATTTAAAGGTTTAATTCCTGTAGAAAAAGACATGTCAAGGTTTGCAAGCACATCGGTTTTCAGTTTATATCTATATCCATCATGTGTTTTCTTCAGTTTAAACAATCTCACCTGGCACAGCAAGTTCTTCAAAACAGGTCTGTTTTGTTAAGTAACACATGGCCTCCTTTGTCAATGTCGTGAACTTTTTCATTAAAGTTCATGGGTTCACATACTACCCTATTGAACAACTTTCAGTGGCTGGTGTTGTTTTGGGTTAAACTTTATTTTTCAGTAAATGATAGACTATTCATGGTGGTCAGTATAACTGGTACTGAAAGAATCCATGACAACCCAGGTAATAACCACTGACCCATCGGAAGCTGCTGGCAAGCTTTCTCATATACCCACGTTAACTTAGATCGAGGCTTAAACCCAGGGGTATAGAGTGGAGATTACGAGTTATTGGTAAAGACAAGCGTTTAGAACACTCTGACACCCGGGACCCCTATTTTCAGTGGCTTATGCCATATTCAAAACTATGGTTAAGTTGACCAATAATAAATACAGGAAAGAAAGCACAATAGAAAGGACTGTGTGTGTGTGTGTGTGTGTGTGTGTGTGTGTGTGTGTGTGATTTGGATTTTAATGTAGCTTTAACAATTTTGTCACTCTTATCACTACGATGTCTACAGTGTTACAGTTGTTAGTGATGTCTAGCACTGGGGCAACGTGCCACAGACATGTAGCATGATGTCCCACACATTATACTGACACCAGACCGACCAGTACTAAACACTAACATATTAATGCTGAGCGCCAAGTGAGGCAGCTGTTATTACCATTTTTTCTTTCTTTTTCTTTAGTATGGCTCGGCCGGGATCATATATGATTTGGGAGGGTTTTAAATGTTCTCGACACCTTGATAGAGGATCAAAATGTTTCGATGTAGATGCTTTGTAAATTTTGTTGCATATGAAATCATTTTCAACCGTTTAAAAACGATAACATTTTTGGGGTTGCAAATGGTTATTCATGTAAGACTTATAATCATTGATGGATTGGCGTATTGCAGTTCTGTAGTGATGGTGATGATGGAGAGAGACAGATAGAATATATCACATGATAAAGACAATTTTCCCCTCTCCCTATCTAAGAGTTTTTATGTTCAATGTACTTTCAAGGAATTTATAAAAATATTGTGTTTTGACATTGGCAGTTGTTGATTGGGTTTTTTGATGTTGCAATTTTCCATTAAAACTTTTCCTTAAGTTAGTACTGAAAATAAAATAAGGAACGCCCAACATATGTTTACCTTGTGTGTTGAAGAATAGGAAAATAAACTGAAACACATACATTTTATATTTTCGTTGCCTGATTTTAAAACGTGCCTCTGGTCTAATGTTCTTTGTGACAAACCGGATACGTATGTGCTTAGCAACCACTGCAACTCTTCTATGCAGAATTAACCGAATCACCAGCATGTATGACGTAAAAGACGACAGTAGAGGCTGGAGCTGCAGTGGCTCATTGGTAAGCGTTCCGGGCCAGCAAAAGAACGGATGCAGGTTCGAACCCTACCAACAAGGATCAACAAGGATTGGCAACCATGGTGTCTTTGTGCAACACAGTACTCTTATTCCCTCGGCACCAAATAATCTACATGTGTTGCTGTACCCTAAAACACCAAACAAAAGCCAAATTTATTACTAAGCTCTTTCTCTAACCATTATAATGTTAAATTCACTTACATACATACATACATACATACATACATCCATACATACATACATACATACATACAAACATACATACATACATACATACATACATACATACATACATACATACATACATACATACGTGATTCAACTCAAAGATTTTTCGGGTCGTGCAAATGTATCTTTACAAATCCATGTGGAATTGACTGAGCATGATTAAAGAAATTTCTAAAGAGATTATAATCCATATCACCGCCGCACCAAGTTTGCCAAATATTTCGTAGCGTATGTGTTAATGTACTCCATTAAATACAGCAAGAATATTGCAGTTATCTCTGATCACTTTTGGTATTTGAGTGTATCGTTGAGTGACATATCACATCTGTATTTGCATGCCTACCTCTGGAAAATATCCTAGCGGAATTCTTTTGATTGTCTAACATGACATCATCATATACAACTAAATTGTTAATACTTCCATCAATAACATCAATGCTCGGTGTTTCCTCGATATCGGTAATAAACTCAATAATATCTTCATCGATTTCCGATTTTGCTTTCTCGTTAAAATCCTTTAACATCTCGTAACATCGCTGATCGTCTACACTCGGGGCTACTAAATACAACTTATCCCATTTCATCCATCTCGTTATTAAACTAAGTAACAACTGCGTCTTGCCGCTTCCAGATGGTCCGATTATAATCATGCGAATAGAATTCGGTAGCGCTGCATGATGCTTAACTGGTTCTCGTGTTTTTGTCGCCGAAATATCAATTACATTCATGTTATTATAAATAAATTATGGATCTATATTGTGTGAAATGTAAGAAGCGTACTAGCACAAATGACATGACGATTACAACTAAAAATAACAGATCAGCACTTGCTAGTAAGTGTGTACAATGTGGTATAAAAAAAATTAGATTTGTTTCCCTCGATAAAATCAGGGATTTAAAGAAAACGAGGAGGTGATATTGCAGCCAATTTAGTAAAATTCCCAGGAACACCATAGGCAAAATATCCTGGAGAAAAACACCTTTTAGGGTATAGTTATTGTGGACCCGGGACCAGGCTCGATATCCGACTCGATGATCAAAACCAACCCAAACCCGGTGAATATCCAATAAACGCTATTGATAAGGCATGTCATGCTCATGATGTTGCTTATAAAAGCAGCAATCTGCAACACAGACATATCGCAGATGTGAAATTGATTCATGCGTTGAATTATATCACTGATAAATCCAGTTTTCCCGATGATGAAATAGCGTTGAGGACATTTAATACTTCTATGCCGCATATTGGTGGGTCATTCATTTCCTGTGTTGGTAGCGTGGAATACCAGATAGGAGTTTTTAAGTGGTTTATATAATGCATAAACTCTTTAGGCGGCGCTAACCCATATGAATCGAAATAAACAATTGCACGCGGATTAATCGAGGATGCTATCAAAGATAAAAAAGGTATTCAGATCACTCTCTCTGCGGCTGCGATTAAGAAAATGATAAAATCAGGTGGTATATTTCCACTTTTCGCTGCGTTACCAGTGTTGATTGCGGCAGCAGCCCCAGCGGTAGCAAAAGCCGCCGTTCCAGGAGCCGTTGGTACTGCGGCAGGGATGGCACTAAAGAAAGCAACTGGAAAGGGGTACAAAAAAGAAACGATCAGGAAAGGGTCTAAGACTACCAGGAACTCCGTATTCATGGTACAGCAGAAAGGGCCTGAGACTAGGAACAATTTACTAACAATAGTTCCCATGTCAAATTTTGATTTACTCGATGCTTCTAAAAAAAACTAGCAATACAAAACTTTAGAGGTGTCTTTATGAGAGATCAATTACCAAAACAACCAAACAACACTGAAACCGATATCATTAATCTCGATAACAGCACCGGACCTGGAACTTACTGGGTTTCATACCCGATTAATCCGCGTGCAATTGTTTATTTCGATTCATATGGGTTAGCGCCGCCTAAAACGTTTATGCTTTATATACACCACTAAAAAACGCCTATCTGGTATTCCACGCTACCAACACAGGAAATGAATGACCCACCAATATGCGGCATAGAAGTATTAAATGTCATCAACGCTATTTCATCATCGGGAAAACCAGCACATAAAACCGTACATGAATATACGAGTAATCCCTTTTTAGAAAGAAATTATATAAAATACCATGATTGATATTTGGGGGAGATCTTTATCAATCCTGAAAAAAACACCACGGAAATATCTGCAACCGGTGATGTAAAAAAAATAATCGAAGATGAAATATCCGAGATGTTAAACCTCGCAAATGTTGATCCCAATGAAATAGTTGTATTTCAAGATCGTCAGGGTAAATTGAAAACGAGTAATGTTTCCCTGGATGATATTTTAGTTAAACGACGCGACGCAGTAGAAGATACTATCGCGTTGTTTTCCAAGGAGGGTAAACTCAAACCGGGTGTACTTGTTTCGACGCTCACAGAAAAATTAACATCACTCAGTGATAATTATGTATCATCTGCATAATCATTAAAAACTCTCGATGATAAATATGACTTTCAAGTAAATCAATTTACTGGTTTACAAAAAATACGTTACTGAGGTTCAACTACCAGTCACTAATATCTTTGGGGTTCCACCGGTGACCACACCAAAACTCACAGAGATAAAAACAGTTATGTTAGAATTTGCAACAGTTCAATCCAGATATAAAGAACACATAAAACAGTTTTCAACTTTTCGTAGAAACATCGTCGATAAATTTCTTGGAGTCTCATTTGATAAACTCGACATAAAACTCCCGGATATTAGAAAATCCATCAAAGAGATGAAAAACACCATCGAGGCAATCAGAGATGATGCATCGAGGATGATAAAAATCATTGAAAAAACAAAAATTCCTCATGAGAAAACCAACAACGTAGTATACACGATTCAACACGGATCATTTACGTGGACACCACAAAATAACATATTATATATCAACGCGACCGTCAAAGGTATTTATCGATTAACACTAGTTTCGCCGACTCAATTCAATATTTCATCAAACGAGTTCATCTGGGGTCAACAATATGATATCAACGATCATCGACAAGGAAACAATTGAACAATTCACAATAATATCCACCGATAATAATTTGGCTAGGATTTCAGTAACATGGTATGTGGAATTCGTAGCGGATTTAAGTAAACAGCTTAATTGAAAACACCAGCGTTTATATTGCTAGCAATTTGAAATCTATTGTAATAAATAAAATGTCGTCATTGGCAACGTCACAGCAGTATCGCTATGATCAGGTCAGAGAATTTCAAACTAAACTCAAAACACTCACTGAGGAGTGTCAAGTAAAAATAAAAAAATACCGACGAAGAATTACCGCAGTTGATGTTACCGTGTACTCGGTATCAGATGTAATTACCGGAGCTGGTATAATACTATCTTCGGTAACAATGATTGCCCCGATAGCTGTTCCAATTTGTATATCAGCGACGACAACAATCGCTGGAATAATTTCAATTATAACAAAAAAAATATCATCATGTAGCCAGCGCAAACTGCAGGATTACGTAGTTAAGTTCCATGTTGTGTCAACCGCGTACTCCCAATTATGCTCGATGATATCGTCCTCCCTCGATGACACATTAATATCAGATAACGAGTTTTCAGCGATGGTACGTGTTTACGATTCCGCGATGTCAAAATTAGAAAAACAACATGAATATAATAACAATGTCAATAGCGACAACGGAATTACTTCGACAAATAGCGACAAACACAACACCGCAAAAGACAACCATGATCTCAATAACCTCAACCAATCCTGAATTCAGTGTCAATTTTCCCACTACTATTCCAGTGAAGGAGATAGCGCTAGCAAAATTACGAGTATATCACAGTTGGCCAAATATTATATCAAAATCATTTGGTGGTCAGCAACCAAATAATTCATTGGTGTTTGCGAGTAAAAAAAACCCGATGGTACTCCAGACTGGAACGTTGTTTCATTACCATCTGGGTCCTACCAAATCGAACAGATCAATAATGAATTACAGTGTAGAATAGAATCAATTACTGGAAAAGAATCGAAAATCGCTATAACAGTTCATGAACCAACACTATCATCAGCGATTGAAATAAACTCAACCGGATATGCCGTAGACATCTATAACAGCTCGATCAGAACAATATTGGTTTGGCCTGAAAATCCACCTCGAACATCTTTACAAATACCAGAAGCTAAAAAATCTGATTACGTCACAGACGTAAATACCTGGATTAATAAACGAGAATTTTTGACAAATCCTGTTAGTTACAATAACGGAAATTTGTTTTTGGAGATATGGGTTGGTTCTTTAGCAATAACCCTTGCAATCTCAGACTTTTTTATTCTCTTTGTAAAAACCACAAAGAGTATCTAGTGAATGAATGAATAGTTGGATTTAAAGTGAAACCGGCCACTAGGGTCATATGTTCACTATTTTGCACTGCCATTTATTTACATGGCAGTGATTTAATTTATCCAGGAAGATGAAATGGTGCCACATCTTCCTGGTGTTTATGCGCACAGAGTGCACTATTTAATTTGGTCGTCATATCATACCCCTAAAAAGGGGCTAATGATATGAATGTTAGACCTGGGTGAGTGGGAACAGACCCATCACGCACTCAACCTATCAAAAAAGAGTATCTAAATAAATTACGGCAGAGTTTGCAAGAACATATTAACGATTTATCATCCAAAAACTCAATCATCAAATATACGGAAATACTAAATCAGATCACATATGATATGGAACTATTTAACTTACGACTTATTCAAGCTGTATTAAATGCCAGAGATGGTTCTGAGAGAGTAGAATTTGCAATAAAGTATCAAATACGCGTAGAGGATATTTCTGAATTTAAGCTTCCCCGGTATGATGTAGACGAACTAAAAAATCAACCAATGATCTCCTCGATGAGTACTTCCCACAAATACTCGCCGCATGGAAAAAAAAATACCACCACCACAAACAACTATCCTCAAACATAATAATGATTCAGACGGTGGTGGTAGGCATATTGCTCCTCAAAACGTCAATATATCCTCGGTGATTGCAGTGAATTTAGTATGTGATGTCATCGAATGAAGTTACCAAATAAATCTCGAAAGATCAAATCAAACCTAGCAGGGATCTATTTTATATTCATTTGTACCAACAGCTCCACCCGGATTTTTAATCATTGAGGATCCAACTAATCTGGACTATATGCGATGTCATAATGATTCATTAACGAGAATTAATTTTAAACTCACTGACCAGTCCAATAATTTGATTGATTTACGAGGTGAGGTTTTACAAATTAGTCTGTTTGTGAAATCGTAAAGGATTTTCAATTCGTCTCCAAAACGCAATCAGTGCCGGGTCTGTAAGGTAAAATCCTAAAGGATTTCTCTCTTTTTTTTGTCTGCTTGAAATGGTTTCGGTTTGAAATAGTTTCGGTTGAAATCCTTTAGATTTTTGTTTTAAATAGTTTCGGTTTGTCTGAAATAGTTTCGGTCTGTTCAGCCTCTTTGCTGCTGAAATAAATGTATTTGTTGATTTTAATGACATCTATTGGATGGTTTCACTGTTTTTCAGTTACTTAGTGTAAGACCATAGGGTAATAAGACTCCACCCTATTGTTTTCTAACGACGGCACGGCCTGAAATAAAGAGCATGTTATGTCATGGTAAAATATGAAGCATCCGGCCTTCCAAACTCTACTTTTATTTGTAATGTGTAACATGCCGCAGTTAAGACCAGGTTGCATATTTTGTCTGCACCAGATTGTATGAAAAACGTGTTTTGTCAGGCAAAGATTCAGTGAATAATAAATAACACACTAACACGTGTGTGCTAAACTGCAAATATTGATCTTCGCGCGTCACTCTTTGTGTAGGTTTCTCTTTGTATGGTTTAAACGTGTGACTTGAGGATGACCTTGCTCTCAATGTGAATAGGTAGGGAATCTTTGCTTTTTTCTTCGATATATATATATATATATATATATATATATATATATATATATATATATATATATATATGCAACAGATTCCCTTAATATGTGTGCAGTAAAATATGTACGCAACAAACAACAGATTCTCTTACTTAATATGTGTCCAGTAAAATATGTACGCTGCAACATATTCTCTTAGATAATATGTGTCCAGTAAAATATGTACGCTGCAACAGATTCTCTTAGTTAATTTGTGTCCAGTACAACATGTACGCTGTAACAGATTCTCTGAGATAATATGTGTCCAGTAAAATATGTACGCTGCAACAGATTCTCTTAGTTAATATGTGTCCAGTATAACATGTACGCTGTAACAGATTCTCTTAGATAATATGTGTCCAGTAAAATATGTACGCTGTAACAGATTCTCTGAGATAATATGTGTCCAGTAAAATATGTACGCTGCAACAGATTCTCTTAGTTAATCAGTGCCCAACAAATTCAATGGAACTTTGTGTAAGTATGTTTTTTACTCAACTTTAAGTCAGACCCATCAGCTGCAAGCTGCACAGATCTAGATATGTTGGCGCAGTATGCGCCAGCAGATCTGGGTCTATGCAGTTTGCTATCACCAATAAGTAAAACAAATAACATAGACTGTAGTCTGTTTATCAATAAATACCTATATCATACATATCTCGTTACTACAACCACCGCGTTGGGTGCAAATACCAAGGTCAAACAAGCAACTTTGCATGTAAACATTTTAGCCGGGTTAGTGATCACTCTAGCGGTCAGCATTAAAAGGTCAGTGTTAAGACTGGTCGGTCTGGTGTCAGAATAATGTGACTTGGTGGAACATCATGGTAGATATCTTTGGGCATGATGCCCCAATGCTAGGCATCACCATAAACTGCCACACTGCATACATCATAGCGATTTGATTGAAAAATTGTTAAAGCCACGTTAAAAATTCAAATCACACACACACACACACACACACACACACACACACACACACGGGTCAGTATATTCAGTAATGATATTTCACACATTTGAAAACGACAATATATATATATATATATATATATATATATATATATATATATATATATATATATATATATATATATATATATATAACCAAAACTGATGTTATTGCTCATATAAAATGCTAGTGTTGAATGACACATAATAAAGGATCTATCTACCTTGTTATCATATGACAATAACCTTGATATTCGGTTTGGTGTACATCATCATAATATAGCTGGTAGTGAATTTGTACAACGCGTCCATTGACAGGGCATTCCCCTATGCATGTTGACTGAATGACCCCGATATCTACACAAAGTTTATGATATCAGCTACAATATTTTCTGCTTATATGAATGTTGCAACTAAAGGTGTTTACTTTTTTATCATTTGTTTCTTACTATATGTTCTGGAGGCCCCGAGTGGCCGAGTGGTCTAAAGCGCTTTCCGTTACGGATCACTTCCGTCTCACCTCTGTCTGCGTGGGTTCGAGTCTAAGATTCGGCAATGTAGGTATGTGAGAAAGCTTGCCAGTAGCTTCTCGTGGGTCGGTGGTTCTTTCCGTGGGTTTTCCCGGGTTCTTCCTCCACCAATAATACTGGCCGCCATGTATCGTGTGCTGAAAAATGGCGTTAAACCCAAAAGCAACAACTATATGTTCTTCCTGTAATTGGTCGTTGTTTTTTTTTCTTCTTCTTCTTCAAAGTTTCAATGAAAGTCTAACTAAGAAATGTTGATAAACAAATGAACTCAACATTATCCTACTGGATTATTTCACAAATAACATATGCATGGATATAATATTTTTAATAGGCCTCTACTGAAGTTAAAATTGGAGCTTCTAAATTGATTGCTTAATTTGATTCATTGCGGTGTACTCAGTAATACCACATACCCGGAAGGGTGGTGTGGTGGTGGTGCCCAAACCGTCTTTCTCTTACTCAGACAAATAAGCCATTCACACCCCCACCCGATCTGTGTTAATACAGATGGACCATATGTGGGTCTGATGTCATTTGTTTATTCAAATGTACAATTTGTCTGCATGCAAATCTTTCCAGAACACTCCTGCGTATAGTTTAGACACTTACTGGTATTTTGTAACAGCCATAACTATTGCAAACTTCAAATTTGCCACCGGAGAGACGGTTATGTATTCCACTAGGATTTACAAGCCACCAAATACAGGATTTCATCCGGTAATAGAATGTTCATATCGCTAAAAGACATATTTAGCCGACGGTAGCTCAACAGCCGCGAACAATACTGATGTGTACAGACTAAAGTGACAGTAGATATTTTTTCAGGTTTTAATGAATAAGTGATATCATCCTCCAAACCTCCAATCAATATTATTATAGGTGTGGGGCTGATTTTTCAGCCAAACTTTCTTCCTACTAAGGGCGATTGTAGCAGAATGGCCGGAACTAATCGTCATCGGGTGTCGCTGGTATGGTACGGGGAATCATACCAATTAAACATACAGACTGGTATTCTTGTTTATGTAAAATTTAAGCAGTGAATTATGATGCAATTGTCTGTCATGTTCTTGTCCTTCTCGTATCTGTACGGTGTTTCTTTGTTGTTATTAATCTAATTAAGTTGTTTGAAAGTATTGACTAGTAGTGATTATTTGTCGGAAACAGGGTCCCGCGTGCACAGTTTGTTCAAACCAATCAATGTCTTGCATAAAGTGTGTAGGTGTGTCTTGCATAAAGTGTATAGGTTTGTCATTTGTATATACAGAATTAAGGGCGGTATGAAGTTAAATACCACCTTCCAATTTGTACCTTTAAACAAACTGCAACATTTGGTTCAAACTGCTTTCGTTATCACTTGAGAAAGTGTTAATATATTCAAGGGAAAGTGCAAAATATTTTGATAAAATGTGTTTACTTACAGTGAGGTTTGAAGATGAGTCAATTTCAAAATCATCTCCAGAGAATGTATTTTATCATCAGATTTATCGTGTAAAGTTTGTACTCACAGCAATTCTACAGCAGTCAATATAAAGATATGGCCGTGCACTCTTGAGTGCAGGATGATAGGCCAACTCCCTCAAGGTTAGACATATATGTATTCTAAAAGACTGTATACACAGAATAATAGGCATAGTCTCTCAAGGTTAGACATATATGCATTCTAAAAGAGCTATACACAGTGTGATAGGCCTACTCTCAAGGTTAGACATGTATGCATTCTACAAGACCTATACACAGTGTAATAGGCCTACTCTCAAGGTTAGACATATGCATTCTGTAAGACCCGGGTTAGTGCAGAAGCTTATTACACGAAGTACCATTGTCACGTTTGCTAAGTATAAGACGTGTATAATTGCCGCCGCCGTGTGTTTGATGTCTAAACAAATTCAGCGGGCTAGAGTTAATATTTTACGCCAGATTACCGTGACCAGCCAGAGAGCGGAACCTTGAATCGACACAGGCGAAAGATCTTGCCAACTGGACAATGGCTTGCCTTATCACACCTATATGTCAAAGGGTTGTTCAGAAATCAAAGGAATTCCGCAGTTCTCATTCGTCCCACGTGAACAGACGGCGAGACGTTTGATTGGATCGGTTCACAACGATATCCAATCGGTATTTAGATAGAGGTAGTGATTCCAATTTACAATTCCGAATTGTAACTTTACATCTCGCAAGCAAAGGATTAGTAGTTCTCCTGGGAAGATTGATGAGCGAAAAGGATTACTCAGAGAAACCAAATCGTAATTTAGCAGCAAAACTTAGAAGCAGATTCTAAGGAAGACAAAGATCAAAAAAGAAGCTTTCTATGGGACAGAAATTCCAGTTCAGTTGAGTCCCGAGTTTCCAAGAGAGGAGACAGAAGTGGGACTAGCGAACAATCGGAGTTGACAAAAGTATAGTCGGTAGAGGAATAGTAGTCTGGAGGAGAAAGTGGAGGATGAAAAAATGGAGTAAAAAAAGTCGAAGGAAGAGAAGAAGGAATTTCGAAAAAGTCGAGATGAAGAGTTGACGTAATTGGGAGGTATAGATGGGAAGAATACACAAATGAGTAGAATACAATGACATGCTGAAATCTATCTCACATTACTAATCAAGTGATGCAATAGGCTATTACATGGTCAAGAGGAAGGATAATAACTTGGGAAATTGAAATAGTTTGAATTGCTATTAAATTGTTATTCGTTGAATTTCCCTTTTTTGTATCTCCAATCATTTAACCGTCGGAATTGCTAACTGGGGGCTCGGAACTGTACATCTATCTTTCACAATTTAATTTTAATCGAAATCGAAGCAGGGTGGGAATTCCATAATAGTTTAAATAAAATCTTGCGAGCACCCCACCCCACCAACATAACAGACACCACCCCCCCCAGCCATATACCATTCTGTGTCAATGCATCGAGTCAGAGCAAACAAAACTTAGGAAAATTAACTCTGAAAATACATCTGTCATTGGTAAAACAATAACTGATTTAGATTTGCTTGATTTTGTTGAGCATGACGATTCACTAGCTGTTGTAAAAAGGTGTCAGTCAATTTATATCAACCCTCCAATTGAGAATGAATCTCCAAAGAAAACAGTGGAAAATAATAAGTTTTATAAAAATAAAAAATATTTCAGAGAACACATTTAATACGGAGCTTGTAAAATCAAAACGCAGTATTTATCCTGAACGACTATGTTGCTCAAAACAGAACATTGCATTGACCCTTATGTCTGATATGGATGAAACTTCAGACATTATGATTCTTTGTTAAAGTTTCAGATTTTCTGCGTAGAGACAAAAGAAGATGGCAAGACTACATTCAAACTGCCATTTCACGGCCGTGAACCTTGTCAGAAACTGTCCACAAAATAAAATGGCTACTGATAGAAAATCTGAAGTTAAATGTCCAAACGAAAAATACTGATATAACAAAGTCCTATCTTACTAGCACATCATGTAGTTACGTCATTCAAATTTTGGTCGTCACGTTCCAATCTTTCCGTCCACTCCGAGAAAACATGAGAGGCGAGATACCATTATTAAATGATCAACCAGCGTATTCGAATAAAAAGATCAATTAGTGCATGTTGAAACCTGTCAATTGACAACCAGACTTGAAAATCACCTTGTACAGTCAGTGATTAGTGAATTAAGGTAACCTCAAGGCTCCGTTCATTGCAAAGGACAAGTCTATGCGGAGGCGTAGCGGGGGGGAGGGGGGGGCAGGGGGGTACATATGTCCCCGGGTGCCATACTAGTGGGGGCGCCAAAAAGGGCTTTGAAATAGGTTGTAACGGGTAATGGTGATTTTTTTGATGAAAATAATGGGTTTCAGAGTTGAGGTGGGGGGGGGGGATGAATATTGTCCCCAGGCGCCAAACACTCTAGCTACGCCTCTGAGTCTATGCGTTTTGTAAAAGATACACGCTGACTTCTTACACTTGATTCCTACTAGAGAGGATACACTGCGACGAAATGCATTCATCTATCAACAGCAAATATGGCCTTTTCGAACCACGGTGGATGCACTGACGTATTACATGGAAGCATAGATAAGTATGCCATTGAAGAGATCACCTAATGTGAAGTTACTCAGACGCTAACCACCTACTCTTTTTACAGTTATTATACCCATTTCAAGCTCCATGGCAATGCAGCCATATTAAATCTTTACATATGTTGGGGACAGGATATGGAGTGTCAGATGTTTGGAAAACTACAAAAATGTCAGATCATGAGACTGCTTATATAGGTGATCGCGATGGCGATTCATCCGCTGCATACATGCACAAAAAGTACAACAATAAAACAGTTCCCACAAACTATCAACTTTGGTCGCATATAATTTCCTTATAACTGACGCAATACCGATAACCAAAGTACCCATTACACCTCCTCAGCTTAGAAGTTCGCCGTCTTGACCTTGTATTTATACAGTTCTCAGGAAACAACAGAATATCCGCGTACAAGTTGTTGGAGACGAAAGACCAACATTTATTAATCTGGACCTTTATTTGTGCATAAAAGGCCGCGAACTCATCCCCAACCAGATCTGAAAGGTAAATTCTCACTTCGTACTGCTTGTTTGAGGGGGAGGGGGGAGTTACTCTGGTTGAGCTTTCTATACCAGTTAGAGTGGCCCTCCTGCCCTAATATTATAAGTTATGTATGCAATAGTTTTCTTTTGTATGGTATAGCTTTTTTTTATTAAGTTCGTCATTTCCTCGTTTGATTTGTATATTTTGATTCCAAATTCTTTTTAAAATTGGAATTCAGTACTCTGTTCTAGTAATTCGTCTTCCTCCAGAAAGTAGCTTCCATAATTTCTTCTTCTTCTTCTTCTTCATCTTCTTCTTCTTCTTCTTCTTCTTCTTCTTCTTCTTCTTCTCTTTGTTTGCTTCTTTTTCCTTTCTTTTATTTTTCTCTCTCTGTCTCTGTCTAATTTCTGTCTTTTCCCCCGTCAATATTAATGGTACTGTTGTGGTAGTTTTCGATTTTGTTGATGGTATTGCCTCATCTTGATTTTTTCTTGCTTTCCTGTCCCTAGCTTCTCTTTTCTTCTTGTTGAACGAACGCTTTGGTCCTAATTGATGTTTCTGTACTCTTGGTTGTGGCTTCGGGCGTTGTTTTTCTTGTTCTTTGTTTCCCATCTCTTGTTCCTGTATTTCTTGCTGCTTTCCTTGCTGCAGTTGGGGTTGTTTTGGTCGTGTTTCCTGTTGTTGTTGTTGTTGGTTGTGGTGGTGGTGGTGCTGATGGTGTCTCACTTAATTTTGTTGTTATTCAGTGTTTTGTTTTACTCCTAATGTTGCTTTTTACCATTTATTAATCCCTGTGTAGCGTGAGTCTGTTTCTTTCCCAGTTGCTCGTTTATATGATTTTGGTGTTGTTGCTTTATTGCTCGAGTTTCTCCAATCACTGCTTGTGTTTCTTAATTTATTGGACATATGAAGGGTGTTCTTCCTGTCTTGTCGCATTTGTTACATTCTCTGTCGTAGATACGCTCTTTATATCATGATTTTGCTAAGAATCCAAATATAAAGAATGCTCTCTTCGTGTTTTCTAATTTGCCTTTTCCGAATTCTAGTATTCGTATGCCGTTGAAAACTGTTGTTAAAAGGATCGTCGCCAATCTGGATGATATCACTTTTGTGCTGAATGTCTTTTCAAATTGTTCAACTACTTCTTCTAATGGAATTTCAAGGAGGATGTATGAGAAATGTAGTTCTCCTGTGTTTTGCTCTTTTACTTTTCTTAGTATAGGTAATACTGTATTGGTTATTTCCCAGTGGGTATGATTATATATCCTTTATATCCAATGGGGTTGACTGAGTACAATTTCTTTATGTAATCTGGGTTTAGTACTTTCAGTACCATCATCACAGCTGATGTTCCCGGTACTTTATCTCTCGCTATATAAGACATGTCTAGCTCTTGTGTACCATTTTTGCAAGCATACTCAATTAAGCTTCCCTAATTTGTTTTAATTCTCCTAATCTAAACTTGAATACTTTTCCTTTTGTTTTCAGTTCTAGCTGCCGCCATTTGTTCTCGTGTATCACGTGTTCCGAGTTCACCAAGTTGGTCCAATTTTAGTGACTCTTTGTAGATTATCTTTGCAAGTTTTGTAGAGTTAGTCTTCTGTTTTTAAATATTCACGTTGGTTCTGGTTACGTATTTCTTCACTTTTTGAGTCCTGTGAACTTTCTGGCAGTCTGTTTTGTTCGTGCCATGGCAAGGGTTAGGGTACTATCTTAACACTTTCCTTCTCCCATTGCATACTTCCTATCATATTTGCAACTCTCAAAGCAACTGGAATTGGAAATGTCTAAAGCAATGGTATATACCAGGCATGCACTATGCTAATTGTTGTATTAACTAATCTCTTCCCGATAAATCATTACAGAGGAGCGTTTTTATAGGGCCATCGAGGGTCACGTGAATACAAATAGCATACAATGATAAGCGTATACCTGACGTACATCAGTGTTTCATTAGAAACCACAAGAAGGAGTTTAACTGTATTCCGATAGACACCCACACATCTCGATGAGGAATCAGGTCACTTATTTTGCGGCACAAGAGGAATTCAAGAAGCAAGTCTTCGCCAACGATTAACCCAATTATGCTGGAATTAGCTTAATGTGATATGGTGCAAAAGCTCGATATGACAGACCCATATAGATAGTGGATTCTTGAAGTTGGTGACATCTGTGTGAGCCAAAACGAGATGTCATTCCACGTTGTCTGTCTGTACCGTGCCATATAAAATGAAAATGGTTATGTGAATGTATTTAGCTTTTTTATTTGCGTTTCCTAAAGATATAAGTCGTTGGATAGCTGTTTTCTTAATTTTTCCTGAATTGTCACCGCTAGTTAGATATGTTGGTCGGCAGTGCAGATTTTAGACTACAGTCTATAAAAAAAAACATCACGTCTATCCAATACTTTCAGCTAGCCATTATGCAACTCTTATACAGGTAAAGGCAACTCTTGATGCACCGCTCCTGTGGCCTGGTGACTACGTAACACCAAAGACTTAAAAAACATTATACTAACAGCTGCTAGCTTCGCGCTTAGCCTTAACGGGTTAATCTTAGGACTGGCCGGCCTAGTGTCAGGTTAATGTGACTGGGTGGGACATCATGATAAATGTCTGTGACTGATGCCTCAGTCCTAGACATCACAATAAAGTGCCATTCTGCAGACATTTTAGCGATATGACTGAAGCATTGTTAAAGCTGCGTTAACAATTCAAATCTCTCTCTCTCTCTCTCTCTCACACACACACACACACACACACACACACACACACACTTGTTGCATGAGGGGCCACTCGGAGTGGTCTAAAGCGCTTTCCGTTACGGATCACTGCCATCTCACCCCTGTCTGCGTGGGTTCGAGTCTAACATTCAGCTAATGTAGTTATGTGAGAAAGCTTGCCAGTAGCCTATCGTGGGTCGGTGGTTCTTTCTGGGGATTTGCCCGGGTTCTTCCTCCACCAATAATACTGGCCGCCATGTATAGCCTATCGTGTGCTTAAAAATGGCGTTAAACCCTAAAATAACAATAACAATAACTTGTTGCATGTGATGACAAAGCTGACAGTAATCGGGACAGTATTAACACAGATCTAAGAAACCAAGAAGAGATCACTGTTTTGATCGTGCTCCTAGCGGTTGACGTCAACGTAAATCCAGAAATGCAAGCCTGAATAAGTTCCTTCCAAATGGGTTTGTATGGCTTCTTTCTTTGACATCTTGAACTTATATCTCAATAAGCTAATACAAAATAGGACATGAAATAAGATTTGGCAGTTATTTGCTTTTAAAGTGATGTACACTACTTTTTTTGATGGACAGACAAAACAAACTGTTTTTAACTCAGATTTCAAGGCCGTTAAGTTCTGCAGATTTGTTGCTGCCTTGAGAATAGTTTTGTTAAACATTTAGGGTTCGAGAGGAAAAAAAGTTGGATACACTGTCAGAATTGCATTGTACACTAGGAACTATTCACCTGTATATAACTCCGTATATTTTTTAAGTGTCAGTGATAATAATATATCTACTAGATTAATGATGCATACCATCATTCCATTTAGTTAGCAGACCGATATTTAGGTAGAAAACACAACTTAATAACAGGCAGTTACACATGCATACTGTAACACACACACACACACACACACACACACACACACACACACACACACATACATACATACATACATACATACATACATACATACATACATACATACGCGGGCTAAATACTGTACATCAATTACAAAAATCACAATACAATTTTCCGATTGTCCCTCGTTTTCTGTTGACCTTTAAGAGTGCAGTATTCTTTTCAACACAGTGAGCCAACCTGGCTAGCCAGATTGACCTTGATCGAGGGTCGCATTCATTTTGGAACACGGGTTCTCAGTATCCGGTGATATAATTCCAAAACACTGCGTTCTAGGCATGAAAGTTCTAATATTGTAGCTACCGGTAATCATACGGACATATTTTATTAAACGTTACCACTCCACAGTTTCGAAACATGTTTGGTGCAAAATGTCCTAACTGCGAACTAATTCGCATGTAGTCAATGTCTCGCCGAATAAAAATTATCCGGGTACGAATGTACCTAGGACGATTCTTTGTGCATTGTTATGAAATGTCTTAATTACAAACAATTGCGTTTAATACTATAAACGGAGGTGGGTGCGAAATATATTTTGCAAAATTACACGGCTGATTTGGTAACAAAAGGTATGGAATATGCGGACACTCGTCAAACCAATGTGTCAAATTAATCCGAACACCACACAAAAGGGCAAAGCTGGATCAATTGGCCTTTTATCAATTTATAAGCAAGACGCATATATTAAAAATACATACATCAGTGATAATGAGCATGCCTTTCCACTCGTCTACATTAACTCGTTCTGCTTCTCCTGATGAAGCCTTCGTTTTTAGTGAGTCTCAACAACAACAAAACTCCCCCATGAAATACAAATAAGCGCACTTCTTAGTATGCATTCATTTGTTTTCATTTTTTAAATCTGCTATTGTTTGTAAACGTTTTCTTTCATACTGTCCGACAAAAACCTTGTCATTTCAGATTCATAATGATTAGTCTTCGATCACTGGAGCATCGGCTATTGGAATGTGATCATTTTAAATTATCTCAATTGTTGAAAACGACGTATAGGATATATTGGTCGCTATTTTATTTATAAAATATAAAATATAACACGCACGTGATACATGCACTGTGTCAATAAAATCTTAAGGCGAGATATAAAATGATAATAACACATGTGACACATACACTGTGTGTACAAAAAAAATCTTTAGGCGAGATATAAAATAGTACAATAACACACACGTGACACATGCACTGTGTGAATGAAATGTTCAGGTGAGATATACAATATGACATACACACACGTGACACACACTATGTGAATGAAATCTTAAGTTGCGATAAAAGAAATAAAACATTATTTATTACCTCCTCCATTCTTATAGCACAGATATGGAAATCTCCAAACGTTTCCAAGTCCAACAGAAAATCCAATGCAAGCCAGTAAAAAGTCAAATGCTCTTGCCCACGTTTCTCGCTTCTTGATCTTTTCTCCCTTTTCATTTGTCTGGCTGTCCTGAAGATCAAACTCTGTTCCACCTCCTTTTTCTGCCATACTGCGACTCAGCTGTACCTTTGTCAAAAGCAAGTTGCAAATAAAAATAAAATCGGAAATTTTCTTACCAACTGACCCTTAAAGAGTGAACCGGTTATTGACTCGGATGTTTGTTCCGATATTAGATAACAGTTCCGCTTCAGAAGACACACACACAAGTAGACCTGTTTCCCGTTACGAAGTGACCTTACTGATGAACTTTATATGAAAGTGCGATTTGAGTCATGGCTAAATAAGCGATACATTCGGCTGACCACATATACGGAGTTCGTTATAATAACGGACAGAGTAATAAAAGAGATGAATGGTGACAAGATGGAATACTTTGTTAAACTGACCACTGCTTTCTAACTGATTTATATACTACTTACTCTTTTTAAAAAAAAATCTTTCGTTATTGGAAATAAGTAAACTGATGAATGAATTCACATGGTCGTTTTTAAACAATTTCTGTCAATTTTCGTCTTGAATTACTACAAATGTGAGTTTTCCTCAACAACTGCAATTCAAAGCAAAGGCTTTTGGGGGAGGGTGTCATTGCTTTTTTCTCCTTTTTTCCGTTCTTTTCTTGTTTTCGCTTTTTTTCCCCACTGTAACTTCTATGCGTTATCATCTTAATTATGGGGCACTTTTTCACATCCGGGTATTTTCTGTTCATAGTTACGACCGCCGGGGTGAAAACAACCGCCATTGTTCTAGTGATTGATTGATTACTTGGATTTACGTCGCGAGCGCCCAAAAGGGCATGTGCGACGGGTTTATATATAATTTCAAATGACAGTGTGCAAATTCAATGTCTCTAACGCAAAATCTGTCGTGTGCAGTTCTTCATCAAACGTTAATTTTTATATGTCTCTAATTTTCCCTTTTGTTTCAATGTCATCAGATGTTGATTTTAATTTATCTGTTTGAACATCTTGTTGATAAGATCTCCGCATTTTCTTTTTCGTTTTCCTTTGGCTTTCGAGTACTGTTTGTCTCTGTTCTGTTGTCGTACGTTTTGCCTATATCAAGGTTTCATTTCCCTCTCAGTTCTTGTGATTTTTGCTTTCTTTCTTCAGATCTCTGTTGTATGTCTTTTAGCCGTTTCTCACTTGGTGCTTGGGGTGTTGGATGTTTTATTTGGCAATTATGTGTCTCGTCTTGTCTTTTACTAATATGAGGTAGTTGTTTTCTTACTTCTTAGTTTTGGTATAGGTACATGTGTGTTTTCTTCATGTTGTTCATGTTGTTCCATTTAATTTTGTCTGGTGTTGGTGTTCTTGTTTTGTGTGTTATCCAGAAATTTTGTCACTGAGCATTCCCGACGTGTATGAATTATTTTCCCAAACCTTTATACCACGATAATACCAGGAAGCCATGTAGAAAAAGGCTCTCTTTAGTGTTATTAATTTCTCTATCTCTAGAATTCTCAAATCATTTTGAATAGGAAATCCGGGGTGGGTGTCCATTCCTGCCTTTCTCACCTTTATTTGAAATTTCTTCTCCAACTTGTCATCTGTAGCTTGGCGGGGATCTTTAATGGAATTTCAGAAATATGACGCTCCGCTGTTCTTTTTATTACTTTTCGTAGAAAAGGCGGCGGTTCTCTTATGTTCAAGATTAAGTTCCCCATTCTAGTTTTCCGTATGGCAATATAGGTTCGTTTCCTTTTTAGTCTCATGATGTATGCAGCTTCCCCTTTCCTGTTTAACGAATCTGTAAGATTTATTAAATTTGGGCCCAGAAGTTAAAGAATAGTCAGTACCATTGTTATATTGGTCGGGGGAGGGGGCTTCAATTCCTTTTATATCTATTTCTTTCTTAATAAATGCACTCTTGAAAGGACCATTCTGTTCCTTTAATCCTTCCAGTATGAAAGAACTTCAGTTATGTCACTTCCTTGTGTCTCGACTTTTGGGGTTTTCACGATCTACCCGTGTGTTTTGCTCAGTCAATTTGAAATCTTATATTATTTTTGTTTAGTAGTTTAGTATAGTTTTAATTCAATTTTATACTCCATGTATAAAGTTTTCTAGAAACTAATTCCATTTTGTAGTAGAAAGGTTTCATAATGTCAGTAAAATTTCTGGCCGTCCGTTAAGTTTGCTTGGTACGTGCCATTGCGATCATAAAGGAAGACGTTACTTCTCAAGAACTAGCATCAAAATCGCTTCTCTTTTTTGGGGGGAGGGGGAGGGCACCAGACGTGTGGGTGTGTTCCCTTTGATGTGTAGTTACTTGTTTTTTTTTCTCCATTTAATTCTCCATTTAATTTAATTTTGTCCCATCGGGATTATAATTTTTTTTAAAGGGGTATTTATAGTTGTTATATTTTTATAGTGTGTCTGTAGGGAGGTTTGTCCGAGTAGGTTTTATTTACTTATCCTCGGAGTCCCTTCCTTAATTCATAAAGATGACTTCGGCTAGAGGTCGCCTGTATCCTTTGTTTGCTTTTTGTGTTAGTGCTATATGTATGTGTGCTATATATACATATATATATATATATATATATATATATATATATATATATATATATATATATATATATATATATATATATATATATATATATATATATACATACATACATACATATCTATATACATATATATACATATAATACACACACACACACACACACACATATATATATATATATATATATATATATATATATATATATATATATATATATATATATATATATATATATATATATATATATCCGTATTTAAAAGCATACAACCATTCTGTATGCCTTGTTTTACTCCTGAGATATTTTTCTATTCATCATTGGCTTTTCTACGTTGTACCAAACTGAAGTTACGGCTTCCTAAACGTGCGATTTCGGGAATTTTTCATCTTGGGCACTTGCGAGCTCCGGTGAAAAGAGCTACATGTACCATGTTTGCGGTTCTACGATACACGAATTCTTTAATTACAGAACAGTGGTAAATGCAAAAGTAAGTTTTTACTTAATATTAACTTGATTCAACTTTAGGAATTCTGTTCCATGGAAGAATTAGACATTTTCTCTTTCACTGCACATACCGTAAACAATCAGTTCAAAACAGTTTAAGTATTAGGCACACACGATAACGCCGAAATATGATTGGCTAAAAAGGTTATTCATAATACATGTAGCTCTTTTCACCGGTTGTCACCACAGGTGCTCGACGCGAGCTTGATGTGAAGAAAAAAATAATAATTTAAAGAAAAAAAAACATACAGAGTGAGAAAAATACCTTAGAGTACCCCCATGACCCATTCTGACATATGACCCCCTCTATATTACTATATAAAAAGAGAAGGTTCGTAACTTCCGAACACTTGGTTCTACCCATGACCCTCGATTTCATTCTGCTATTTCTTTATTTTAAAGCACACGACCATTCTCTATGGCTTGTTTTACTCCTGAGATATTTTTCTATTCATCAAGCCATCGTTGACTGTTCTACGTTGTACCAAACTAAAGTTATGGCTTCCGAAACGTGCGATTTTCGCGAATTTTTCATCTGTGGACAAGTGCGAGCAACTTTGACAACCGGTGAAAAGAGCTAGATTTACCATGTTTGCGACTCTACGACGTATGCCTTCTTCAATTACAGAACAGTGGTAAATGCAAAAGTAACTTTTTACTTACCATTAACTTGATTCAACTTTAGAAATCATGTTCCATGGAATAATTAGACATTTTCTTCTTCACTGCACAAAACTTAAGCAATCGACTCTATTTTCAAAACAGTTAAACTATGCGGCACACACGTCAACGCCGAAATATGATTGGCTCAAAAGGTTATACTTAAATAACATCAATGCACAGCGTCTGTTTCACGATGCAGATTATTGTGTATCCAGGCAAAAATAGGTATTAGCATGATCTCATTATGTTATAATTAATTCGAATATGCCAACTTAATGAGAGTATAAATTTAGTATTGCAGATACTTATTTGCATAAATTAATTAACAACTTTGTCATGATGATCGTGTTTTAGTTTTAGTATCACAATCGGAATTTTCGGCACTTATCGACTTACACTGTTTTGGCATATCGCGGGATGCAGTCAGCTTTAAACGTGTTACAAAACTTGAAAAGCTTTGGTCAATGAATATATGCATACATTTTTTTTTTGTGTACATCATATTTTCAGTTTCTGATCAACATTGTTTATTGGGTTTTCTTTTGACAAGACTTTATTTTCGTAACGTATGATTATAAATGCTTTCTGACGTATTCATTAGCAGACAATCTTCTGCAAGCTTCTTTTAACACCAAAAGTGGTTATTTTGTACAAGGCATAGTGAGGCATTTTGTTTAAAACACTGTATTGTACTTTTATACATTTTAAATAAGAAGCAGTTATTTTCACTTAGTTTGGTTCTAGGCATTTTATTAATTTTGAATGACATTTCCAAATGCTTCTCTTTTGAATTCTTTATTATAAATATGTATTGTCAATTTACTCAACTGCAATGGGATGTGGTTGAATCATTTAAAAGATCAGGTTGCATGTGGCATATTTGAAATTAACATACTTAGGTAACATGTTTTAAACTTCATCAGTAAAATTTGTTTTAAGAAAATACTTGTAAGAAGTAGACAATCGTGTTTAATTTAAAGCAAAATGAGGCATTTTGTCTCATTAAAAATGGCCATAATGTGTACATTGGAGGGCAGGCAGGTACAGGGAAAACCTTCTTGTTACAAGAATGTGTAAAATATTTAAGAGAGGAAGGCAAAATTGTATATTTAACATGTACAACTGGCATTGCATGCACCAATTATCCCTCCAGCATTTGTGCAGAGACAATACATAGGTGGTCTGGAATTGGAGATGGGAGGCTACCATGTAAAGAAATATGTCATTTCATTACAACAAATAGCAACATGAAAACCACTTATGAGAAAATAAAATCTGCTGATGTTTTAATAGTAGATGAAGTCTCAATGTTTAGTAAGCAACATTTTGAGAACATGGAATCTATTTGTTCCTTAAAGGACCCATCAAAATTATTTGGTGGGATGCAGATTATTTTTTGTGGAGATTTGTTATACAAGTTTTCATTTAAAGACCTGTCTACCCTTCCTATCACAGGTGATCAATCCATACAATTTATTTAAGCCTATGTGCAACATTAAGATATTGCACTGGCAATGAACATTTAGTTTAGTAATTACATTTATTATTACAACTGGAAATGCACAATAATTGTATATTTCATTTTGTTGCTCATATTGTGTGTTTCACAAGTTTGTTGACCTATAGCGTTTCCTGTGAACATTTAATGTCATTATATTTAGAATACTATGAACAAACTTCATGCATATGTATTTTCATATATATCCTTCTTTTTCACATAATATTACTGCTGCATTTCTGTATCTTAACCAATTTAAGAAATTTCTGTTCTGTTTTATCTATTCCAGCGTCTGCAACTGACCCATCTCAAAATTTAAATTTCGCGCAACTATTTGGTTGTGAAAGTGGGTCAATTCAGGGGAATTAATTAAGCTATGCATACTAACTATTATACAATCAATAAAATAATAATTAGTGCACTACGTTAAATTAAAATTTACAGAAATACGCTAGATAATGACTGAAAATATTTATTTATCTTGTGCATTGATGTTATTTAAGTATAACCTTTTGAGCCAATCATATTTCGGCGTTGACGTGTGTGCCGCATAGTTTAACTGTTTTGAAAATAGAGTCGATTGCTTAAGTTTTGTGCAGTGAAGAAGAAAATGTCTAATTATTCCATGGAACAGGATTTCGAAAGTTGAATCAAGTTAATGGTAAGTAAAAGTTACTTTTGCATTTACCACTGTTCTGTAATTGTAGAAGGCATACGTCGTAGAGTCGCAAACATGGTAAATCTAGCTCTTTTCACCGGTTGTCAAAGTTGCTCGCACTTGTCCACAGATGAAAAATTCGCGAAAATCGCACGTTTCGGAAGCCATAACTTTAGTTTGGTACAACGTAGAACAGTCAACGATGGCTTGATGAATAGAAAAATATCTCAGGAGTAAAACAAGCCATAGAGAATGGTCGTGTGCTTTTTAAATAAAGAAATAGCAGAATGAAATCGAGGGTCATGGGTAGAACCAAGTGTTCGGAAGTTACGAACCTTCTCTTTTTATATAGTAATATAGAGGGGGTCATATGTCTGAATGGGTCATAGGGGTACTCTAAGGTATTTTTCTCACTCTGTATGTTTTTTTTTCTTTAAATTATAATTTTTTTCTTTACATCAAGCTCGCGTCGAGCACCTGTGTATAAAAAGAGAAGGTTCGTAACTTCCAAATACTTGGTTACACCCTTGACTCTCGATTTCATTCTGCTATTTCCGTATTTAAAAGCACACAACCATTCTATATAGCTTGTTTTACTCCTGAGATATTTTTCTATTCATGAAGCCATCATTGGCTTTTCTACGCTGTACCAAACAACGGCTTCCGAAAGGTGCGATTTTCGGGAATTTTTCATCTTGGGACACTTGCGAGCTCCTGTGACAACCACAGGTGCTCGACGCGAGCTTGATGTAAAGAAAAAAATTATAATTTAAAGAAAAAAAAACATACAGAGTGAGAAAAATACCTTAGAGTACCCCTATGACCCATTCAGACATATGACCCCCTCTATATTACTATATAAAAAGAGAAGGTTCGTAACTTCCGAACACTTGGTTCTACCCATGACCCTCGATTTCATTCTGCTATTTCTTTATTTAAAAAGCACACGACCATTCTCTATGGCTTGTTTTACTCCTGAGATATTTTTCTATTCATCAAGCCATCGTTGACTGTTCTACGTTGTACCAAACTAAAGTTATGGCTTCCGAAACGTGCGATTTTCGCGAATTTTTCATCTGTGGACAAGTGCGAGCAACTTTGACAACCGGTGAAAAGAGCTAGATTTACCATGTTTGCGACTCTACGACGTATGCCTTCTACAATTACAGAACAGTGGTAAATGCAAAAGTAACTTTTACTTACCATTAACTTGATTCAACTTTCGAAATCCTGTTCCATGGAATAATTAGACATTTTCTTCTTCACTGCACAAAACTTAAGCAATCGACTCTATTTTCAAAACAGTTAAACTATGCGGCACACACGTCAACGCCGAAATATGATTGGCTCAAAAGGTTATACTTAAATAACATCAATGCACAAGATAAATAAATATTTTCAGTCATTATCTAGCGTATTTCTGTAAATTTTAATTTAACGTAGTGCACTAATTATTATTTTATTGATTGTATAATAGTTAGTATGCATAGCTTAATTAATTCCCCTGAATTGACCCACTTTCACAACCAAATAGTTGCGCGAAATTTAAATTTTGAGATGGGTCAGTTGCAGACGCTGGAATAGATAAAACAGAACAGAAATTTCTTAAATTGGTTAAGATACAGAAATGCAGCAGTAATATTATGTGAAAAAGAAGGATATATATGAAAATACATATGCATGAAGTTTGTTCATAGTATTCTAAATATAATGACATTAAATGTTCACAGGAAACGCTATAGGTCAACAAACTTGTGAAACACACAATATGAGCAACAAAATGAAATATACAATTATTGTGCATTTCCAGTTGTAATAATAAATGTAATTACTAAACTAAATGTTCATTGCCAGTGCAATATCTTAATGTTGCACATAGGCTTAAATAAATTGTATGGATTGATCACCTGTGATAGGAAGGGTAGACAGGTCTTTAAATGAAAACTTGTATAACAAATCTCCACAAAAAATAATCTGCATCCCACCAAATAATTTTGATGGGTCCTTTAAGGAACAAATAGATTCCATGTTCTCAAAATGTTGCTTACTAAACATTGAGACTTCATCTACTATTAAAACATCAGCAGATTTTATTTTCTCATAAGTGGTTTTCATGTTGCTATTTGTTGTAATGAAATGACATATTTCTTTACATGGTAGCCTCCCATCTCCAATTCCAGACCACCTATGTATTGTCTCTGCACAAATGCTGGAGGGATAATTGGTGCATGCAATGCCAGTTGTACATGTTAAATATACAATTTTGCCTTCCTCTCTTAAATATTTTACACATTCTTGTAACAAGAAGGTTTTCCCTGTACCTGCCTGCCCTCCAATGTACACATTATGGCCATTTTTAATGAGACAAAATGCCTCATTTTGCTTTAAATTAAACACGATTGTCTACTTCTTACAAGTATTTTCTTAAAACAAATTTTACTGATGAAGTTTAAAACATGTTACCTAAGTATGTTAATTTCAAATATGCCACATGCAACCTGATCTTTTAAATGATTCAACCACATCCCATTGCAGTTGAGTAAATTGACAATACATATTTATAATAAAGAATTCAAAAGAGAAGCATTTGGAAATGTCATTCAAAATTAATAAAATGCCTAGAACCAAACTAAGTGAAAATAACTGCTTCTTATTTAAAATGTATAAAAGTACAATACAGTGTTTTAAACAAAATGCCTCACTATGCCTTGTACAAAATAACCACTTTTGGTGTTAAAAGAAGCTTGCAGAAGATTGTCTGCTAATGAATACGTCAGAAAGCATTTATAATCATACGTTACGAAAATAAAGTCTTGTCAAAAGAAAACCCAATAAACAATGTTGATCAGAAACTGAAAATATGATGTACACAAAAAAAAAATGTATGCATATATTCATTGACCAAAGCTTTTCAAGTTTTGTAACACGTTTAAAGCTGACTGCATCCCGCGATATGCCAAAACAGTGTAAGTCGATAAGTGCCGAAAATTCCGATTGTGATACTAAAACTAAAACACGATCATCATGACAAAGTTGTTAATTAATTTATGCAAATAAGTATCTGCAATACTAAATTTATACTCTCATTAAGTTGGCATATTCGAATTAATTATAACATAATGAGATCATGCTAATACCTATTTTTGCCTGGATACACAATAATCTGCATCGTGAAACAGACGCTGTGCATTGATGTTATTTAAGTATAACCTTTTGAGCCAATCATATTTCGGCGTTGACGTGTGTGCCGCATAGTTTAACTGTTTTGAAAATAGAGTCGATTGCTTAAGTTTTGTGCAGTGAAGAAGAAAATGTCTAATTATTCCATGGAACATGATTTCTAAAGTTGAATCAAGTTAATGGTAAGTAAAAAGTTACTTTTGCATTTACCACTGTTCTGTAATTGAAGAAGGCATACGTCGTAGAGTCGCAAACATGGTAAATCTAGCTCTTTTCACCGGTTGTCAAAGTTGCTCGCACTTGTCCACAGATGAAAAATTCGCGAAAATCGCACGTTTCGGAAGCCATAACTTTAGTTTGGTACAACGTAGAACAGTCAACGATGGCTTGATGAATAGAAAAATATCTCAGGAGTAAAACAAGCCATAGAGAATGGTCGTGTGCTTTAAAATAAAGAAATAGCAGAATGAAATCGAGGGTCATGGGTAGAACCAAGTGTTCGGAAGTTACGAACCTTCTCTTTTTATATAGTAATATAGAGGGGGTCATATGTCAGAATGGGTCATGGGGGTACTCTAAGGTATTTTTCTCACTCTGTATGTTTTTTTTTCTTTAAATTATTATTTTTTTCTTCACATCAAGCTCGCGTCGAGCACCTGTGGTTTTAGTCTTTCTTCCTTTGTTTCGTCACATTGTATCACAGTGTGATACTTAGTCAACGGGGCTTTTCTGCATAAGGGACAGCTAACTGGGAATTTTATCATATGTCTTCTTAATGACACTTTTCCTGTTAACCACGCGTTGTGGAGGTATTTAAAAAAAAATACTTTCTACCTTTGGTGATGTTATGTTAGACCAATGCCGCCCAACTCTATCCCAGTGTACACCATAAAATTCAAGTTCTATCTTCTTCCTAAATAATTTTCTTATATTTTTTCCTAATCCAGTCGAACTTTGCTTGTATCTAGTTCCCACAATTCTTGTTGGTCCCTATATTTGTATAATAATTATTTACTTTTTCTAAAAAAAATTCTCGGTGTTTCTAGTTTCTTGCTTAATTCGTTGTTTGTGTTAATAGCTTGTCTGTTTCTCATCCCGAATCCGAACCGAAAAATGTATAGTGCTTCCCATGGTGTTTGTGGTGTGCATCCTACTTCTTGAATCTACTTAAAATATGTTTGTGCATTCAATTAGAATTGGGCTGGGTAAGGCCAGTCCACCCCTTAAATTAGACCTATTTACAGACAAATATTTTATGTAGTGTGTTTTAAAATTCCAGATATAGTCTACTATTTCGTTATCTAGTGTTTCTAGTGTTTTGTTTGTTTTGTCCACATATGTTTTTGCAACTTGTGAATGATCTATTAAACTATGTGGCGTTAGTGCCCAGATTTTATTCATTTCCTTTATAGTTTTGTTTTACTTGTTTACAGTTTTCATTTTCTTCATTTGCCCCGAAGAAGACTGCCAGTGTTTTTATTCTGTCTTTAATTAAAT
Source organism: Unio delphinus (assembly GCA_029339505.1). NCBI lineage: Eukaryota > Metazoa > Mollusca > Bivalvia > Unionida > Unionidae > Unio > Unio delphinus. The sequence goes on from JAQISU010000117.1 coordinate 7,793,968, forward strand.
GTGGGGGTAATTCTGGTGATTCCCCCTCCAGTTTCCTATTTTAAAATTTCTGTTTTGTCATGATTTGTTTGTGACCCCGAAGCTTTTCCAAATGCTACATATTCCTTCTCCAAGTGTTTGAAGGAGTTTGAGTCTCTAATAAAGTTTGTATAATCATCAGCATGTTTAAGCATCTTAAATTCATCCCTCAAGTTTGGGATTTTTATTCCTTGTATATTGCTGTTGTTCCTAATCATTGTGCTCAGAATTTATATCGCTATTACGTATAATAGCATTGATAGTGGGCAACCTTGCCTCACCGATCGTTGTATTTCAAATTTTTTCGTTTTCGCCCCATTAATTTGTACACTTGTAGTTATTTTATTATACATTACCATAGTCCATTTTTGGAAGTTTATTCCAAATCCAAATTTTTCCAGTACGTTTTGCGTGTAATTATTTACTAATCTGTCAAAAGCTTACTCCTGGTCGATAAAGCACTATAGCACATTTCGCTTTTGTACTTTTTATAAAATCTATAATTGTCCTAATGTTGGGTATATTGTTATGCATGTTTCTACCTCTCCCCCCCCCCCCCCCCCCCACATGTTTAATTAGTGTTTACTATAGTATTTATCCCGTGTTTAACCGCATTTGCTAATGTCCTACTAAGTATTTTGTAATCAGTGTTGATTAGGGAGATGGGCCTCCGTTTTTTTAAGGTCAGTTCTGTCACCTTTCCCTTTATAGATGATAGTTATCAGTTTTTCCCTCCTTGAATTCTTCATTGTCATTTTTTGAAAAGTATATTATTAAATAAGTTTTCAAGAACAGGTGCCACCTCACAATGGAATTAAAAAAAAAACAAATTCCGCATTGAGGCCATCTCTCCCTGGGGATTTTTCTTTTGCAAATTCTTTTACTGTGGCTTGTACCAAAATCACTTCAGGACATTTGTTGGGTTATTTACCTAATTATCTGCTGGAAATTTATAAGGGCAATCATTAATTTCCACAACTTTAAGTTTCTGTAAATATCATGCATCAGCATCGCTATCCAGCGTCTCTTTTTAACCATAAGACATTGCAACAACGGCCAACTGATCTTATGATCCTTGCAGTTATATTCGTCCTTTTATAAATGAAAAGTGTACAATATACAAACTATATATAACAAACACAGCCTTGAAACTGCTTTGACACTAACTGGCATATATTGTCGTATACACATGTACGTGACACGTACACAACACAGTCAACTTCATCAGCCTAAAATATATTGTGAAAATATTCGACAGACACAAATTTGTGGTTTTATATCCTGCTGGTAAAAAAGATCACGCAGCACTTCTCAACAAAAAACAGAAAAAATAAACAACATATAGGTAAACTAAAACGGTTTGCAATATCGAACATAACGTTACCGAACTGTTGCTAAGCAATTTTTTTTGACCTCCACAATATGATGGAAATTAGATCACTATGCTTGTGACTTTTTTTTGTTTCTTTTTTTGAAGGGTGCTCTCCCTGTTGATTTTCACAGACCACCATGTGGAGGCCCTCCTGCCCTAATTTTTCTGTGCTTGTTGTAGGCTATAGATTGTGTAATTATTAATTTTTGTATTATTTTTTTTCTTCTGTTTTTATATAGTTGTCATTATTTATTTAATTTTAAAAAAAAATTAATTTAATTTTTTTAATTAGGTATATACATGTATATATATTTATTCATAATTCTGAGAAAAAAGTCTTTAATTTGGTCAAATTCACGTCTTCCAGCTATTTATTGTTTCTTATTCTCTTTTGTTGTTGGCTCTTTTTTTCATGTTAGGGTCACTGCTGTTTTCTCCATTTCAAGAATGAAAACTTCTTTTGTAGTTATGTTTAGTACCCTTGTTTCGTCCAAAATTTTCTCTTCTTATGTATATTAATGTGACCAGTCATTATTGTATTCATCTATGCATTCGTCAAATGCCAGCATTTTTGTTTCCATCATCAAATCCTCTTCATATCTGTTTAGTCTTCTTTTCTCCGTCCTTCTTGTCTTTCTTTCCCACTAAAAAATCTCTTGTGCGGTCATGTCTGCTAACTTTTTCATTTAAAATTTCCTTTCTGGATGTTATCATAAAATATAGTTTAGCCTGCTGTTGTTGGATTGGTTGTTCTTGTTGTCTTCCTGGCTGGTTCCCTTTTTGCGGTTGTTTTATCCTGTCTGTTGTTGCTTTGGTTTTGGGTTCGGTTGATTTTGCTGATGTGTCTGTTTCTGGTGTTACAATGAAATTATCAGATCATCTTTACTTTGTTGTCTTGGATTTTCTATCTGCACTATTGCTTCGTTTGTGTTTTCCTTTTGTCGTTCTTGTTGTTCCACCTGTTCTTTTTGTTGATTTCTTGTCCCTTGTTGCTTCTCCACCGGTAGTTTTTATTTATGTTTTCCCTCGTTGTTGCAGCTGATTTTGTTGTTGTTTCCCTGTTTCCTCCTGGGTTTCTTTTGTGGGAAGATGCTTGGGATTTTCTACTGACGGGTTATTTTGTTTCTTGGTAATTTCTTGGTTTCTCTGTTGTGCTGTTTCATGCCTCTGTTGTTTTTCGACTCTTCCATCATATCAGATTGATTTTTATTATCTTTTTCTGTTTCGCTCTCTTGAGTGTTGGGGCATTTGTGTGTGTGTGGGGGGGGGGGCATGTCCAGTCTTCACACACCAAAACACTTTCTATGGTAAATACGCCCTTTATACCAGGTTTTCGTTTTAAAAAATCCGTTTAGGTAAAATGCTGTTTTGATCCCTTGTAACCTGCATTTTTGTATTTCGAGTACTCTTGACCCATTGTATATCGTTGTTTGAGGTAGTGTTGCAAGTCTGGCTTTCCCAACTTTTATTCCTATTGTCTTTTCAAAGCATGCTACTGTGGCTTCTAATGGTATTTCTATTGGTATGTCTGATGGATGTAGTTCACCAGTTTGTTTTTTAATTTTCTTTAGGATGGGTGTTGGCTCTCTAACTGTGACTTTTTCTCCCATTATCTCCCCGTATGGAATAATCGGCTTATTTCCTTTAGGACGTAGTATGTATCATTTGTATGCAGAGCTAGTGCCAGCCTTCCTTAAAGCAGGCGGATGGCTGCAGTAGCCACCACTACACTGCTGCTCTACACAAAACATCTGAAAACATCGACTCCAGCTGCTTTCCGAACACGTGTGAGTTAAGCAGTGACATAGGCAACTTACTATTAATAGAGTTTTTTATATCTTTATTTTTATCCAGCTAATGTTACATATTATTTAAAAATATTCTGTATACTACGGATGCTAATAACGGATGCGCCTAATAAACTGTATAGCGACTTTAGGATGCCTTAATTGCTGCACACCCTGATCTGAAGGCAGATCTAGCACATACAGGTGCACATAAACAATGGAACAATTGTCAACAAAATTAAGAAGTCAAAAACTTGATTCTAGTTTTGCATGCGAGAAGGAGCAGAAAGAAAACGTCGTCCGATGAGCATGTGGGTCCGCGCTGCCACACCTAAGTCTAGTCTAAGCCAAGCATAAGGTTCAACTACTTCGATGCTAACAAAGTCATCTCAGGAACTTCCGTCAACTGTGGTGATAGTAAATAGCGAGGTTGAGTCAGAGGTGGAAAAGGCAACTTCTGCAGACGTAACAGCAAGAGAAATGGGTGCATAGATGCAAACGACAGCATCAGAGCGTTGGGCTTTTTCTTCACTCGACATGCTGCTATTGTCGTTTGCATCACTGCATCTAGCTCTCTTACTCTTACGTCAGCAGAAGTTGCCTCTTCCACCTCTGACTCAATATCGCTTGCTGCGTCTTGTGCAAGGAGTTAGAATATGTCAACGCATAAATGGTTAGTCTACAAGTAAACCAAACACTGGACTGTGGACAAAGTATGATGAACTCTGCAGCAAAACGGTGCATTTGGAGAAAAAGGTTGAAACGTCTGGCAGCTGAAAGAGCACGCAAACAAAACTCCAGGTTAACTTCAAGAGAAAGCTGAATGAAGTTGTGGCAGAACATCCAGTCATTGGCCAGCGACTCAAAAAGTTCTGTCGGCAGAAAGTAGGACTGCCCCACTTAGAAGATCACCAACCACAGTTGCTAAAGACAATCCTAGCCATTGTATCGTCTTGAGCAGCTGATAATCTGCAGCGACGATCTGAGAAGCTTAGTAGCTGAAAAACGTTGGATGACTTGCATGAAGCCCTCGTCCAAGATGGCTTCAGCATCAGTCGAGCAAGAACATATATACGTCTACTTCCATGTAATTCGGCGATTGACGGTAAGCGTCACGTGACCACAGTGACGGTCCAGCTGCTTAAGGTAGCAAATACTGAAAGGCTCAATCACATGGATGCTCATTTTTCAGCAGCTACAATCTACTACTTGAAAGCTCTGGCTGTCTCTATGGAAGAACACTGTTGGTTTTTTTCTTCCTGAGCCAAGACGACAAGTCATGTGTCACATTAGGATTACCGGCAGCAAATAAGCAGGTGCCCTTTCTGATGCACATGGTGTGCAGCTGTTGATGTCGACTGGGTTATTGGTGAACGCCACAAACTGATCCCATCAGTCTATGCTGCATGTGTTATAAAACCCGGGGCTGTATCGTATTGAGGGCCGACAGCTATCTTCATTCGCATGGGAAGCATGACAGTAGCACAGCAATGGCCCGCTGATGATTTTAAAGAATTCAAACAACTTCCTTCTTTTCATCCTGTTATATGTATTATATGATCATAAAAGCCAATTGTGGTCATAACGTTACAGCAGATGGCGGTCAGAATGAGAGCTCTCGATTTTTCGAAAAAAACTAGCTGCAGCCTATCTAGCCCTCCATTACAACAATCTGGATGCGATTTTCATTACATGTCATGAACCACGGCACTTTGTCTACTGTTCAACGATGCATGGCTTCTCTGTCACGTGACCTTTCAGGATTGATTCGGTGTCATTTGGACAGCAATACATGACCTATGATATAGAGATGAAAAGGGTAAATTTCCAGAAGGCCAGAAAAGTGCTGGCAGAAATCTAGAGCTCAACAGTTATTGATGGATTTGATGTGGTAGCATCTGTTGTATCATGTGATGCAGGAAAACTGAACATTAGTCCACCATCAGATGAGTGGTCAAGTCGGCACATTCAACAGTTGTTGTATTGGTTTTTGTTTGTTTTTTCGGAGGGTGGTCTTCCCGCTGATCTTCGCAGACCATTATGGGAAGGTCCTCCTGTAAATGTTTATGTTTGTATGCTATAGATTTTTTTTTTTTTTTTTTTTTAAATCATTGTTTTTTTCTTATAACATTTTTATTGTATTCTTTTATCTCGTTTGGTTGTTTCAAATCGTTCATGATATTCATCTTTGTTCACATCTTGTTGTCGTCATGATTTTTGGATTGTTTGTAATCAGATCATTCTAGGAACTCATCTTTGTATAGAGCTTGTTCCGCCATTAATTCTTCTTCCTCTCTTATTCTTCTCCTTTTCTCTTTTCTTCTCTCTAGTCTCTCCTGTAAAGATTGCTGTTCTGCTGTCATGTATTCTGCCGGTTTCTTAGTTTCCGTTGCATTTGATTTTGGGTTTTCTTGTTGATTTTTTAACCTGTTTACTTCTTGTTGCACGGGTTGTTGCAAAATCTTCCCTGCTATTCCACTATCCTTATTACCTATTGTATTAGGTATTTCCTGATTATCTCGACTTTTGGTGTTAGTCTTATTGTATCCTTTTGGTTTCATTCCCTTCTTATTTTGCTGGTCAGTTGCTCCTTTCTTATTTACTTGCTGATTTGTTAACCTGTTTACTTCTTGTTGCTCAGGTTGTTGCAATACTTTTCCTGCTTTTCCTCCCTCCTCATTCCAAGTTTTATTAGGTATTTCCTGATTTTCTCGGCTTTTGGTGTTAGTCTTATTGTTTCCTTTTGGATTCATTTCCTTCTTAATTTGCTGGTCATTTACTTCCAATACTAACTCTTTCATACCCTTGGTTTCGTTCAGAGCGTGCGATAAACTTTGTTCTCTGATGGGTGTTTGTTTTTCCGGGACATTTGTGTCTACCGTTTCGTCTATGTTATTCTGACATTTGTTGAGCGTGTGCCCGATTTCCCCACATCTATTACACTTTCTATGATATATACAACCCTTGTACCAGGTTGTTGTTAGAAAGTCATGTATGAAATTTGCTCTTTTGATTGTGCGGAGTTTGGATCTTTCTATTTCAAAGATTCTGGTTTCATCATAGATGTTAAACCCTGGAACTACTCCAAGTTTTGACTTTTCCACTTTTATTCCAAATTTTTCTTCAAAACAGAAGACAGTATCTTCCAGTGGTATCTCTATAGGGATTCATGATAGATGGAGTTCTCCTGTTTGTTTTTTGATTTTCCTGATGATTGGTTCTGGAGTTTTTACTATTGCTCTCAATCCACAAATTGGTATTTCTCCATAAGATAGCGCTGGAGTGTTACCTCTGTACCTTATTTGATATCCTCCCTTGGCATAATTGATTGAATATATTTTAGAGATAATGTCCTCATCATTGATTTTTAACGATACCAGAACTGCTGTTGTCCCTGGTATTCTGTCCACTATTCAATCCTTGAAATTCAATCATTTGTGTACCTTTCTTGTATTTACACTCTAAGTTGGCCCCATCTTCTGTTTCTACACTCCGTGTTTTAAAATATTTATGAAGGTCCGTTGTCGTCTTACGTGCTGCCGCCATTTTTCCACCTGCTTATCGTGATTTTTCTACGTATGAACTTCGCTTCGTTGTATTCTGTATATTCCTTAATTTCCTTTTTTGCTTTAAATATTAGTTTCTTGTCATTATTTTCTGGTCATTCACGTACGTTATAGTCGCCACTATTTCAGTTTGCAGGTCAAGTGGATTTCCTTGCGGTCTGTTTTGTTCTTGCCATTGTGATTGTGATAGAGACTAAGTAGACTTCTCGACTACAAGTACTCGAATCTAGTTGTTGTATTGCTTGCAGATTGTGAAGTGCAACTGTTACGTGTATTTGTATTGGGTTATTTATTTTTTTATTTTAATTGTTTGTTTATCAGATTCAAATTTGACATTTTAAGTTTAAGATTCATTCATTGGGAGATTTTTTATTAGAAAGTGGGATGACATGTACTCTTAAGAATAAACACCAGCTGTTGACCACATTTCTGACCTGGCTTCAGAATTGTAAACAAGCTTTTAAAATGATTGGTTGATTCCAAGGACATTATGAAGCTTCGTTATAAACATCTTTCTATTTTTAGTTGGGTCATACTGTGTGTACGAGATTTTTTTAACGTAAATTTGTTCTAAAAGATTCTAGAAAATCACGTGACCCCTTTCTTGTTTACGTAAAAACAGGTATATAAATTATGTTTTGGAGCGAACTATTTAGTAGGAGTTGGGCTGTTAGAATACTAAGTTGTGTGTCGTTTGGAGTTATTGTAAATTACCTTGTATTGGAAATTGTTTCAATTTGTTTGGATCAAGAGGATTTATTTGTTATTTATCTGGAAAATAACTGCTCATTGAATTTCATTACCAAGAACTGACTTCATCACGTGACATCGTCTTCCATCTTGGATGCTTCACTAAGATTCGAACTTGGAATTATTTGGACATTTTATTACCAGGACTTTTGCAATTTCACTAGTGGATTATATTTTGAATTATTTTTGGATTAATTTTGGAATTGATTCTTAAAACCGTAAGTTTATTTTTCTTTTCTGGAAAATATTTGTGCTCAATAAATTGTTTATTAAGTTTTTACAAGCTTATTATTTTCACTCTTTCTATGTTACTGTTTATTCGAGTCTAAGCACGTAACATAGAAATTGGTGATCTCGTCCGAGATTGAGATCAATTGGAATTTGGCTAGAAATTTTTTCAGAAAACTTTTGTTTTAAATTTGAATTCCCCTAGTTTTTGAATTTTTTAAACATCTTTAGTGAGATTGACAGGCTTGTATTAAAATGACATCTAAAGTAAAATTATTTCTTTCTAATCCTACTCAGGAGCAATTAGATCTTTTCAAAAGAGATGAGTTGATTCAACTTGCCAGAAAATATGATCCTTCTGAAGTCAAGGTTTCATTAAAGAAACAAGATATCAAAAAGATTTTGGTTCAATATTTGGTAGGAAAGAATGTTTTGGAAAAAAGTGCTTTGATTTCGGTCAGTAAGTTTGCATCAGACTCTGACATTAAAATAAAGAAATTAGAATTAGAATTCAAGATGGAATTAGAGTTGAAGAAGCTGGAATTTCAAGAAAGGGAGAACAAAAGACAATTACAATATGAAAAAGAGGAGAGAGAGACAGGAAAGGGAGAAAGAAAAACAATTACACTATGAAAAAGAGGAGAGAGAGAGAGAGAGAGAGAGAGAGAGAGAAAGGGAGAAAGGGAGAAAGAAAAACAATTACAATATGACAAAGAGGACAAAGAAAGACAATTACAATATGACAAAGAGGAGTAAGAAAGACAATTACAATATCACAAAGAGGAGAAAGAAAGACAATTTGAATTACAAAAAGAGCAGATGCACATTCGATTACAAGAAAAACAAATTGATAAAGAGAGATAGAGAGAAGGAAGAAAGGGAATATCAATGTAGAATGAAAGAAATAGAGCTGGCAAGTGAAAAGCACCTTCATACCTCAAATCCAAATTTAAGTTTTGATTTAGCAAGGAATATTAGATTAGTGCCCCCTTTCAGAGAAAATGAAGTAGACAAATACTTCATTCGTTTTGAAAAAGCTGCAGAAAATTTAAAGTGGCCAAGGGAGCATTGGACTCAGTTATTGCAATGTGTACTCACTGGTAAGGCTAGTGAGATTTACACTTCACTGTCCGTTCAGCAATGTGGTGACTATGATGTGGTTAAAGAATGCATTATAAGGGGTTATGAGTTAGTCCCTGAAGCTTATCGGCAAAAATTCAGAAATTACAGAAAAGAAGCTGGACAAACTCATGTCGAATTTGCTAGAGAAAAAGAGCAGTTGTTTGATAGATGGTGCTTAGCTAAGAAAGTCGAACAAGATTATCAAAATCTCAAGCAAATTATATTAATTGAAGAGTTCAAAAACTGTTGTCCATAGTGACGTTAAGTCTTATCTTGATGAGCATAGGATTGAAACCTTGGAGAATGCTGCTCGAGCTGCTGACGAATATTCTTTGACACATAAAGTTCCTTTTGTTAACAAGACTTCTACTCAACAGTCTTCTGGCAGAAAACTATTTCAGCCAAATACCAGCCCTTTTGAAACTCAAACTAGCACAACTTTCAAAAATCAAACTTCAGAGAAGCTTGATTCTAGATCCTTGTCTCTTCCGACGTGTACCTATTGCAAGAAAAAAGGACGCGTTTATTTCTGATTGCTACAAATTGAAAAATAAGCATCAGAAGCAAGACAAACCTGTTCCAAATGCTCTTATTTCTAAGAGGCCAATGTCACGGTCATGTATTGAAAGCAATACATTTGTTGGGTCTAATAAATCCCAGTCTGATTATATTATGGAGAATTATGAACCATTCATATCGAAGGGTTCTATATCACTCTTGGGTGATTCAGCCAATCCCATCCGTATTAAAATGTTAAGGGACACAGGAGCTTCTCAAGTCTTTTATTATCAGGTACTTTGCCTTTTTCTGAGAAGTCTTCTTCTAATGAAAGTGTTCTTATTCAGGGAGTAGAGTGCGGCATTCTTAATGTTCCTCTCCATTGTATAAATTTGTCATCAGACTTAGTGTCAGGACCTGTGACAGTCGGACCAGTCTCGGTTTTACCCGTTGAAGGCATTCATTTTATTGCTAGGCAACGACTTAGCTGGAGACAAGGTTGTGGTTAATCCACTTGTAACTGACATGCCTGATTTGGATCAGAAAGTTGATCCAATTGAAAAAGAATTCCCTGATATATTTCAAGCTTGTGCAGTTACCAGAACTGTGGCAAAGAAAGCTCTTGAGAATGATGTTGGTGTAAGCAGTATTCCTTTAGCTGACACGTGTATAGGTCAGGCTTTTGATGAGGTCACTTTTACTCCTTGTTTGGATCAATCAGAAGGTATTGATCATAGTGATCCTCTTTTAACAACTCATTCTCTTTATTCTAATCAGGGTGATAAACAATAGTCACTTGTCGTGGAACAGGAAAAAGATCATGGGATCTCCTGTTTCTTTCAAAGGGCCATAAGTGAGACTGAAGCCACTGAAGTTCCTGTCTGTTATTTCATTAAAAATGGAATTTTTATGAGAAAATGGAGACCTCCCGAGGTACCTGCTGGTGATGAGTGGTCGGTGAACTATCAGATAGTAGTTCCAAAACCTTACAGACAGGAAATACTTAATCTGGCCCATGATACTCCTTTGGCTGGTCATTTAGGAATTAATAAAACTTATCACAAGATCTTGACTCACTTCTATTGGCCAAAAATCAAAAGTGATGTTGCCAAATACAGTAGATCTTGTCATACTTGTCAAATGGTAGGAAAACCCAATCAGAAGATACCTAAGGCTCATATACAACCTATTCCTGCCTTTGACGAACCATTTAGTAGAATTATGGTAGATTGTGTAGGTCCCTTACCTAAGACCAAGTCAGGTAACCAATACCTGTTGACCATTATGTGTGCATCAACAAGGTTTCCAGAGGCAATTCCGTTGAGGAATATAACATCTAAAACAATAGTAAAAGCTTTGATAAAGTTTTTTACTCAGTATGGCCTTCCCAAATCTGTTCAGTCTGATCAAGGTTCAAATTTCATGTCTGGAATTTTCCAACAAGTTATGTATGAATTGGGCATTCAGCAATTCAAATCTTCTACCTATCACCCTGAGAGCCAAGGGGCATTAGAAAGATTCCATCACACTTTGAAAAATATGATCCGATCATATTGTTTTGATACGAATAAAGATTGGGATGAAGGCATTCATTTACTATTGTTTGCTGTTAGAGAATCAGTTCAAGAATCTTTAGGCTTCAGTCCTTTTGAACTGTTTTTTTGACACACTGTGCGTGGACCATTGAAGTTATTGAAAGAGAAACTTCTCTCTAATGAAGATACTGAGATCAATCTTCTTGTTTATTTTTCCGATTTTAGATACAAGTTATCAAAGGCTTGTGAGGTCGCAAGAGCAAATCTGCACTCTACTCAATCTAAAATGAAATCAAGATATGATTAAAAAAAAATCGAAGGAAAGGAGTTTTCAGCCTGGTGATAGAGTCCTGGCTCTCTTACCAATGCCACAAAATCGTCTTCAGACTAAATATTATGCTTCCTACACAGTTGACAGGAAAATTAATGACTTAAATTACATCATAAATACTCCTGGGAGGCGCAAACAAAAACAACTCTGCCATATAAACATGCTAAAAGAGTATATTGAAAGAGATAGCCATGTTAAACATGTAATTAATTTAGTTGTACCTGTCCCACTAAGTGAGGGAATATCATCAGATTCTACTGATATTGAAATGACGAATCTTTGTAATTCAGAAATTATGAAAGATCTAGACCAGAAACTTTCACATTTACATGTGCAAGAAAGAAATGAACTAAAACAGTTATTATTTGAATATGAGTACTTTTTTCCAGATGTTCCTACAAGGACAAACACAAATTTTCATGACGTTGAAATTGTAAATTCCAAACCTGTCAAACAACATCCATACTGGATGAATCCACTCAAACAGGAATACTTAAAAAAGGAATACTTAAAAAAGGAAATTCAATATTTTCTGGAGAATGATTTTATAGAGCCCAGTAAAAGTGATTGGAGTTCACCATGCATACTTGTTCCAAAACCAGATAAAACTTTCCGTATATGCACTGATAATTAGATGGTGAACAGTGTGAAAAACACAGATTCATTCCTATTACCAAGAATTGACGACTGAATTGAAAAAAATCGGAGATGCCAAGTGTCAGCAAATTTGACCTTCTGAAAGGATTTTGGCAGATTCCACTAATGGAAAGAGCAAAGGAAATCTCGGCATTTGTGACTCCAAATGGACTTTACCAATATAAAGTAATGTCAATCGGGATGAAGGGTCACCAAGTACATTTCAACGTCTCATGAATATGATCACCTCTGGTCTAGAAAATTGTGATGCCTATATAGATGACATCATCATCTACAATGACACCTGGATAGAACATCTAGCAACAATTCCAAAATTCTTTGACAGACTCACTGATGAATGTTTGACAATTAATTTATCTAAACGCGAGTTCTGCCATGCTAGTGTGACTTTTTTAGGACATATTGTGGGACATGGCCAAGATAAACCAATAGATTACAAAGGTGGAGTTTGTTATTGCAGGAATATAATCTTGACATCCGGCACGTCAAGGGAAAAGATAATTGAATAGCAAACGCTCTTTCATGTGTATAAAAATATATTATATCATATACACTGTGTAATTTATACGAGTTCTTTTAACCTCAGGTGTAAATTGGTTTGTGGTAAAAAGAAAGTTTTATCATATAAACCTTTCTTTTTATTTTATGGGGGAAGGTGTTATGTGTATTTGATTTGGGTTATTTAATTTTTATTTTAATTGTTTGTTTGTCATTTTCAAATTTGACATTTTAAGTTTAAGATTCATTCATTGGGAGATTTTTTTTTAGAAAGTGGGATGACATGTACTCTTAAGAATAAACACCAGGTGTTGACCTCATTTCTGACCTGGCTTCAGAGTTGTAAACAAGCTTTTAAAATGATGGGTTGATTCCAAGGACATTATGAAGCTTTGTTATAAACATCTTTCTATTTTTAGTTGGGTCATACGGTGTGTACGAGATTTTTTTAACGTAAATTTGTTCTAAAAGATTCTAGAAAATCATGTGACCCCTTTCTTGTTTACGTAAAAACAGGTATATAAATTATGTTTTGGAGTGAACTATTTAGTAGGAGTTGGGCTGTTAGAATACTAAGATGTGTGTCGTTTTGAGTTATTGTAAATTACCTTGTATTGGAAATTATTTCAATTCGTTTGGATCAAGAGGATTTATTTTTGTCATTTATCTGGAAAATAACGGTGCTCATTGACTTTCATTACCAAGAACTGACTTCATCATGTGACATCATTTTCCATCTTGGATGCTTCACTAAGATTAAAACTTGGAATTATTTGGACATTTTATTACCAGGACTTTTGCAATTTCACTAGTGGAATATATTTTGAATTATTTTTGGATTAATTTTGGAATTGATTCTTAAAACCGTAAGTTTATTTTTCTTTTCTGGAAAATATTTGTGCTCAATAAATTGTTTATTAAGTTTTTACAAGCTTATTATTTTCACTCTTTCTATGTTACTGTTTATTCGAGCCTAAGCACGTAACACAACAGTCGATCATAATGTGGTCAGCATCACACTACCTACAATGATATATTTCCTGGACAATTTTTACCTCCGCCTTGTCCACACTACAGCACATATAAAGGGATTAACTATGCACCAGTTGGCAGCAACAGTGGAAAATTCTGATTGCTTTATTAATGACTGGCTCTTGTTTTTAAAGAAAGAACTTTCTGATTAGTTTTTTCTTTGTTTTGAGCTACATGTTGTGATGAGATCAGTGAGTGTTGTATTTTGAGAGGACCAGCAGACTATAGAGCAGTGAATAATGCCAGGTGGGGATGTCTGCAGCCAGGGGGTAAGCCACATGCAGACAAAAGTGAACAAGGGGAGAGGGGGTAGGAAAACGGGTATTATCTGTGGACATTCTTTTCAGACAACCTCTAATTTCAATTAACTATTTAAATTTGTATGAAAAATTGTAAATCCACGAATCTTTTAGAAAAATTCAAGTTTTATATGGGATTTGTTTTATTTTTACACTGCAAAAAATATCAACTGACAGTATGCATCATTTTGTCAACACCTTTAAAATCTTGTGATAAGCAACGACTCCAGTGGCCTAGTGATTAGAGCATCCGCCACAGAAGCGGAAGGTCATACCAAAGACTTACAAAAATGGTACTAACAGCTTCCTCGTTGACGCTCAGCATTAAGAGGCTAGTGTTAGGACTGGTCAGCCTGTTGTCAGAATAATGTGACTGGGTGGGACATCATGCTACAAACTGCCTCATTGCATCTCAGTATATTCAAATATTCATGAAATACGTGGATTGTGAACCATATCTGAAACAATAACACTCACAAAAGCCAAATGGATCATAAAATGGTATATTATATTGCATACAAAACAATTACAACATCACTATGACATAACACATAAAAATATAAAAAGTCACTTGTTCTGCTTATTAGTTTATTCAGGATTTGCGTTATAACATTACAATTTAAATTTAATCCTTTCATTTCTTATTACACTGATAACTTGTACCTATTCTCCTATTATGTACATAAAGGCTTGTGTATCTCTCCTGCTAGAATGTTGCCAGCTTGTTTTTTGTACAACTTGGGAGGAAGTATCAACCAACCTGCCTCTTGGAAATATTTCAAACGCTAGATAGATATGGACATATCCACTGCAGAACATCACTGATGGTTTTATTCTTTTTAAGTGTAGTAAAACTGCATTCATATATTTCTTAAGTGAATGTGTAAGTAAATTGGATGATTTAGTATACAAGTCACTTTTTTTTACCAAAGGAGTAAGCATTGGCAAGAACAAAGACAGAAAGGGGCAAGAAACCAGTCTCTTCCAACAATCAACAATTTTGAGAACATGATGGTCCATTGTTTAGGAAAATATATCTAGATAGCTATTATTGGCATGCATAACAAAAGAAAATGAATGTGAACAATTGGCAGTAAAATATTTTTGTCTTTGAACATTCTTCAATCTAAATGAAAAGGATACCTTCATGCAGTTCTGGATGTTGTATTTATGTATGTATGTATGATATGATGGTACAAAGATTGGTGCTTAGTGCTCCATCTTAAATCTGTGACATGCACTCATGTACTGATGATGTGTGCATGACTACTGGACAATACAAATCATCATGAAGATGTATATTGGTCAAAATTGGCTTCTTTTAATCATTTATTTTTCAACAAGTATAAAACTATTCTTGGTATCATTGTAAATGCTCTCTTCATTTATCATTGACTCCTCCTCAATCCTGACAAGATGAATGTGCGTTAGGTCTTCTCTTTGTCTTAGCTGATGTCGTTGAAGGTGAGGCTTGACTGCATCACTGAAACGCTGTGGGGAAAAAAAACAGATGAATGCATTCACAAATTATATCCTTTTTTCTAAATAGTCTTCCATTCTATATTGTAATGAAACATAATAAAATTTCAAAACCTGGAATTCTTTCCAAATATGATCATGACATGAATTTGATGTATCCAATGGAATGCCTCACTCAGACTAGACTTCAATGAGAAACAGCTGTCTTTTATTGTTATAATGTATGAAAATCTATTTCCAATATACTGAAAGGTTTCAAAATTACCTCAGTAAGGGATCCCTTTGAAGTGAGCAACTTGTAAATCAAAATTATGGGGATCCAAATAACAGAGACTGAGGCAAGCATCCAGCCAATCGCAATTGCCCATGTGGGGTACTGGTATGTCATCATCTTCCTCTTGTACTCAACCTCTGAATAGCTAATGGCACCAAGGACAAACATACCCTGGCAAAGCCAAAACAAGTTTATTTTCATCAATAAAAAAAAACAGGTTTTTCATTTAACAACAAAAATTTCAGTCCAAATTGTGTCTTGATAGCAAAATTTTGATTGTCAAAAGTGATTCTGAAAATTAAATGAAATTAGGATTTATTAACTTAAATTTACAAACATTTGTTCGATATACTGCACTTTATGTTGCATTTCTTTATCTGATAACTTTCTATAAATATTATGCATAATACCTTATCTCATGAAATTAATAGTCATTTAGGTTAACATACTGATATTATTTTTTTCTTCTGTTGATAACAAATCAAATAACACATGCTGTCACAAATTACATCATGCAAGACAAAGGCATACTGAAATGAAAAGTCCAAATTTATTTTAAAGTTATTTCAAAACTGCATTTTTAAAATTTGTATTTTCCATCATGTGATAATTAGAAAATTACCTTTGTGCTCATTCCAAGGTAATTTATAAAACTCATTGAATGATTTCAATCTCTTGTTAATAAACTACTTTCAAACATGTCTGTTTAAATGAAACTCTTTATGTTCTTCAAGTATAGATCTTAACCAATCTTTTGATTAATTTCTATGACATGTCTTCATTATTTGTTATATTATTTGTTATATGCAATAATGCTGATTTTTTGTAAATAGGAACAGTAAAGTAGAATTCCTGTAATGTTTTATATTTTTTTTCCCTGGATTACATTTTCCACTAACAAATGAATAAATTGAGTCTGAATTCCACCAACCCTTATTAATCTGGACATAAACAAAGGTATTGAGGGCTCTTGAGGCATGTGATTTATATGGCTAAGATTTCAGTTCAGCTTAAAATTGACTAAATAAACGTCTTAATTTACTGTATGATATATTCTGAGGAGATAAGACTATAGTTTTAATAATCCTTTTTCATATTAACTTGGAAGTAAATTTGATACATATTGCTCTACAGTAAATGAAGAAACTGCACACATGTTACTCTCCTTGCACACAACTACCTTTTATACATGTTTGCATGTGTGTGATTTGGACTTCTAACATATCTTTAACAATTTCTCAGTCATATTGCTTCAATGTCTGTAGTGTGGCAGTTTATAGTGATGTGTAACACTGGGGCAAAATACTGCAAAAATGTAGCATGATCTCTCTTTCAGTCACATTATCCTGACACTAGTCAACCACTCCTAAGAATAAACTCTTAATGCTGAGCATCAAGCAAAGCAGCTGTCAGTTACCATTTTTATGTCTTTGCTATGACTTGGCCAGGGGATGAAGCCATGACTTCCTGCATCAGAGGTGGATGCTCTAACTACTTAGGCCATCAGAGCAGTCACCTTTTATACAAATAGGGAGAGATACAAACATAACTTCTCTCTTAAGTCACTTACCATGGTAAATAGTGGTGTCAGAACTGACCAGCAGATCTTCATCCAGGGAAACAGCCTAAATCCAAACATCATTTCAAGGTTATCGTAGAACCGATTTACCCCTGAAAAAATGACATTAAATGTTCAGGAATGTTGGTCTCAACCGAAAAATGTATTTTCAACCCTTTTGAAACTAAGTGACTGGTGAAGGATCACAAATTTCTTCTTGCATATTAATTTTAAAATATATTAGACAGTACATTTGACTGAATTAGGAAACTTGCAATTGACATACTTAACAGTTGTAGGCAGAAATAAGTTTGTTTTATTATTTTTTAAATGTATACCAAAGATACCATGTATACCACTACAGTATGGTTAAACATTGGCATGATAACAACATCCAAAGATATTTTTGTTTACAATGATAAACAGTCTTCCAAAAAATCAATTAAAACATCTCTGCTCTTTCAGTTTAGTTCCTCTAGTTATTTTTACATCGATTTAAAATGCAATTCAACATTTTTTACATAAAATTATCATTTAAAAATCAGTATAAAGTATTATATGAGAATGATCTTTTTTTCATATAAAAATGTCTACAAAAGAGATTAGCAATTGGCAATACTAGTAATTGCAGTACAATTAGCAATACTCCTAATCATTATGCATTATATTTCTTCCTTAAATTTTAAGTATTAAAATGTTAAACTCTGTCTTAAAATATGATACAGAAAGAATTTAAGTAAAATCAGCAATTAATTTTTCAACAATACAAAGTGAAAATTCAAAAGACACTTACATAAGAGTGAATTAAGTCCTGAATAATCATAAATGTTCTATCACAAGTCCAAAAATCCCAGAATGATCTCAATGATTTCAACTAGTTTTGAATTTCCTGATATAACTCTTTTAATGGGTTCCAAAAAATCCAGTGTAGTTTATTAGTTAAAAGTTGTATGAACTTTATTACTGTAATCTCAATCTGAATGAACAATTTAGTAATTCCAATTTTTTAAAATAAAAAAATGCCTCTCAAATTATATCTAAACACAGCTTTAAATATCTGATATTGGGATTGCCTCAGACTGATGTAAAACAGGAATGATTTATTTTTATCAAATCCCTTTTTGTAAAAATTTTCCCTAAACTTAGACATGAATCATTCCAATCTAATTGATAAAAAGACTGGGCTTAGAAAATTCCAAGCTCAAATGCTATGTAAACATTTTATTTACAACTTAAAAACATAGACAAACGTTAAGCACACAATATAAATTAAATATTTGTAACACATCATTGTTCCAATTTAATTTGAAACAGCAAACAGCAAAATATATTATTAAGCAGTTCATCATAAAGGTAATTGTATAATATGATTATGAATCCATGAGGTGAGTTATTTTAGGTATGGAAGGAAAGGTTTTGTTTTGTGTGCATGGAGAAAACTAAGTTTATTGACAGGAAGATTAAAAACAAATTAATGATATTTAATTTTCTAAAGTAAGAACCAGGCAGAAAATAAAGAAATGTAATAAAAGTTTCATACTTTAACTAACATGGATTAAATGTTTGATTTTTTTAAGTACAGATCAGGCAAAAAACAAAGAAACAAATTTTCATATTTTAGACAACATGTACTTCACAAAATAATTTTACTGATAAATGTTGTGCCTGCCCACCTTACAAAATTCGGAATATGAAATTGTTTGAACTTTGACACTTAGGATGTGTTTTGATTTATGAAATAAATAAATCTAAATATAAACACCTTTAATTCTTGGAAAGAGAAAGAATGATTGGTCTACCATCTCTCTGTCTCTCAGCGACACATGAAGAGACATAATTAATAAGACAGTAAATGGTCCTTCAAATACACAACCAAACGACACTGCAAATGTTACAATCATTTATTTCAAAATTAAGTCCATGAAATGGATTAAAAAAATAAGTGATCTCAAGGAAACGCTTTGTATGACGTATCCGACAAACATTGAAAACTATTCTATTCTGTTATCAATAACTAGACACAGGGATATTGTGATAGTATATTAGCATTAAAAAATTGTATGGAACTGATGGACCTAAATAGAACTGACTTTTATCTTCATCAAGAGATGAGCTGAATTGATGGGGATGAAGTCTGGCTCTCTGTCATTCATGAATTAAACATATGTGACTTAATAAAGTTTGAATCAACAAAATATGTGAAACTTTTCAATAAACTGTCAGGCTGTTGTTGTTGTAAGGTTTAACGCCATTTTTCAGCACATGATAGGCTGGCTATACATGGTGGCCAGTATTATTGGTGGAGAAAGAACCGGAGAAAACCCCTGGAAAGAACCACCAACCCACGAGAAGCTACTGTCAAGCTTTCTCACATAACTACAATAGCCAAATCTTAGACTCGAACCCACGCAGACAGAGTTGAAATGGCAGTGATCTGTAACGAAAAGCGCTTTAGACCACTCAGCCACTCGGGGCCTTCTGTCAGGCTGTATGCGGTGATGTGATGTATATCAGTAAAAAAGCTCATTTGTTTTCAATATTTAAAAAGAGTCTATTACCTATATAGTACAAATCTGCAACAACAAGAATGTTATTGCACTGTAGCCTTATGAAATTTAATTGATAGAAACCACTAAGATTATATGGGGTGGGTGGGTGTCTTGGCTATGGGCTATACCCACAAAAGTACAGAATGAGACTGCATACACTGACTGGTGTATGAAAGATGTTTGTTGAAGGTATACATCAACTTTCAGTATGTAGTACATGCATCAACACAAACGTTTTTAAATGGGAATTCATATTGCTCCAACAAATTATTTCTTCTATATATATATATATAAAAAAAAACATGCTCGTTCATCCAAGGATAAACTATTCTAAGCAAAATATGAGAGACTTTGTGTTACTGACTTTTGAATGCTTGTTTGTTGATGAAAATTTTGATTTTTGTTTATGAAATAGAAGGCAAAATAATATATATTAAATCTTTATTGTTCTGTTTATTCAAGTAATGTTATAAAATTTAAGTAGCTTATTTATTTTCTTATATTTTTCTACATGCGTTAAATATCTACAAATAATAATATTAAAAACAATAATAATAATAATAATAATAATAATAATAGCAATAATAGCAATAATAATAATAATCATACACCCTGCACAACACAATCTGAAATAAAAGCAAGGTTTACTCAAACTCTTGCTCACAACCAAATGTTATATTTACCTGAAGTATCAGTAGAAGCCAATATAAACTTTTTGTTCCTTAAAAATAATGTTATTGCTTACATAGTTTGCTTTCTGCACCTTATGGAACATGAACTTAAAAACTGTTGTACTCAACAAACATACCATACAGGTAAGCTACCACCACACATTCAAAGAAGGCCACAACAAGAATTATTCTGCTGGCTGAGTAGAAGTCGAACAACTGAAATACATACATCCCTCCCTGAAGAGGGTGGAGGTGGTTTAGTCAAAATGATTAGGTCCATTTATGTAAAATACAAGCACAGCTTGCGCACTGTGAGGAAAGTAGACAAAGTAAAAGGAACTGGTTTAAATCTTTTCATTATAAATAACCAACATGACAAATTGCAAATCTTTAGCATTAATTGAATATATTTTTTTGTGAAACTTTGAATCTTATCAAAGGTAATGTATCCATATTCAGACCTAATTACCAGAGATGTTTATTAATTATGACAATAATTTGAAATGAATTTGAAATCTATTTCACTGTTAAAAGAGAACAAATGACTTGAATTAATTTTCTTATAAAGTAAAAGAAGACGATATTTAATTTATAAGTAAAAGTAAACTGAATCAACATTATCTGTGCTGCATATGAACAAACCTCTGACACCATCGACAAGCCAATCAGGAATGAGATGGCACAGACAACACCAATTAGGACCTCTCTCCTGTATCCACGTCGAAACACATTTGGAAAAAGGTCTACTACAGCGGTAATAAATCCTTCCACACCCATAAACTGGAAACAAGTGAGTGGAACTGTGAGTGTCAATGAAATTTTAAAAAATCAAACATCATCACTGCGCAGTCGAAGCCATTACCTTGCTTAAAATATAATGTAAGAAATTTCACCTGGAAAAAGTATTATAAATGGTCACTGTTGTAAAGAATTTTGCTTTACAGTCAGCATTTAATAATCAATTTATTGAGATCATTTAAATGTGGGATAACTCATAGGTGTAAACTTGCACAGTTTACCCGTAATTTGCATGTTCTTTCCAGTTTCATCAGTGTATGGCCATGCATCCGTTTTGTACGTTTTATTTACAATTGGTTTAAAATAATTTGTTTTTCTTCTTTTGTGTGCATCTGGGACTCTGGACATAATTCTTTTTAGAACAAGATTTCAATGAGATCAGGGTGACCCAAAACAAATCATACTCAAAACCATGCTTTTCCTTTGATAATTTCATTGTTCAACTCCTGTTAGTCCTACAATGTAAGACACAGCACATGTTATTTTTGTTCTAGTGCTTGACGCACATGACATAAATCTCAGCGTCCAAGTCTTACATGTAGGACTAAACTTCTTTGTGAAGATCTTGTCATTTATCACTCTGAAATTTGACGAGCACTCCAATTTCCAATATCGACTAACTACCTCTGTAGTATGTTTTCTGATGAGGTTTTAACTTGACTGCTAGTTTGTCATTTTTTTTTAATTTTCAGATTTCAATTTTTGGATAGCTCTTGTCATAATATCTTGGGGTTTATGGGGGAAAATATAAATTAATAACACATTTGTAATCAGGAGATCTTCCTCTATCACATGTCAAATTGTAATTATTTTTTAAAAAATTATTTCTTTTGTCTAGCTAAAATATTCCATCCATGGAAGCCTAACTCAAATAAATGCAAGCTTGAAAAAACTGACCAAGGTCATGGCAAGTTACAGACTAATTAGAAATAAAGTCTTCCATTGTAGATGTATCCAAGTTAGGATCTTCCCATGATGTTTGTAAAATATGCATTAAAGACATTAATGTGGTGGCATCAAGCAAACATGATCTGGTGGAACACTACAGGACAAAACTGCATGAATTAAATTTTGAAATGAAGGGAGCATCCATCAAAAGCTGCTTTGCTCTGCCACAGCAAGATAGTGTTATAAGTTGTAAAAAATTGAAATAAAGTTTCCGAAATGTTAATAATAACATAAATATGTGTAAAAATACTTTGTGTATAGCATTTGTTGTTTTTAAAACTGGTGATCTTATATAATGTATGAATAAATCTTTACAAGAAAGGATATTGTGGTCACTGTAAGGCTTGGTGTGGCGTACAGGTTTTCATCTCAAGGGGTTGGCACCTATGGATAATTGTAAGAATGTCTGATATATATTGGTTGTCATAGTATCACAAATTTAGTTCAATAGGCACATGACCACCAATATATGTCAGCAAACCTGAAAACATCAAGCAGTTATCCTTACTGTAACATCTTTTGACACATTTGTCAGCAAAAAATAGCTGGAAACCAATAGTTTGTGGAAAAACATTAAAATGAATAATTCTGATTACTATGGCATTACTGACTGTAATGATGGAAAGTTTTATGTTGAATCAAATAATATGTTAAAGTGTTAATTATGTCAATAGGAACATGGCGTGGTTGTAACAGAACAGGTTAAAGATTTAAGAGAAGTATAACCATGTTCCTGTTTCATTAAACATCTATGTCTTCATGCAATGGATACTATTTTTTTTTTACATCTTTCTTATTGCTTGATTGGTAACTGCTTTATTTTTCACTGATCATTCTGTTTTGTTTGTTTTTTATGGTTTAACACCATTTTTCAGCACAATATAGGCTATACATGGCATCCAGTATTAATAGTGGAGGAAGAACCCGGAAAGAACCACCGACCCACAAGAAACTACTGGCAAGCTTTCTCACATAACTACCGTACATTAGCCGAATCTTAGACTTGAACCCACGCAGACATAGGTGAGATGGCAGTGATTCGTAATGGACAGCGCTTTAGACCACTCTGCCACTCAGGCCCCCTGATCATTCTGTATGCAATACAGATTAAACAAAACTCATATAGTTTTCAATTTTCAATGAAGGAATCATGGCTTATCATTGATGATATTTTAAAGAGAACATAGTTTGAGGAAGTGTTTAACTCTTTTTCAAGATTATAAAGCCTTACCTGTCTTAAATTTGAAAACAAAAAAAGTTATTCTTTCATCCTTTACACTATCTCTACACGTGACAAAAGTGCCAATGTATCACAAGCGATATAAAATCTCAATTTGAAGAGAAATATTGAGAATTTCACATAACATTTGTTTCACAAAATTTGTTCCATGTTCAGCGTTGGAAGATTTGCCTGTGTAAATGCACATTGAAGAATATCAATTCCTTAAACTAATATTTTTTATTCATTTCTTTTTTAGTTATTGACTGCATTTGGTGGAAATACCATGGAATGCATTTGAGTATTCTGTGGATCAGAGAAATGTTAAACATGTTGTAAATGAATATCCTAATTCAAGTAAAATAAAACTATACTAATGCATGCATATTATAGAATTTTGATAAATTATTTTTGCATAGGTACCAAAAAAATACAAATTATTCTCTCTCTACCAACCTGGCTGTCAAGACCCAACAAAATGATCATAAGGAAAAAGAGGCTAGACCACAAAGGACTGAGAGGCATCTGGGCCACAGCTTCTGGGTAAGCAATAAAAGCTAGGCCTGGGCCTGTTAAAAAAATTGAAAAACGGAAAATTTGTAACTAGTTTAGGAGTAAATATTTGTTAGTGTTAAAGACAAGTATACAGGCTATAATGTGTAGAAAGCAAAATTCTAATACACTGATAGAATTGGTCAAACTCAATTTGGTTTTGGACTTTTTTAAGCTCCAGGAATTCGGCATTTTGAGTCTCTCCTATCTGATGTATAAAAATGGTGACTTTTTAAAACTTGATATCTGGGGGATGGGGAAGCTTGAGCATTTCTGTAATGTTCAATGTGAGCAATTGTAATCTATGCCATGGGGTATTCATTTCAGTCTCCTACCAATGTAGTATTTACTCCAGCCAATGCACTATTGAATAAGGTATTTAGTTCAATACATGACAAGGCTATATTTCACATTCAAGTGTGACACACAAATGATTAAACTGCTGAACACCTGTATGTCACACACCAAAGGATTCAACCATGTTCGACACCAAAAATTAAGCACACCAAAGGATTCACCCATGCTCAACACAACAATAAAGCATACCAAAGGATTCAACCATGCTCAACACCAATATAAAGCACACCAAAGGATTCAACCATGCTCAACACCAACATAAAGCACACTAAAGGATTCAACCATGCTCAACACCAATATAAAGCACACCAAAGGATTCAACCATGCTCAACACCAACATAAAGCACACCAAAGGACTCAACCATGCTCAACACCAAAATAAAGCACACCAAAGGATTCACCCATACTCAACACCAATATAAAGCACACCAAAGGATTCAACCATGCTCAACACCAAAATAAAGCACACCAAAGGATTCACCATACTCAACGCCAATATAAAGCACACTAAAGGATTCAACCATGCTCAACACCAATATAAAGCACACCAAAGGATTCACCCATACTCAACACCAATATAAAGCACACTAAAGGATTCAACCATACTCAACACCAATATAAAGCACACCAAAGGATTCAACCATACTCAACACCAATATAAAGCACACTAAAGGATTCAACCATACTCAACACCAATATAAAGCACACCAAAGGATTCAACCATGCTCAACACCAAAATAAAGCACACCAAAGGATTCATCATACTCAACGCCAATATAAAGCACACTAAAGGATTCAACCACGCTCAACACCAATATAAAGCACACCAAAGGATTCACCCATACTCAACACCAATATAAAGCACACTAAAGGATTCAACCATACTCAACACCAATATAAAGCACACCAAAGGATTCAACCATGCTCAACACCAATATAAAGTACACCAAAGGATTCAACCATGCTCAACACCAAAATAAAGCACACCAAAAGATTCACCATACTCAACACCAATATAAAGCACACTAAAGGATTCAACCATGCTCAACACCAATATAAAGCACACCAAAGGATTCACCCATGCTCAACACCAATATAAAGCACACTAAAAGATTAAATCATGCTCAATGCCAATGTAAAGCACACCAAAGGACTCAACCATGCTCAACACCAAAATAAAACACACCAAAGGATTCAATCATGCTCAACACCAATATAAGCACACCAAAGGATGAAATTGTGATCAACACCCATATGAGTGCCCAATACCTATATGGTACACATCAAAGGATTCAAATGTGCCCAAAACCTATGAGATGTCTGTATGAGGCTATGGATAATCTTGATTCTAGACAGAAACTTGCTGATGACATTGCTGCTGTATGTGCTCACTTGGTACAGACCAACATCATAATGACATTTTTGCACCATGCAGTGCCAATCTTTTTAAATAAGAACTAATTTCAGACAAATGTGCTGTACTAATAAGAAAAGGTTTCAATTTGGTTTTCTGAACTTTTTGTGATCAATACTTTTCATAATGAATTCCAGTCTTTGCCAATTTGGGAGAAAAGCTGAATTTGTAATTATCAGTTAGAGAGTATGGCATCAGAAAAGCATATTCTTCTTCAATTATACTGGATTCTTTTTGGTTTAACTACATTGTAGAAGGGCATTTGTGCTATTTTAGTTCTTTGTGGAAAAATATCAATCAATATTTGGTCTACACTGTGTTTGGTTTACAAGACCACTTATTTAATATTTGAGGATCCAAGTCAAGTTCAACCTGGAAACAACAAATACCCCAATCTGTCATTGCATAATGTGGCAGCACATCTGAGTCTATGGTGTTTGTTCTACTTATTACTTTAAACAAAACTTCATAGATCAGATCTGCTGGTGCAATATGCAACTTGCAATTGCAGATCTGAGTCTATACAGATGCAGTTGAGAGCAGACTTATAAGCGAGTATATATGGCATTTCCTTAAATGCTTGTTCCTATTGAGTCATCAATGAAACTGATCATAAACTAGCAACTTTAATGTATGTGGTCAGGCATAATTCCCATTTTGGCCAACCTAACGCTATGGTGACTATGGCTAAAAAATTAATAAAAGAGGCTAACCCGATTCTGCCACCTCCGCTACAGACACGCCCTGTCTGCGGGCCATATAGCCAAGGACAGAAAAGATCACCGTACCGGCTAGCAAACTGGTAAAACTATTCACAACAGCAAATAGTAATGAATCTCTGAAATGGACAAAGTATTTAATATTAAGAAGAATAAAAAAAATTTTGTTATAAATAGGGGTGAAGGGTGATTCAAACACAAAAGATATGTTATGCTGTGTTATGTGTATCAATATGTGATGAAATAATTGTAAATAAAGACTAAATTTACAAAAATATATATAAATAACATGTTTTAAAAAAAATGTATGTTATTAAAAATACATGGCCTGAATATACATGTGTGTGTGTGAGTATATATATATATATATATATAATTTTAATTATCCTGATAAAACTAGTTACCTGTAGCAGTTGTGATTAAAGCGATTATAACTTCCAAGGGCAGTGAGAGTTCCAAGGGAAATTGAATAGGAGAAGAATATCTGGGTAGCTGCATCAACCCACACCTGTAAGAATTATCAACAATTAAAACGTAGTCCTAAGATACACACCGACATGTAAACTCAACAAGTAAAACTTTCACAAGAATCCCCATCAAATGCACTCTCTCTCTCTCTCTCTCTCTCTCTCTCTCTCTCTCTCTCTCTCTGTATTTCCAATAAATTCTAGATAGATGGAAGGACAGACAGACAGACAGACAGATAGATAGATAGATAGATAGATAGATAGATAGATAGATAGATAGATAGATAGATAGATAGATAGATAGATATATAGATAGATATTCTCTTAAACAGACAGATATCGAAATCGCCCATCTGCCTGTTTATTATGCATGCACTACCTGTGAGTCTAAAACTTTCGACCAATCAGGAAGAAGATAATATTTAAGTCCATCAATAGCACCATCAAGTGTAACACCTCGTACAAGGAGAACGATTATAAGGATGTATGGACTGGTTGCTGTAAAGTACACAACCTGAAAAAGAGGACATTAGAAACAAAGAAATTGCCTGAATATAAAATGCAAAAGAAAGCATGCTTTTCATTCATAGACATTAAATATTTTGTCCTTGATACAACTGTCAATTAGTATTAGAAACTTTTATATAAACTCAATGTCTAATAAAAGTAGACAAGAATGATCAATGATTAATTATAATTTGGTCTTAAAATTTAAACATACAATTTTAAAGCCATATTTCCTCCAAGATATACTTTTCATCAAAGATTTTGAAAAACAGTCTCAACTAATTATGATTCTCCTTTTGACATGTTTCGTAAAACTTTGCAAAATATCAATCACAAAGTTTAAATTGTCAAGAAATTGCAACAAATGTAAAACCAATGAAACTGTTAAACCTGTTATTCTCTACATGACAAAAAGATGGCTAAACGCTGTGTAAAGGTTATTACAGGTAAAAATTGAGATGAGCGAAAATGTTGAGTTTTTTTATGTATTTTACAACAGAAGAAAACTTTATTCTGCATCTGCCTTAACGATTTTCTGCCATACACAATTATTAACGACTAATAAATGTAAAGAACATGTCCAAATTGTGGAAAACAATAAATTTAAATTTGTTACCATAGTAAATACAATTACTCTAAAATGACGTTTTTAATTTCACTCAAGCGAACACAATGGTACCAGACAATTTTCCCACATCAGCATCCATAGTTTTGAATTAAGTATAAATTATGGTTCACCCATGATAATGATAAATTTACACAGCTTGTGAAACAAGTGTTTTGTGTCCATTTTTTAAACAAAATCCTCAATGGATAAACCCCAAAACAGAGATATCAACAAACAGGTATACGTACCTTTCCAGATGATTTTATACCCTTCCATATGCAGAAATACACAACGATCCAGGCCAGTAAGAGACAGAGGGCAAGATCCCATTTAACTGTTCCCGGTTGGCCTACCCCGGTGGAAAGTTGCAGGACTTTGCGCCTGAAGAAATTTAATGCTATGCAAAAGTGAAGTCACACTTACACTTACTTAAATGTGAATTATATTTAGCTATTTAAAAGTGAATCACACTTAGACTTAAAAGTGAATCACACTTATCTTTTCAAATGTGAATCACACTTAGATTTAAAAGTGAATCACACCTAGACTTACAAATGAATTTATTAGCTATTTTAAAATAAATCACACTTTGACTAAAAAGTGTATCACACTAAGACTTAAAAGTGAATCACAACTAATTTAAAGTGAATCACACTTAGCTAATTAAAAGTGAATCACACTTGGTTAATTTAAAGTGAATCAGACTTACACTTGTAAATAAATAACACTTACAATTACTTAAAGTGAAAGCACACACAGAGTTACTTAAAAGTGAATCACACTTAACTATTTAAAAGTAAGATTACACTTATTCAGAAGCAAATCACAGTTATTTAAACGTGAATCACTTAAAGGTCACCTGCCATACTCTGACATTTTTTTTATTTATATCAGATTTGCATTACATTTGTAAAAATAGTCATACTCGCACAAAAGGATTTTAAAAATGATAAAGTGTAAAGATGATATAATAATTTAATTACTCGAAAAATAAGCATCGCACGCTGTTAACTCCCCTTGGGTAAGATTTCCCACCTATAGAGGACGCCAACCGGAAATGACGTACATTTATCCCCAGAAAAGAAAGTACACGCTTCTTGTTGTTGAAAACGAATTAAGTTTCATTTATTAAATTCGAGTGATAATTGTTGACAGACTGTATGTACGGCTATTGGACAATTCGGCCCAAGACAATTCGGCCCAACTTTTACGGAAAATTGGACAATTCGGCCCAACTTTAAAGACAATTCGGCCCAACTCGAAAGACAATTCGGCCCACCCAAAAACAATTCGGCCCAATTTTAAAATACAACTGACAAGTATTTATTTGTAACATATATTTTGACAATTCTTATATAATATGTTTTATAATAAAATTTGAAACATTTTGTGAACAAGATAAATGTTTTCCGAAGTTATAATGGTTAGGAAAAACCGGAGAAAGAAAGGAGTATAGTAGAGCTGTACGCTTGGTCTCAATAACTTAAATCTCAAGCAAAACATGAGATATACGTATTTGAACGTATTTGTTACAAATAAATTTATACAGATAAAATGGTTGAAACTGCATAATTAGTTATTTTGCGATAATTTGACAAATTTAATTCAGAACATTATTCCGTTTTGCTGTTATATGTTACGAAAAAGACAGATAAATGTGCACAATAAAAGATGCATTTTTACCAAAATTTCTTGTATTTTAAATTTCATTTACATGTAATTTGATAATGAGTATTCAAAACACCAGAAACATTTTAAGTTGTCAAATTAATACCATTCTAAATATAACATTTTTCGATTCAAAATATTAGCGCGAAATGGTGTCCTCATGTGTACTTTACCCTTACATAATTTATATAATTAAGTAACCATACAATAATTAATAATTTAATTAAACCATTTTTAAAAAAAAAAAAATTTAATATATTTCAAGTTTAAAACTATTCCCTAACATTCATTAGTGGTCCACATTCTATAAGGGTTCTCGTTATAAAGTCCGAATTGTCCAATTTTCCGTAAAAGTTGGGCCGAATTGTCTTGGGCCGAATTGTCTTTGGTCCGAATTGTCCATAAGCCGTATGTACAACCATAACAGCCTTGATTTCTGCAGAAACACTCAACCAGACACTGATTCAACAGATTTGTACACCTACTGTAATGATAAACGTCATACACTAATACCTTATATTTCGAGTTCATAATAGTTTCTTCGAGATCAACAATTTACACATTCAGAAATTATGATTTTTGTAAACATTAATATTTTACATCTGCAATAACAATGCTGTAGTGTAATCTTTATTTGATGTATTTTACTTACCCTCTTTCTATCCCTCTTCTCATATGCACCATTTTTTCCGGTAAACATGGTCTTTCGGAAAAAGAAAGAACCCTTTTGTCCCATCATCGCTCTTTTGGTTACATCCGTAAGCAACACAGTGCACCATATTTGTTGTAGAAAATAACGATCTTTAAAATGTATCACACAGATGATAGACATATACTCGTGGAAATTCAACGCATGAATGGCTAGGTTGAACCGAAGGGATAAATGTACGTCATATCCGTCTTTGGCACACGGAAATTACCGATTGTTTACGGAGATTGCCGAGTAAAATTTTTCATTTAAAAAATTGATTTTTTAGTCTAATTAAACATTTGCATGGTGTACATATATAACAGATGCATTTCTATTATGACTATAATGATATTGCAGTTTTTTACAAAATAGGTGGCAGGTGACCTTTAAAGTGAATAAGACTTATACTTACTTAAATATACAGTACACTCAAACTTACTTAAAAGTGAATCATACTTGCTATCTAAAAGTGAAATCATACTAACTCTTATTTAATTGTTACGTCAAACTTACATTTCATATGCCAACCACATGTTCAGTGAAGTAAGGCAATCATGGTGAAATGGTAATGTGAAAACTGTTCAAAAAACGAAATGTATCCTTTCTTTCAAGCAATTTTGTGATGCGCAGATCTAAACCTTACATCCAAAATTGCCCATCATGTACGAGTAAGTCTCATCTTGTACAGAGAATGCATTCATAATGCACACGTTTATTTTTGATTTTTGAATCAACAAGGAAAATCTTCTAAAAATCAGAAGACCAGGTCTGCAGGTCACCAAACAACGAACACCAAAGACTGCCCTGATTTTTTGTACATTTTTCACTTGTTTCATTGATAATTTTCTTTATGTAAAAATTTGCAACATTTATCTGCAGAATTTAATTCATTCAGTGTAATTGAGAAAGGATTTATTTTTAATTTCTTTTTTTCTTTTAATCAGGAGGTACATTTGTTACTATGCACTGAAAAACAGTACAATAGCACCTAAACGCATATGCACAACGTAGTAATTTTCTTACAAAATATTTTCCTTTATTAAGTCTTTTAAGTAGTGTAGACATGAGAAAATATGCATATTTAGTCAAATGGAAAGAAACATGCACATTTAAATATGTTACACATGTTTAAACGTGTGGGTGTGAATTTTATATTATTACGAAGGAGTCTAGCTTGTGGTGTTTAATCCCTAAAAATGGAACATCCACAAAGTTACTTAGAAACAAAAGTAAAACTATTACGGTGTCGAAGCAAATTTCAGAAAGTTATGGAATTAATCCGATATAGTAATTAAAAGTATTATATTTTCATAGAACATCATGTTAACAAGGTTCTTTTATTTCTTCCTCTTCTTCTTCTTCTTATTATTGTTGTTGTTGTTGTTGGGTTTAACGCCATTTTTCAGCACACGATAGGCTATACATGGCGGCCAGTATTATTGGTGGAGGAAGAAACCGGGAAAAGCCACCAACCCATGAGAAGCTACTGGCAAGCTTTCTCACATAATTACATTAGCCAAATCTTAGACTCGAACCCACGCAGACAGAGGTGAGATGGCAGTGATCCATAACGGAGAGAGCTTTAGACCACTCGAGGTCCCATTATTATTATTATTATTATTATTATTATTATTGAAACATCAATGTTTCCACCTGATGCTTATCCTGTTATTTGTATTTATGTTTATAAAATTATGTCCCTTAGGAGAATAAATTTTCCAAAAATTATATGAGTCATATTTTGAGCTGAAACTAAGCGCTCATTGAAATATTCTTTGTTTTATTAAAGGCATTCCGTAACTGAAAAACATGTTACTGCAAGCTGAAGAAGAGAATAAGAAGAGAATAAGACCATGACATATTCCACATATAAAGTAACCTTAATTATTAATAAATATGTCAATGTCAACACTCTTTCATTCAATTTAATATATATATATATATATATATATATATATATATATATATATATATATATATATATATATATATATATATATATATATATATATATATATATATATATTAGGATCTTTTAATTGAAAAAGAATTGTTGACATTCACATATTTATTAAATTAAATTGCATGAGAGCGTGGTTTATATATATATATATATATATATATAATGGTAGTAATAAATGTTTAGATAGATAAAATTACGTACCATTACATATTATATCTGAGTCATGTTGATCTTGATGACTTAAATGCATAACAATTTTAACTATGTTCATTGTCAATTCATGAATATTCATCCACGACCAGTCTAGGACATCTCCCCCCCCTCCCGGACATTCTCCCCCGACTCCCCCCTCCCCCGACATATCCCCCCGGACATTTCCCCCCTGGACTTTCCCCCCCCCATCAAATAGGACTTTCCCCCCCCCCAGTCATTTCCCCCCCATTATCTTAAAACTTAATTCATATTTAAGTATAAAAACTTATATTAAGTTATGTTAAAATAAAAAGGTTATTTGAAATAAAGATAATAAGATTTGTAACAAGAAAACCAAGTTTGGGATTTCCGGATTAACAACAAAACACTATTGATGGTAATGCAAATACAATATTTAATGATATATGAAAATAAGGAAATAAGTATGACTGATAAGTGCGTGTATGGGTCCAAATATTGGACGAATTAACATAATTAGTACAATCCTACTAATGCAACAAATACAAATGCAAACACACTGTCATATACGGTACCAGGACAAAAAAAAAAAACGAACGATTCATGGTATATCACAAAATGAAAATACGATTTTCACAATAGCAAAACAAATGATGTTTTCACTCAAAATAGCGAATAGATAGTTTACTCACTCAAAATAGTGAACTGACATTTCATTCATTCAAAATAGTGAACTGATATCAACAAAGCAGATATCTCAAGATATCTCTTCACCTCGGAAATACACACACACGCACAGCATAGCACAGCACTGCACACGCAGTAAGTAGTAAGTGTTAAAGAAAGTTAACATTTTCACATATTAAAAAAAAATTATTGTTTAAAAGTTAATGTTGTAAGCAATTGCTTTTAAGTATTCTATGGTGTCACGATTGTCGAAGTCGGCGACTATGTTTGCAATTCTCGAAGAACAGTCTTTGTACTTCTTCTTTGGTTGTTCAGGCAAATGTCCACCGAATATCTGATTTAGGTTGACATTATTTAAGCTCTGTTCACGTTTAAGAATCCGAAGGAAGCTCCAGATATTTGGATGATGACAGGAAACTGCGGACTGCATTTTTCTATGCCAACCTTCCACAGCATTGTTTGTTCTGGGCAAACTGTTGGCAACACGCGAATGCACACTCCAAATGCTTTTATCGAACACCGCTACTACACGGCGATTACGAGGGAGACGACCAATGTAGTTGTCCTCAAAATAATCCATGACAGTGGCAAACTCCTCTGACAACGATTCCTGAAGTGTTTCGAACGATTCGATTACCTTTTCGCTTGGAACGAATGCTAACGCAGCAATCATCCGAATTGACAAGGCAAATCTTCATCATTCTGGTATCGATCCTGCAGTCCAACAGAATGAACTTTTCTGAATATATTTTGTGCAAGATGGAAGAAGCAGCCATGTATTTCAACGTTTGCAAAACACTCGGTGGCTGCATTAATTGCAGCCTTTTCGAAATCCGTCGTAATTGTTGTTGGATGAACTTGAGGCTGCAGCACTTTGATTTCTTCAAATAAACGACAGTAAGTAACCTGTGTTTTGTTTGGTAGGAGAACATACAAGCACGGAACAATTGATAAAGTTACAAGAACTTGTACTGTATATAATTGAAAAAAATAGTTCAGGTACCACCTTGAAAGTTCCATCCATGAACCAATGCTGTGAATCTTTAATCAAATTTAGTGTGTGTTCTGTTCCAAAAATCAAGATTCGGTTGGGGTCATCACATCCGCTGTCGTAGATTAGAAAATTTTCTCCATCAGCCAAACTCTTGTATTCTTCTGGAATTTCAAATGTGCGGTCGACTGGAAGAGGGTGAACTGCATTCTTCTTCTGTTTAACTCTTCTGATGTTTCTCCGTAGATGTCGAATTGGCACCATTTGAACAGCAGCTTGCTGGCTTAGTTGCTGCAATTCTTGACCCAGAATTTGTTGCGGTGTTTCTTCAGTTTCCTCTGCTTTTCGTTTGATACTTGCCCGGACAGTCAAAACCTCACAATGAACCGAATCAGCAGTATGAGTGTGCTCATGCAGGTAACTAACTACAGACAGATCTTCATTTAATTTAACTTTTGCCCTACATTCACTTGTATTTTTTCCTGCACCTCGACGACGCTCACACTCATAACTTATAACATTGTTTGCTAAGCTTCTTTGTTTAACATAAACAAAACCATTTAACACAACTTTATTTTTTCCTCGAATACTCGCAACAGTTTCCAACTCCATCTCATGGGTTTTTCAAAAAATGTATTGGTTTAAATTGTTTGGAGATTATATAGATACAGAACAAGTAAGACAAACCCATCTTTACAGTGCATTGTTACATCATAATCCGCTTATGTTGACATCTGGCCTGAGTACTGTACTGAAACAACTAAAATTAATTGAACGATGGCTAATCCTTCTGTTGTTTATCTTAATTATACCAAATATGCACAATAAACAAAGGTTAGACTAAAGTCTCTTCATACTTCAAAGAAACCTCCTGTTCTACAGTGAGTAAAAGCATGATTGTATGAGAGAGAGAGAGAGAGAGAGAGAGAGAGAGAGAGAGAGAGAGAGAGAGAGAGAGAGAGAGAGAGAGAGAGAGAGGTCAGGAAAGTAGATATTTTACATTTGATAATGCATTTATTTCAGGTGACAACAGTCATACCTATGCACTAACGGTGATGCGAGGTGCGAGTATACATCAAAGCTAAATGTTACTATATATAAATAAAGTAGTATAAAGATAATGGGGGGAAATGACTGGGGGGGGGGGGGAATCCTATTTGATGGGGGGGGAGTCCAGGGGGAGATGTCCGGGGGGATATGTCGGGGGGGGGGAATGTCCAGGGGGAGATGTCCTGATACCATCCACGACATCATGCACATTTATAAAAGTGTGTCAATAGATTCTGTAACAAAAATGTGTTATATCAGCATCTTTCTCAACGAGTTTTATAATAAATACTTTAGTCCAGATTTTACCGTTATCACTGTACTGAACAAATTAGCAAACTAGGGACTAAATGATGCATTAAATGGTCGATATGCGAGTAATGGTTGAAAACTAAAATATCCTTAAATTTAGTCAAATTATATGCATGTGAATAGTATTTGTGACAACTTCTGCAATTGCTTTTAAGTTCCTCACACAAAACATCTGGCATTTCTTGGCAAACAAAAATTGTGTACGCAACTTGGAAAGTTTGATAAAGGTATCGTAATTTTTAGATGAACATGCAATAAACACGTATATAAAACACGAGGAATTAAATTATTTCTTCACGATTTTCATTTCATAAAAATATAATTTTTATATGATGTACACCGAAAATGGTGCAGAGGTAAAACTTCAAATTGAGAATATGCAAACACCATTATTAAATCATGTTATGTTTACCTTCTAATTCACAAATCACACCTCTTATATTTATGCAAGTCAGAAACGTCATTTGGAGCACAACAATATAATTATAACTAACATGAAATTCAAAATTGAATATTCCTGGTTTGCTTAATTTACATTTACTTTCAGAGAGCTTCGCAAGCTTATTCAACATTTCACATCTGCAAATCTTCACGATTCAGGGTTTATGTCATGACAAAGGATCCATTTGTGTCTGTGTATTGCGATATACCAAACCCATATTGCAATATAACAAACCCATATTGCAATATACCAAACATATATTGTAATATGTACTGCAATACAGTATCACTTAAAGAAAACAATAACATAATCACTACAATATCTGTAAGTGTAGTCACCGTGTAAGACTTGAAATGAAAGTCAAACGAGCATATAAAATTAACATAAAATTGAAGGGAAAAAAAACCCAACACATATGAAACCTGTCCAACTATCAGCAATAACAAAACTAACACTACTATTTATAGACTGTTGGCGTTTTCGAATTTCCACACTGCACGTTTTCAATTTTTGTTGGAAATAATGTCAAAATCCATTTTTAAGCAAATACATTTCTGAAAAATTAAATTTGTAGTCTACACGCCTGTCATATAACCTGAGAAACGAGTCGATATTTGGAGATAAAAAAGAAAAGAAAAGAAAAGGATGTTAACGTGACGTAAGCACTTTGATCTGACCGACAATGTATTTCACATGGAAAACATCAAATTGGACACAAAAGCAAACTATTTTAGAGGAATTTATATATTTACGAATATGGATTCGAATAATGTTTATTTTGTGTTATTTACGTGCAGGAGACACAGGCATTGGTACATGATCGAGACTAGTGGCGGGAACGGTCAAATGTTCAGCAGCACAGTGCCTCGACGACTACACTAAGCCAAGATGATGATGATGATGATGATGATGATGATGATCGCAAGACGTTTTATATAAGTTTCACCTACATGTATTTACTACATTAATGTTTTAGAAAGCGTAGTTACATTTGCATCTAACAATCGCGCTGCGAGAGAGAGAGAGAGAGAGAGAGAGAGAGAGAGAGAGAGAGAGAGAGAGAGAGAGGGCAGGCTACAGATTTTCGGAAACTATTGATTTGCGAGTTTTGTTTGACGTGAAAGATGTGGAATTTTAAGCTGACAATACAAAAATGAATATTGAACACACACACACACACACACACACACACACACACGGGTTCGTTGCTGTTTCATTTATGTGTTACTACAATTTAATTCTTACCACCAACACCATCCCACATATTTTTTAAAGCAATTAAATCGTATATAATATAGCTGATATCTATTGGACATCAAGGACACGCATGCACACACACACGGATATTTGGCTGTTTCAGTTCTGTTTTACTACAACTGAATTCTTAACACCACCTACGCAACTATTTTTTTTTTTACAAGCATTTAAAACCGTATATAGCTGATATATTATGGACACGAGGGACATAACAGGAGAGTGGCATTAGCCTATTATCGCCGCCCCCCCCCAATTTTGTTTTTCAAAAATGGCATAATTCTAACAGTAAAAGCCAGTCAGCTTAACAATGCTGTATATAACAATCCATCTTCGCTAGCCAATGTTCCAATAACATCAGAGGATCCAGCAGATACTTTAGCACTTTCTCATAGCGACATCTATTGAATTTCATGAGTTGCCTAATTACCGTAGTATGTGATGCT
Source organism: Unio delphinus (assembly GCA_029339505.1). Taxonomy (NCBI): domain Eukaryota; kingdom Metazoa; phylum Mollusca; class Bivalvia; order Unionida; family Unionidae; genus Unio; species Unio delphinus. The sequence continues at coordinate 7,831,452 of JAQISU010000117.1, forward strand.
AACTAACCAACAGACTGTAGAAGTGCATTGTATATCGGTCGAAAATTGTGTGGGCAATTCTTTAAATGGTTACTTAGAAAAGTTTAACATCGAAAAGTATGACTACGTACCAGAGAGAAATCAATACATTTATATCTGTTTATTCACGAGTTCATTCAAGTTGCTCCCATTGTCTCGATCATGTAAAAACAGAGTTTAAGTTTTAACATTTTAATTATGATTGGATGCAGTAGCTATAGCTTCCACATCCAGTGAAATTCACAGACCTTAAGCACATATGTGTTCGATGCGCCATGGTGGAGATGGGATTAATATATCGTAACATCTTTCAAAGATGATGACAATCATCAAGGCTGATTCACTAGTTACGAAATTTGAAATTGAGCAACCATAAAAAATATATTTATTATAGCAATGTTCTAACACCCCCACCCCCAATTTCACCTCTAAACATGTTTTGGCCCAAATTCTTCGAATCAGTCTTACTCATTCAATACCCGAATCATGTAATGCCATTTATGGAAAGGATTTTCTTCGAGTACGGTTTAAAGGTGTGAGGAACTAATTCAGCTGACCACACGCCAATCATCTCCTTAATAACACGTAGTTTTAATTCTGTCATATATTAATAGAATAAAGTAATTTTTAAAAAAATATAAATAAAACAATTGAAAATTTCGTACACTTCTACTACTTCAGAGCAATCCGCTACGCTCCTTTAAAAACCGCTTGTCTTGTTGTTATAGGGTTTAACGCCATTTCAGCACATGATAGACTATGCATGGCGGCTAGTATTAATGGTGGAGGAAGATCCTGGGAAACCTCGAAAAGAACCACCGACCCACGAGAAGGTACCGGCAAGCTTTCTCACATACCCACATTGGCTAAGCCCGAGACTCGAGCCCACGCAGACAGCTGAGGCGGCAGTGGTCCGAAACGGTGAGCGCTTTGGACCACACGGCCACTCGGGGCCCCACTTGTCTTGAGATTTCCAATGTTTCTAGCGAATACGAATAAATCTGATTAGTGAAACGCTGCGAGCGCGAGTTTATTTTTCTCCCTATTGTAACCAAAAATGGCCTTTCATGCTGTTTCAATGACTCAATCAAGTTTATCCAAACAGTCATGATATGGAATAGATTGTTACTTTGTGTTGTTGATTTTTGTTTACATGTATACGTACTTATAAAAAACGAATAAATCTCTGTACAGGCATCCACAGATGATAAAGAAGGGTAGAGAATTGTTGTATAATTAAATTCAGCACATTTTCGGGAGAGAGTATATTCCTCAACGAGTACGCTTTCTTGTGCGTCCGTTAAATCTTCTAATGTTTGGTGCCCTTGCAATCATGATATTGTGTTCCTTTGCGTTTACAACGCATTTTAAAATATATCTTCTAAAAATCTGTCTAAAGCTTTTAAATTTACCGTTGGCTGTATATATATGTAATCGGTAACTGTTAAAATCCGAAGACATTATCCAGGTTAGTTTTCACAAATTGCATACTTTGCATTTTCCAGATCGAGTAATGGTCTGAGGAGAACACCAATAAGTATGTTAGAACCCTCGAGATTAATTTCGAATCAAACATTTTTAACAGCATAGCAGTCCAAAGAGAATATTCTTAAAAACGTTTTTTTTAGTTTTACAAAACACTGCTATGTCACAATCGTGATTTCCCCTCATTGATTCTGATGGGTTTCTAAACCCATCAATGATGAAAATAGAATTCAGAAAATGTATAAACAAAACTTCTTTCAGTGAAACATAAAATATCAGTTCTTCGCTTAAACACTGAATAAATTACATTTTTGACACGCAAATTTAGATGATATATCGACCAAGTTGTATTTATCAGTTTTAATCGCGAAGTATTAACGCACTGACAGAACCAGGTATGAGTCAAATCATATATTTAACAAAAGTGAACTGCTACGGCTAAAATTTATTTTCGAAGTCAGCAGACTAACAACGCTTTTTTAAAAAATTAATTTGTGACATATTCCTTGAAATCAGTCACGCATGACCACAATTTGATTAGCCATATAAGCATTCTCCGTTGTTGCACAAAGGCGAAGGACCGATGATTGGAGAGTGGTGTGTGCTTTTAAAAAGGACGTGATTGCTGCGTATTAATTACCAAAGCAGATATAAATGCATGGAGAAAAAAAATTATAAAGACAAAACATAAGATACAAGAAACACTCATGCAAGAACGGAGAAAAGGTAATTATTAACAAAGAGACACATAACGGACCTGTGTATTCGTTTCCAGAAGTTTGGCCGCTTACAGCAAAACCTTAAAAAGCACTAAAAAAAGAAGGCGGACACATAAATGTATATAAATGATCCTAGACGTTTCGTTCGTGAATTTCAAAGAATGCTAATTTGTCGAGATCAAAATGTAAATAAGAAAATAATACTCACTCCCAAAACTCGGTAACAGGGTCAGTTAAATTTGACTTGACGTTTTCAAAGCTCGTGGTGTTGAACACGACTCCAGTACCATTTGCTACTTCTGTGGTGGTTTTGTAAAAGTCTGAAATAACCTTTGTCACGCCAATGGCAATGCTAGTTTCGGTAACACCTGTATTCGTTGCATTTGCAACACCGCTGCCTTTCATGGCAGATCTGAAATCTACGGTACACAGTTGAGTGTTCCAGGCGTTGTTGCAATGTGACCAGGGTAATACATCAGTAAACGAGGCAAATAGGTAGTAGAACGCCCAAGACAGAATGACGTTGTAGTTGCAGTTAAGTAGGAAAACTATTATGGCGCTGGCATATCCAATACCTTGAAGAAAAAAAGTGAATCAAACTTACTTTGTGGTAAAAACAAAACTGATTTTGTTAAAACGTGCGTAAATGTGAAGAAAAAATTCGAGGTCCATTTAACGAACAAATGCCGTGATACATTTAGCTATCATTATATCATTGTAAAAGTTTTGCATTTCTACATATAACTATCCATTCATGCACAACAATGAAGATCTATTACCCCTGACCCTGCGTTTTCAAGTGTGTTGTTGTTGTCGTTACTGCTGCTGATGATGATCAAACATTTGAAAATGTTTCTACTGAGAACGGGTATCAACGTTTTCATGATATGATGCAAAATGAACAGGTTACAAATATTCCTAAACGTTTCATGGCTATGCACAAAAATGACAATGAAGAGTTACCTTGAAAAAGCGGACATATCTTCCACGTGCCAATGCCGCCTTCAGACATAAACTGGCCAAGGGACACTTCCAGGAAGAAAACAGGTATACCGCCGATAATGACAGATATAAAATATGGTATTAGAAAAGCACCTGGAAAAGAGTAAACAACAGAATTATCTTTGTTCTGACGCAAACCATAGCCGTTCAAAACGTCTTTTACAACCGGCTGTCATAGATTTACTTATGATATAAACAGCTGTGATCAAATTCAGACATAACATATATTTTGGCAATTTTACAATTGGCAGAATAAATATTTCTCTGATATATCTAGAATTATTTTGATTCCCCAGTTGTAATTTCTCAATGCCAAAACCACTTTCTAATTTTTCTCATTGAAAGGGTTTCGTTTGAAAGACCAGTCTTAAAAAAGGATGTAAAGATAATGATCCTTAAGATGCGAATGGCTACATATGTTTCCAGGCAACTTCTAACTTATGATAATTGATAGCAGAGTAAGGTAAAGACCGCATGAACTAGTTCAGTTTTGAATTAGCTAGTGGTAATTGAATTTAGTTTTTTAAAGCGAATTTTGTTTGTTGTTTTTATTTTCTCAATGACTTCAGCAGTGTATAAAACGAATAAGATACAGCTGATCCCAGTCTACTTATTTTTTCTCCTCAAGTTTTCGTTACATTCTATCAGATTACACAATAGTCAGTAATAGTGAAGTTTCGCAAAAGAATACTTACAAAAAACAAGAGAAACATGTCACAGATAAAGGAAGGAAGAATCAGTAACAAGCTGAAAGTTTTAAACAGTTCACATTGTATAAAACAAGTCTTAGGTGTGATATTTAAAGACAAATACATCTTATCGAAATGTTTTCTCGAGGTTTGTGAAATAAAAATGGCAGGGAACTTTATTAACAAGACAAATCGTCTGCAGTCACTTCATTGACTAATTACCTGCGAGATCTCATTAAAAAAATTGCGCAACATCTCTTTACTTTTCCCGTAGCTTTGTTTTGTTTTCCATCTTATGATTGAAAATATTTTTAAAGCATTCGTCTAAAATCGCGCATTCATTGTATAGCATATACATAGACGCACCTCCCCCGTTCTTATAGCAAAGGAATGGAAACCGCCAGACATTTCCGAGTCCCACGGAGAAGCCAACAAGAGCCAAAAGAAAGTCTATCTTCCGGGACCAGATCTCCCGCTGTCTGATCTTGGGCTTTAGTTTATCGCTGAAAACTGTACTGGGATCTGTGGCAGTTTCTGAATGGGACAAAGGTTCCAGGTCTGCACTCCTCCAGGCTTCATTACCATCCGCCATGTACCTGTCTGGAATGTTCACCGACAATACTGAAAGAGAAATTCATTAACTAGTACTACTAATTTGCCTAAACATCCCAGTGAATTTGTTGGTTCGTTTGTAATGGCACTTTTAACAGGTTATTGGCTATATCATCTCGAGGAAGTGGGAACTGAGCGCATTTCCAAAGGACAAACTAACGCAGTTCACACGAGCTGGCCTACTCAGGTATTGAATCCACTACTCTTGTATTACAAACCCAACGTCTGTCAACTTTGCTACAGAGGCTCCCGAAGTCCATCCTATCTTAAGAAATGAAGTGAGAAAAATATGTCCAACTGAATAAATAATTTATCCAGAGCTCAACTCAAAATTCAGACTTTTCTAGTCTCTTTCTGATCTTTCACGTCGCCATTTTAATTGCCCAGACTATCATTTTTCGAAGACTGTTAGAAAAATGAAGTACAACCAATACAGACTTTTTTTCCGGTGACAATGTAATACGGACGTAGCAATGTCAATCGACTTTCGCTGACAGACCTGATATACCCCACTAATGTAATGAAAATGCTATTCTGAAAGCTATAAAATAAACCCATTTAAGGCCATCATGGATATCCTTGATGAACCACATGCAATATTAAAGACATAACAAAATATGTGAAGAAAAAATATGTGTAAAAGCAAACAGACAAAACTAAACCAGTTTAAAAAATATGCTAAAATATATTATAAAGTCATTCGCTTTAAATTATGTTTTCCTCTGTGCAACAAGACGGAGAAAAAGCCCCAAGATGTCGCACATCAATTCTCGATGTGTGATTCTCGCACCAGTATTCACCGTATGTAACTAAAAAAAATAACCGTAAGATATGTATAATGTAAGAAAACATTCTGCGCAAGCAGCACGGTTTCCCCCTCGTATTCCAAGTTTTAATTAATATATTGTACGGATGGGCGTTACCAAAGCACAATACTGATTACTGGCGTCATACACTGTCTCCAGTCTTCGGTGGAATAGATCCATGTGTGTGTGTGAGAGAGAGAGAGACAGAGACAGACAGACAGAGACAAACAGACAGAGAGAGACTTTATTTTACGAGTGGCAATACAGATGGTCAAAATGGCCGCAGCTTTACTTAATGTCAGATTGGCACCATTTTAATTTAGAATCAGCAAGACAATAAGAACTCTACTGGAGAAAACCCTTACGTTAATATAAGCAACGATAACAAAATTTAAAGATGTCGCTGTGTGATGGCAATATTAGAGATTAGACAAGCACATTTTTATTTCAGACCAGCTAGACATAAAACGTAACTCTTTCAGGGAACATTCCACAATGATATAACCCTCTTTTCAGCAATTACAGGATATGTATGGTTGTCACAATACAAATCATAATGGAAGTCTCTCTGGGACCATTTTCATTTAAGAATGTTTTCTTAATCAAGTCATGCAATATGTATCAACTCCAGCAATACACTGTGTTTTTAGATAAGAATTCTTTATTTCAAACAGTATAGTCTATTTATCGAAATTAAAATCTATACTTACTTTAAACATTAAAGCAAAGGCGTGTTATTGGTACAAATATACACATGTACAAGTACTGAATGTGCCTTCGGTTGCATGAGACAATAATGATTAGATGCATTAAAGAGCAATTTGACCCATCTACCCATTATGTCATACAGACTGATTCTTTGTTCTAATGTTCTGATTCCATAAATGACATTAATGAAATCAGTATAAAAACAAGAATCAAACCTACCATTATATACCCAATTGGGGGCCCCGAGTGGCAGAGTAGTCTAAAGGGCACTACGTTACGCATCACTGTCAACTCACCTCTGTCTGTATAGATTGGAGTCTCAGATTCGAATAATGTTAGTATGTGATAAAGCTTGCCAGTAGTTTCACGTTGGTCGGTGGTTCTTTCCGGAGTTTTCCCGGGTTCTTCCTCTACCAATGATACTGGCCGCCACGTATAGCCTATCGTGTGCTGAAAAATGGCGTTAAAACCCTACAACAACAATAACAACAACTATACCAAACTAATTTTAATGCATCTTGACAGATTACTTTCTCAATGCAGTTGTTTTTTTATATTACTTGATTGATTGAATTTTAACGGCGCACCAGCACGTTTAGGCTATTTAGCGCCATACAATAGGTTATATGTTTATAAATACGAAAGGTTTAATATCGACCAGCGATAGAAAAAACCACATTAGTTAAATATAAAATGGTAAGATGTTGGTAACAGGAACATATGAAGCTTCCCAATCAACGGGAGATGTAAATGGTGTATATTGATGAAAATATGTTGAAAATAAGAGGCCGTATTTGCATTAGATAAAAATATTCTATGTAATGGCATACAAGTTATAGTTTAAAATAAAGATTTACCTCCTTCAGGAAATCTAAAATACGAGTGATTTGTACAGTATCAAAAAGTTCCTTCATGCCATATACATCATAGTATTTATCACGCGTAGGTTGCAGGTCGGAACACTCGGTCATAAAGTGCTTAACAGTGAATGGTTTATTGCAAGAAACGCACTCTGTTGGATCTTCACCTTTTAGTATGTAGGAGTGGGTAACGTATGTATGACCGATTCTGAGTCTTGCAATGACAACCTCCTCCCTACGGATAGTTCTGTAGGAAGGAGTCCATTCTCCCAGGGTTGGTTTGATGGCATGAAGTTTGTTATTGACTACATCATCCCATGACGCCTGCCACTTCTGTCGTAGGTACTTTTTGATAAAAGGTTTAAAATCAGTAAACGGTAATTTAAAATCCGATGGTACTTGGGATAGAGCCATCTTAGGAGCCCGGTTTGCTTCTTCATTACCTCTAATACCAATATGGCTAGGTAACCAACAGTATACTATATTGTAGGAGGTACTAATCTCCGAGTTTTTGACGAGAATATTGACTAATAATGGATTATCCAGTTCTCTATTGTGTAGCGACTGAAGCACTGTTAATGAGACACAGAAGATAATGCTATTTAAAATGCGTTTTTGTTCGATAAATTTCAGAGCAAGGTCTATTGCTCTGATTTCCGCTGAAAATATGGACGCATCGTTTGGCAAGCGCACTTTGGTTATGTGTTTGCCACTAACGAAGGCTGCAGCAGCTTTTTTTTTTATCAACCTTTGATCCATCAGTATAAAATTTTGTGTAATTTGTAAAATCGTTCAGAAGTTCATGATAATAGTTCATGAATATGACAGGGTTTGTCTCAGATTGAATCCCATCGTGTAACATAAAAATCACTTTGGGTTGCTCAAGGAGCCAAGGTGGTGTTTTCGAGACAAACGTTTTCTGAACTGTAGAGAGATTACTTTTGATATTGTCAAGGCTGGATGATGTTCTTATGCCAAATGAAGGTATGTAATTTGGTTTATTTTCATACAAAGTTTTGTATTTTGGTTGAAAAACAGCCGAAAAAGCAGGGTTCAGAGGGTCTGATCTTAATTTGAGAGCGTATTGTGCAGAAAGCATTTCTCTGCGATGTGATAAAGGTGGTTCATTCGCTTCCGCGAGAAGGCTTTCACATGGAGATGTCTTAAATGCTCCTAGAGCGAGTCTTATTCCCTGATGGTGAAATGAGTCTAGCATTTTCAAATATGACATCCTATATTACAGTTACATAATAGGTATTCAATGATTAACTGACAAACAAAAGTTACAAAACTGTTTCCTTGACTGCGCTATCAAACAGAAGTTAAGACTACCATAATATTGCCTCTGAGAAACAATGCTGAAACGTATTCATGAACATTTCAGATACACGGACATTTGTTAAGATAAATGGCTATTAAAAAATATGACGCGGGGCTTTCTACCCAGCAAATTATTCAGAGACTCTCATGCCAAGCAGTGGAGACAATCTCAAATTTTACTCATTAGTATGGTAATCGCTGAATACAAGGAGGATGACCGGTACATGTCATTTTTATTGTTGCCCGTCCCGATAACAAAACATCTGCCATTTTTTTTCTTCTGGATAACATTTGACAGGTATTTTCTTTATTTACCATTCAATAGACGAAACGTTTCGTGAACGTTTACAGGTCCAACACGAAACCATCTCGTTTAATATATGTGAGAGCCTTAATGTTGATATGAGATCTGGAAGAGACAGGATTGTGATCAGGAGAACTGTCGAAACTGATTGGCAACAATTGTCCTGATAGATGAAGCAGTATTAAAAACAGAAAAGAAACACGTATGCCAGTGAAAGAGGCGTATATAATAAACACGTGTCCCATGTTTTAAAAAAGGAGTCACAGCAATTTTATCCTAAGATGGGGATTAAAAAAGTATTGGCCGAGAAAACACTGACGCCAAAGTGATCTCAATTTATCAATAACCTTTTCGTGACCCCACTCTACAATTTACAGCCAGTATCTCACTAAAGCATATCATGTAATGCAACATTTTTTTTTACCGGTCAGCATAACTTAAATAACATCAACTCGCTGAAGCTATTCAGTCGACTTCATTACATTAAAAATCAAAAGAAATTACAAGAGTTGTGCGGGAACACAACTTCCTGCATGCGATGAAAACTCGATGCGTGCTGACAGACACCACAATTTTAACCTTGCTGAACCAGCTGTCGTCCTCGCCTGGAAACAAATATCTATCTCCCTGCCATTTAAAGCAAACAAAACAATAATTAAACTCAGCAAGAGGTCAATGTCAGGAGTCTATTAGATCTGCACAAAACTAAAGTCCAGACCAAGAAAAGATTTCAATTGAGTTATAAAGCATCCATTCATTCTGTACATCTATCACACATTGTACTAGCTGCTTTTCTAAAGGAACTGTTATGATACATGATTTTAACAAATGTAGATTTCTTTGTGAAGCAAGAAGCGACCTGAAGGAATTTATGTTGATGCGCTCTCTCACATTTGCTGGGTTGGTTTGGCCACCTCCGGTCCGTGGCTGGTTTAGCAATCTTTAAACTAATCAAATGGGGGCAAGTGCTAGATGAAACATCGGTTCTATTATCACCGTGTCTTACCAGTCTTCTCTATATCAAGTAACAAAAGTTATTTTGACTGCTCCAGACGTGTGAGTAGAAAAATTAAGTGTAAGAAGAGATTAAATGTAAATCCGCCACTAATGCATTATACACCAGTGGGAGAGGGATCGACATACAGGTTTAAATAGGAATCCCTGTATTAGATTGGGTAAGCAACTGTTTGGTTAAATTAGTACTAAGAATATCATCAAATGGAGAAACAAATATAGTACTCTCTCTCTCTCTCTCTCTCTCTCTCTCTCTCTCTCTCTCTCTCTCGCGCGCGCGCGCTCGAACGAAAAGAAGATCATAGCAAACAAAATCTCCACAGAACTATAATACTTTCATTTTTGTAGCTTTGAAGAATTTTAGTATTTTTTCCTTACGTGATTGAAATTTGATCCGTTGGTAAGGACACTTTACGTAAATACATTCCTCTAACATTTCTAGGAATGTATTTTTGAAAGAACCGCTGAACATTCTGGTCATTGGCCGACAAAAGAACAATGAAACACCATACAAGAATTTGCATGAACCTTTTACTTTTTATTCCTAGCAATGAGTCTAATATTAATTTCAACCTAAGGCTATTAGTTAGAAATCGCCTTGATACATGAATAACATAATTGCATAATACACGATGACCTGCCAATAAAGGGGGGGGGGGAGGAGGCGTGGGGGATACGACTCTATGGTCACAAACTTAAGTGACAGAAAAGAAGCGAAAACAGGTTTTGTAAAATTTAACCTACAATGTAATTATCAAAATAATAAAAGAACAACGTGAGAGGAACTTACAGTATAATGAAGATAATCCAAATTAGTTCTTATCTTGTTGTTCGTCCGTCGATTCGACGATGACCTTTTAGTCATCCAAGGGATGGTTCTGTTCTGTGCGTGCGCAGGTGCTGATAAGACCAACACTTGCACGGAATGTTCGTTTGCATAATGGGCAGCGGATGAGTTCCACTTATGGAGAAGACATCTCCACTAGGTTGATATCACGTGCTTCTCTGACTTGCATCTTAAGCTCTTCAGCTGCTGTACTGCTAGATTCCCACAACTTAGAGCCTTTTTGCACGGAGGAAAAGCAAGTGACTGGATCACCTGCTATTTGATTCCAGTAATCAAGATTAATGATCAAGGCATTCAATGCATCTTTCAGATCGTCTTGAAGCGTTTCTTCTGACCTCCGTGGGATTGCTGTCGTTGCTGTAGCTCTGGAACTTTGTCCTGCCACTTGATGTTGAGGATTTTCCTGAGACTTGTTTTTTGAAATCGGTTCAGATTCCTGGCGTGACGCTGATACACCGCCAATGTTTCGCATGCGTAAAGAAGTGCGCGGAGCACAATTTTCCGACAGACCTTTAGTTTGCTATGGAAGATGATGCCTCTCCTATCCCAAACGTTGCCATACAATCTGCCAAACGTTGCGTTTGGCTCTGACAATGCAAAGGTTCACCTCGTCATCAATAGTGAATGTGACAGTGTGCTGCCAAGGCAGGTGAAGCGGTTCACTACGTTGAAGTTTTGGCCGTTGACGTTGATGTTGAGCTAAACAAAGAGCTTTCACTGGACGGGCTAATGCAGGACTTTCAGTCTTCTTGGTACTGATGGTGAGTCCAAAGCTTGTGCAGGAGTTGGAGAGATGTCAACGCTGCAATGCACGTCGGCTTCTGAGCCAGCATTGAGGGCGCAGTCAGCAGTAAAAAAGAAATCCCTGACGGTGTCTGTCATAGCCTCGGTTTTCGCTTGAAGCCTCCTGTGATTGAATAGTTTTCCATCTGAATGGTACATGATGCCGACTACAACCTCTCCGTATCTGAAAGCATTAGTCATGGTGGCGGAGAACACTAGACTAAACAGTGTCGGTGCCAGAACACAACCCTGCTTGACTCCATTTGTTACTAGGAATGGCTCATACGTCTCTCCATTGCTATGGATGCCATTGTGGAACAATTGCACCCTGGATTTTAAAACATCTTGGTCATCCGTACTTGGCCATTACCTTCCACGAGCCTTTTCTGCTGACAGTATTTAAGGCCTTTGCCAATTAGACGTAGATAAAGAAAAGGTCAGTGTGTTTATCTTGACATTTTTCTTGTAGCTGCCTCGCAGCAAACACCATGTAGATGGTATCACGTTCTTTTCCACACTGGCTTTCTGGCAGTAGTCCCTGGTCAAGGTGTGTAATGAAGCGGTTTTGTAGGAGTCTGGCGAGTATCTTTCCGCAGGCCTGACAGTTCCCTTTGCGCTTATACAGGTGGATAATGGAAGCATCTTTGAATTTCTTGGGGATCTTCTCTTGCTGCCACATCAGTAAAACAGTTGCTGGAGCCTTTCTGTCAGGACTGTACCCCCTTCCTTGAAGACTTCAACTGGGATGGAGTCTGAACCAGGTGCTTTGCCACTGGCGAGCAGATGAATCGCTTTCTGTGTCTCCAGCAAGGTTGGAGGATCATCTTGTGCTTCGTTGATGGGTCATTGGGGAAACGACTGATGGTTTCATCGTTGATGGATGAAGTGCGGTTAAGAACGCTGTCAAAGTGTTCAGCCCATCATTGAGTAATCTTTTCTTTGTCAGTACTTAGTATGTTCCTGTCTGCGCTGAGAAGGGGGGGTTGATCCAGAGGATGTAGGTCCATGCACATCTTTTTGGGCAATGTAGACGTTCTTCGAAGGCATTTTAAAGTCCTGTGGAAACAAAAAGTCCATTCCAATTTTCAATACGGGAAATGAACTGGTCCTACATGAACCGACAGGTCGTCAAGATGGCGTTTTCCAGAATTCTTTCGAATAATTTATAACAGTTCCAGAATAATATTCGAGTCCAAATGATGAGCACTTTCTCTCACCACTATAGAGTCCAAACAAAATGCATCTGCAGGCTTACAACATAAACACTAAGAGTGTAAATGACTCCAGAAATCGGAATGAAACTGAATTCTTGATTTTGTCCTTATCCAAACTGTATATTGCAATTGTAGTTCGCAAACGACCCCATGTGACAACATTCACTATTGATTTACGACAAATTTCGTGCATTTGCTTGACCAGCCTCGAAAATGCAAACAACATTCGAGCGAACTTCGCATTTAGTGTTCAATTAACTGGCATCAGTAAGTCTGAGCGCCTCAATCCTAACAGCACTGTTAATTAGTTTGGAGTGTTACGGCTCGTTTGTTCTGAAACTGAGTAACAAAAATGCTAAACAAACAACTTCAGTAAAACTCAAGAAATATATTTCCTAAGAATACAAAGTGAAAAATATAAAAAAAGAACTTAATTTATTGTGAATTAAATCCCAAATAAACCAAAAACAACTTTAAAAGTATATACTGTAAAGAATGAATTACATGTCTTGAATGTACTGATGTACAAACAACCTTGAATGGATTCAAAATAATCGCAAAAGTTTTAGTCAAAAATGCCAACGAACACTTTGCAATTTCAATAAATAATTTCCATAATTCCTCTGAAATTATATCTGAACTCAACCAAAAGCGATTTCACACAGACTGATATGAAAATTGCTCGATCTTCCTCATAGATTCCTTATATACAGACTGTCTCCTAAGTTACCACACAAAAAGAAGTTCCATCAATTAAGTAAATAATGTCAGGTCTGTATAAGTATAAGGTTGAAAACAAGGGAAAGCCAAGTTCTGTTTTTTTGCCCAAAGGTGTACTCCAAATTGATGTTTGCATGGGAACAGCAGGAACGAGCACACAGTTACTAAATAACAACGGTATTTCGAGAATAGTTGTAAATGCCCGTTTCAAGCATCGCATCTAACAAAAAGAGTCATAGAGAGAAAAGAATTTCAACATTATATGACCAGGACACACAGCGACTATCATAAAATGGGTGTGTACCACATAATCAAGACAAGACTTAGTTCGCTGAACACCAATGACCTCTTGGACGACAAGATTGCCTATAATGCTAGCGGAGTACTTCATTACAATCTGTAGTTTCTTTCGAATAACTGCTAATCGAAAGATGATATATAGACAGCTGGCTTAGAATGTCAAACCTGTCAGCAAGGTTGAACATCTTGAGCGACCACACAGGGTCGGTGGCCCGGCGTAACCGATCCTTCATTTTCTCTCGGCGCATATAGGTACTGCATAAGTATATCTTATGTCAGGCGTTGCACTTCCAGACCAACTCGTCGCATCAAATGTGTATACATTTCTAGCAATGCTGACATTTTATGAATGTCATAAACATATTTCTTACCTGTGAGCCGCGTTGCACCACCATTTATGGCAGCCATAAAAATCAGCAACCCACTCAATGCGACGTGTGCATGTACTCTCGCTCACGGAAAGCTAAATTTTTTTTGTGCGTGGCTAGTGTACGATTTAACCACTCCACAATGCCGTAAGAACGCACTCTGCAAAATCACAGCAATGAGCTTTTTTTAAAAAAAATCAAATAAGCATAATATATTTTTATTCGTTTTGTTAAAATAGTATATTTCAACATGACCCGATTTCTGGTATTTCCGGCTTTTATGTAGGCCAACCAAACTTGTAAACAAGTCCATTTCTTTTGTGAGAATTTGAATTTATTAGAGAAAAAGATATCAAAGTAAATAAAGTCTGACTAAAACATTATGACTTAATTTCTAGAAAATCGTCGTTATTTTAGTTGTGCGAGATATTCCTGAAAATTTTACTTTCATTACGATGCTACTCGACATCAAAACACAATACACTGCGCCGTTAGTTACACCCTAACGCACATAACATAAATAGCGTCGAGGTCTTACAAGTAGAATTACGGTTGTCACCCGAGCGCGACGTTTTCTCACCCAAGCGACAGAGAAATCTAGCTGTTTTGCTAACCTTGCTTTTCTTATCTCAGTCATCTCAGACCAATCGTCTCAGTCATGATGTCCACGCGCTCAGAACTACTTTTAACCACAAAAAAAACCTTCTCGTCTTCTGCTGTGCCATAGTTGTTCTCAAATAAAACAACAACAACAACAACAACAAAATAATATAAAACCAAAACATAGTTAATTAAGGTCAATCTGTCTTAAAAACACACCAAAACAAAAACATTTTGATAGAGAAAAATACACACACGCATACTACTTCGATGTTTTTGACATTATGTTAGTTCGTTCAAACTAGCATGGTCAAGTTTATCCTATATCCAGGACTAGCTCAGTACATTTTCAGATCATTAAATGTAGCTAAATCAACTGATTTAGTTATAAACACTTCGCGTGAAACATTGTATATACTGTTAGCTACATTTAATGAAGCTGACCTGAAAATTTACTGTGCTACAGATAGGATAAAATTCTCAATGGTGTTTGAAATGAATTGTCAGTAAACACAGATCCATGCACATAAGACTATATACCTATACACTTCATAGCATCCCAACTCTCTAAACAACAACGGAAAACTTAGCAACAACCAGAAATGTGTTATGTTAAACATGCACTATTATAATTTTGTTAAGCATCTCCGTTGTGCTCCAGCTGAATATACCTGCAATATTTAGTGACAAATAATACACTTACCAGTCAGAAGGAATCATTTATCCCTCAACACACTAATCCATAAGCAAATTTCACTGCATCACTTGCCATATTTCCAAGACAGAAATATAAATTTTCAAAGAATCCGTGAGCTTGAAAGTTTAGCACATTGTATTTGGAGGGTGACGAGGGTCTTTTATACTGGAGTATGGGGTACTCAAAATTGGAAATGGTGAAATGAAACATTTCTTTCTAATAAATTTAACTATTTATTGTTAATTTCATATAAGATCCATGTATTAAATGTGATAATACCTCATTACTATGCGTCGTTTTATGTTGTTATTTTTCTTTGCTCACGCGTATGAACTGAGTACTTCGGACGCAACGGTCACACCACAGCCCTCATTAGCTTATTTGTATTCATGCGTCACATGTAAACATTGCGAGGTGCACACTTTTAAAAGAGTTTTTTTAACTTTAAAGGATAATATTGGGTGAGAAAAATAATCTACGTTAGGGTTTGGACCGAGACTATGAAATCCCAGCCGCGGGGTTACATTATATATCTCCCCACTCGGACAAGCCTCGTGGGGAGACAAATAATATAACCCCTTGGATGGGATTTCATTGTTTCCGTCCAAACCCCAACATAGATTCTATATATCTCGGTAGGCTAAATTGGCGAACTTAGCATGTTTCCGACTTTTGGAGCCCGTAACTTCAGTTTGGTACAATGCAGAAAAGTCAATGATGGCTTGATGAATAGAAAAATATCTCAGGTGTAATGCACACAAAAGCCATGGAGTATTGTTGTGTGCCTTTAAAGATGGAAATAGCAGAAGGACATCGTGGCCATTGGTGGAACCAAGTATTTGGAAGTTACGTACCTTCTTTCTTGTACAGTATGATAGAGAGGGTCCTATGTCAGAACGAGTCATGGGGTAATCTAAGGTATGTTGTCACTCTGTGTGATTGTTTCCTTCAGATTTTTGATTTTTTTTTTCCTTCTCAACATCAAACTGGAGTCGAGCACCTGTGATACGTGTGCTACATTTTCTTGCAAAATTGGAAACTTGGATTACAATGCAGAATTCTTATAAATTGTACATTTATTTCTTTGAAATAAATGTATTTATTTGTACAATGCTAAAATATATATAGAGCAAATAAGATTTTCCGGGTAACAGGTTCAAGAATGTCATTGAGTGGGTCTCCATGTTGACATTTAGAATACACATTTTCATATGCATTTCGAGTCGAATGCAGTTTACGAATATCACTTTTCTTAATTTAAAGTACGACCGTTCTATCCTAATAAAAATGTCTGCAGAAATGACGTATCGTTGCGCAGAATTACCCAACACGAAAAATGGACCGACATGTTATATATAAAAAAAAAAAAGTCACACATCTGAAGAAGGCATTCAACACAGGCTATTTCATTAATAGGTTTCTATTGTTAGAATTTGATTCTACATACCTTTAAGTGGCAAGTATTCACTTCGTTTGGATTCTTATACATCCAAACTCTTTTGGAAGGTCGTTATTAAGACGCCCCGAGAATCAATGTTAAACTGCTCATTTGAACATAACGGTGTGATCCAGTACAATCCGGATTGAATGTAGCACGCTGTCGTGTCACAATATAAGTTAAGCAAACTGATAAACAAATTCGTACTACCCTATATTGTGACGATTCTACTCGATGTGATCTTTTCTTGGCCCAAGTATAGTATAGTATAGTATAGTATAGTATAGTATAGTATAGTATAGTATAGTATAGTATAGTATAGTATAGTATAGTATAGTATAGAACAGAATACGCTAAGCTTGTCTGTGAGATAACAAAGAAGATAAAAATGGTCATGAAAATCACATAAACTTTGATACAATGATAGTTACATCTAAATTGCTCTCAAATTTCGTACCATAAAGTTACATCGACTGTGACAAATGTACGCTACATTAATTACACTTTTTTAATGGATTAAATCGGAAACTTAAAGAAATAAGCTGAGAGCTGTATGCATGTATAGTATAGTATAATATAGTATAGTATTCGGCCACCATTATAAAAGACCATTTAGATCGATAATTTTCATCTGGATGTTTATTGATGACAGTTAAGGTGCAGAACATTCAATAATCAGGATTCGATAGCCTTTGATTAAAGAAAATTAAAATGTTAAACTGTAAAAGAACAATTTGATATTAATTTGAAATGATAAATGCACAAACATGGCCCTTGTGACTTTTACAATAGTTGAAGATCGCTATATAAGTCTTTACAAATGTGCGTCTTCACACTGGCAAAGTAATGTCTCCCTTCCTAACATGTACTTTTTTTCCTAACATGTACTTTTTTCAATGCACTGACTTAATTGTACAAAACAGGACCATATCAACATTTCGCTGCATTTCCAAACAAAATAAATTGCTACAACGATGCTAGTTTTACATGTCAGACATCGACGCTGATATTTGTTTTTGGCGCCAGAAATAGTACTAAAACAAAATAATATGTGATATGTCTTACTGTAAGACTACAACAATCAATGCAGATGTATCGTAAATATCAAAGTAATACATAGCTAGATGAAGACCGCTGAAAGTTTTTAACTAACGAGTCTGATGTTTTATAAAAAAACAAACCCACAGAAAAACGTCACTATTAAAATTTGTGACAACATCAAATAATCATATAAGTACTATAAACATATACAGTAGCGTCACTAGGGTCGGTGTTAGTCCAACACGGTAAGGCATACCACATGTTAATTTTGTTTTAGGGCTATGTCTTACAAACCCAAATAACGGGCTAGCATAGGGTGCTCCGATGTCGGTTAACATCGGAACGAGTAATCAAAGTTTCAGAAAAAATAAGGTACAACCTGTGCCATTACAATTTTTAAATGAAACAACTTGCTTCAACTCTTCTATACTGGCAATGTGTATCATAGGGCAAATGTAATATTAACTTATCTGCAAACCATTCAAATATATGTGTTACCTCACAATAATATATATATATATATATATATATATATATATATATATATATATATATATATATATATATATATATATATATTGCTATGTAAAAACTTGTATTACAAACCCAACGTCTGTCAACTTTGCTACAGAGGCTCCCGAAGTCCATCCTATCTTAAGAAATGAAGTGAGAAAAATATGTCCAACTGAATAAATAATTTATCCAGAGCTCAACTCAAAATTCAGACTTTTCTGGTCTCTTTCTGATCCTTCACGTCGCCATTTTAATAGCCCAGACTATCATTTTTCGAAGACTGTTAGAAAAATGAAGTACAACCAATACAGACTTTTTTTCCGGTGACAATGTAATACGGACGTAGCAATGTCAATCGACTTTCGCTGACAGACCTGATATACCCCACTAATGTAATGAAAATGCTATTCTGAAAGCTATAAAATAAACCCATTTAATGCCATCATGGATATCCTTGATGAACCACATGCAATATTAAAGACATAACAAAATATGTGAAGAAAAAATATGTGTAAAAGCAAACAGACAAAACTAAACCAGTTTAAAAAATATGCTAAAATATATTATAAAGTCATTCGCTTTAAATTATGTTTTCCTCTGTGCAACAAGACGGAGAAAAAGCCCCAAGATGTCGCACATCAATTCTCGATGTGTGATTCTCGCACCAGTGTTCACCGTATGTAACTAAAAAAAATAACCGTAAGATATGTATAATGTAAGAAAACATTCTGCGCAAGCAGCACGGTTTCCCCCTCGTATTCCAAGTTTTAATTAATATATTGTACGGATGGGCGTTACCAAAGCACAATACTGATTACTGGCGTCATACACTGTCTCCAGTCTTCGGTGGAATAGATCCATGTGTGTGTGTGTGTGTGTGTGTGTGTGTGTGTGTGAGAGAGAGAGAGACAGAGACAGAGACAGACAGACAGACAGAGAGAGACTTTATTTTACGAGTGGCAATACAGATGGTCAAAATGGCCGCAGCTTTACTTAATGTCAGATTGGCACCATTTTAATTTAGAATCATCAAGACAATAAGAACTCTACTGGAGAAAACCCTTACGTTAATATAAGCAACGATAACAAAATTTAAAGATGTCGCTGTGTGATGGCAATATTAGAGATTAGACAAGCACATTTTTATTTCAGACCAGCTAGACATAAAACGTAACTCTTTCAGGGAACATTCCACAATGATATAACCCTCTTTTCAGCAATTACAGGATATGTATGGTTGTCACAATACAAATCATAATGGAAGTCTCTCTGGGACCATTTTCATTTAACAATGTTTTCTTAATCAAGTCATGCAATATGTATCAACTCCAGCAATACACTGCGTTTTTAGATAAGAATTCTTTATTTCAAACAGTATAGTCTATTTATCGAAATTAAAATCTATACTTACTTTAAACATTAAAGCAAAGGCGTGTTATTGGTACAAATATACACATGTACAAGTACTGAATGTGCCTTCGGTTGCATGAGACAATAATGATTAGATGCATTAAAGATCAATTTGACCCATCTACCCATTATGTCATACAGACTGATTCTTTGTTCTAATGTTCTGATTCCATAAATGACATTAATGAAATCAGTATAAAAACAAGAATCAAACCTACCATTATATACCCAATTGGGGGCCCCGAGTGGCAGAGTAGTCTAAAGGGCACTACGTTACGCATCACTGTCATCTCACCTCTGTCTGTATAGATTGGAGTCTCAGATTCGAATAATGTTAGTATGTGATAAAGCTTGCCAGTAGTTTCACGTTGGTCGGTGGTTCTTTCCGGAGTTTTCTCGGGTTCTTCCTCCACCAATGATACTGGCCGCCACGTATAGCCTATCGTTTGCTGAAAAAATGGCGTTAAAACCCTACAACAACAATAACAACAACTATACCAAACTAATTTTAATGCATCTTGACAGATTACTTTCTCAATGCAGTTTTTTTTTTTATATTACTTGATTGATTGAATTTTAACGGCGCACCAGCACGTTTAGGCAATTTAGCGCCATACAATAGGTTATATGTTTATAAATACGAAAGGTTTAATATCGACCAGCGATAGAAAAAACCACATTAGTTAAATATAAAATGGTAAGATGTTGGTAACAGGAACATATGAAGCTTCCCAATCAACGGGAGATGTAAATGGTGTATATTGATGAAAATATGTTGAAAATAAGAGGCCGTATTTGCATTAGATAAAAATATTCTATGTAATGGCATACAAGTTATAGTTTAAAATAAAGATTTACTTCCTTCAGGAAATCTAAAATACGAGTAATTTGTACAGTATCAAAAAGTTCCTTCATGCCATATACATTATAGTATTTATCACGCGTAGGTTGCAGGTCGGAACAGTCGGTCATAAAGTGCTTAACAGTGAATGGTTCATTGCAAGAAACGCACTCTGTTGGATCTTCACCTTTTAGTATGTGGGAGTGGGTAACGTATGTATGACCGATTCTGAGTCTTGCAATGACAACCTCCTCCCTACGGATAGTTCTGTAGGAAGGTGTCCATTCTCCCAGGGTTGGTTTGATGGCATGAAGTTTGTTATTGACTACATCATCCCATGACGCCTGCCACTTCTGTCGTATGTACTTTTTGATAAAAGGTTTAAAATCAGTAAACGGTAATTTAAAATCCGATGGTACTTGGGATAGAGCCATCTTAGGAGCCCGGTTTGCTTCTTCATTACCTCTAATACCAATATGGCTAGGTAACCAACAGTATACTATATTGTAGGAGGTACTAATCTCCGAGTTTTTGACGAGAATATTGACTAATAATGGATTATCCAGTTCTCTATTGTGTAGCGACTGAAGCACTCTTAATGAGCCACAGAAGATAATGCTATTTAAAATGCGTTTTTGTTCGATAAATTTCAGAGCAAGGTCTATTGCTCTGATTTCCGCTGAAAATATGGACGCATCGTTTGGCAAGCGCACTTTGGTTATGTGTTTGCCACTAACGAAGGCTGCAGCAGCTTTTTTTTATCAACCTTTGATCCATCAGTATAAAATTTAGTGTAATTTGTAAATTCGTTCAGAAGTTCATGATAATAGTTCATGAATATGACAGGGTTTGTCTCAGATTTAATCCCATCGTGTAAAGTAAAAATCACTTTGGGTTGCTCAAGGAGCCAAGGTGGTGTTTTCGAGACAAACGTTTTCTGAACTGTAGAGAGATTACTTTTGATATTGTCAAGGCTGGATGATGTTCTTATGCCAAATGAAGGTATGTCATTTGGTTTATTTTCATACAAAGTTTTGTATTTTGGTTGAAAAACGGCCGAAAAAGCAGGGTTCAGAGGGTCTGATCTTAATTTGAGAGCGTATTGTGCAGAAAGCATTTCTCTGCGATGTGATAAAGGTGGTTCATTCACTTCCGCGAGAAGGCTTTCACATGAAGATGTCTTAAATGCTTCTAGAGCGAGTCTTATTCCCTGATGGTGAAATGAGTCTAGCATTTTCAAATATGACATCCTATATTACAGTTACATAATAGGTATTCAATGATTAACTGACAAACAAAAGTTACAAAACTGTTTCCTTGACTGCGCTATCAAACAGAAGTTAAGACTACCATAATATTGCCTCTGAGAAACAATGCTGAAACGTATTCATGAACATTTCAGATACACGGACATTTGTTAAGATAAATAGCTATTAAAAAATAAGACGCGGGGCTTTCTACCCAGCAAATTATTCAGAGACTCTCATGCCAAGCAGTGGAGACAATCTCAAATTTTACTCATTAGTATGGTAATCGCTGAATACAAGGAGGATGACCGGTACATGTCATTTTTATTGTTGCCCGTCCCGATAACAAAACATCTGCCATTTTTTTCTTCTGGATAACAGAACACATTTGACAGGTATTTTCTTTATTTACCATTCAATAGACGAAACGTTTCGTGAACGTTTACAGGTCCAACACGAAACCATCTCGTTTAATATATGTGAGAGCCTTAATGTTGATATGAGATCTGGAAGAGACAGGATTGTGATCAGGAGAACTGTCGAAACTGATTGGCAACAATTGTCCTGATAGATGAAGCAGTATTAAAAACAGAAAAGAAACACGTATGCCGGTGAAAGAGGCGTATATAATAAACACGTGTCCCATGTTTTAAAAAAGGAGTCACAGCAATTTTATCCTAAGATGGGGATTAAAAAAGTATTGGCCGAGAAAACACTGACGCCAAAGTGATCTCAATTTATCAATAACCTTTTCGTGACCCCACTCTACTATTTATAGCCAGTATCTCACTAAAGGATATCACGTAATGCAACATATTTTTTTACCGGTCAGCATAACTTAAATAACATCAACTCGCTGAAGCTATTCAGTCGACTTCATTACATTAAAAATCAAAAGAAATTACAAGAGTTGTGCGGGAACACAACTTCCTGCATGCGATGAAAACTCGATGCGTGCTGACAGACACCACAATTTTAACCTTGCTGAACCAGCTGTCGTCCTCGCCTAGAAACAAATATCTATCTCCCTGCCATTTAAAGCAAACAAAACAATAATTAAACTCAGCAAGAGGTCAATGTCAGGAGTCTATTAGATCTGCACAAAACTAAAGTCCAGACCAAGAAAATGATTTCAATTGAGTTATAAAGCATCCATTCATTCTGGACATCTATCACACATTGTACTAGCTGCTTTTCTAAAGGAACTGTTATGATACATGATTTTAACAAATGTAGATTTCTTTGTGAAGGAAGAAGCGACCTGAAGGAATTTATGTTGATGCGCTCTCTCACATTTGCTGGGTTGGTTTGGCCACCTCCGGTCCGTGGCTGGTTTAGCAATCTTTAAACTAATCAAATGGGGGCAAGTGCTAGATGAAACATCGGTTCTATTATCACCGTGTCTTACCAGTCTTCTCTATATCAAGTAACAAAAGTTATTTTGACTGCTCCAGACGTGTGAGTAGAAAAATTAAGTGTAAGAAGAGATTAAATGTAAATCCGCCACTAATGCATTATACACCAGTGGGAGAGGGATCGACATACAGGTTTAAATAGGAATCCCTGTATTAGATTGGGTAAGCAACTGTTTGGTTAAATTAGTACTAAGAATATCATCAAATGGAGAAACAAATATAGTACTCTCTCTCTCTCTCTCTCTCTCTCTCTCTCTCTCTCTCTCTCTCTCTCTCTCTCTGTCGCGCGCGCGCGCGCGCTCGAACGAAAAGAAGATCATAGCAAACAAAATCTCCACAGAACTATAATACTTTCATTTTTGTAGCTTTGAAGAATTTTAGTATTTTTTCCTGACGTGATTGAAATTTGATCCGTTGGTAAGGACACTTTACGTAAATACATTCCTCTAACATTTCTAGGAATGTATTTTTGAAAGAACCGCTGAACATTCTGGTCATTGGCCGACAAAAGAACAATGAAACACCATACAAGAATTTGCATGAACCTTTTACTTTTTATTCCTAGCAATGAGTCTAATATTAATTTCAATCTAAGGCTATTAGTTAGAAATCTGCTTGATACATGAATAACATAATTGCATAATACACGATGACCTGCCAATAAAGGGGGGGGGGGCGTGGGGGATACGACTCTATGGTCACAAACTTAAGTGACAGAAAAGAAGCGAAAACAGGTTTTGTAAAATTTAACCTACAATGTAATTATCAAAATAATAAAAGAACAACGTGAGAGGAACTTACAGTATAATGAAGATAATCCAAATTAGTTCTTATCTTGTTGTTCGTCCGTCGATTCGACGATGACCTTTTAGTCATCCAAGGGATGGTTCTGTTCTGTGCGTGCGCAGGTGCTGATAAGACCAACACTTGCACGGAATGTTCGTTTGCATAATGGGCAGCGGATGAGTTCCACTTATGGAGAAGACATCTCCACTAGGTTGATATCACGTGCTTCTCTGACTTGCATCTTAAGCTCTTCAGCTGCTGTACTGCTAGATTCCCACAACTTAGAGCCTTTTTGCACGGAGGAAAAGCAAGTGACTGGATCACCTGCTATTTGCTTCCAGTAATCAAGATTAATGATCAAGGCATTCAATGCAACTTTCAGATCGTCTTGAAGCGTTTCTTCTGACCTCCGTGGGATTGCTGTCGTTGCTGTAGCTCTGGAACTTTGTCCTGCCACTTGATGTTGAGGATTTTCCTGAGACTTGTTTTTTGAAATCGGTTCAGATTCCTGGCGTGACGCTGATACACCGCCAATGTTTCGCATGCGTAAAGAAGTGCGCGGAGCACAATTTTCCGACAGACCTTTAGTTTGCTATGGAAGATGATGCCTCTCCTATCCCAAACGTTGCCATACAATCTGCCAAACGTTGCGTTTGGCTCTGACAATGCAAAGGTTCACCTCGTCATCAATAGTGAATGTGACAGTGTGCTGCCAAGGCAGGTGAAGCGGTTCACTACGTTGAAGTTTTGGCCGTTGACGTTGATGTTGAGCTAAACAAAGAGCTTTCACTGGACGGGCTAATGCAGGACTTTCAGTCTTCTTGGTACTGATGGTGAGTCCAAAGCTTGTGCAGGAGTTGGAGAGATGTCAACGCTGCAATGCACGTCGGCTTCTGAGCCAGCATTGAGGGCGCAGTCAGCAGTAAAAAAGAAATCCCTGACGGTGTCTGTCATAGCCTCGGTTTTCGCTTGAAGCCTCCTTTGATTGAATAGTTTTCCATCTGAATGGTACATGATGCCGACTACAACCTCTCCGTATCTGAAAGCATTAGTCATGGTGGCGGAGAACACTAGACTAAACAGTGTCGGTGCCAGAACACAACCCTGCTTGACTCCATTTGTTACTAGGAATGGCTCATACGTCTCTCCATTGCTATGGATGCCATTGTGGAACAATTGCACCCTGGATTTTAAAACATCTTGGTCATCCGTACTTGGCCATTACCTTCCACGAGCCTTTTCTGCTGACAGTATTTAAGGCCTTTGCCAATTAGACGTAGATAAAGAAAAGGTCAGTGTGTTTATCTTGACATTTTTCTTGTAGCTGCCTCGCAGCAAACACCATGTAGATGGTATCACGTTCTTTTCCACACTGGCTTTCTGGCAGTAGTCCCTGGTCAAGGTGTGTAATGAAGCGGTTTTGTAGGAGTCTGGCGAGTATCTTTCCGCAGGCCTGACAGTTCCCTTTGCGCTTATACAGGTGGATAATGGAAGCATCTTTGAATTTCTTGGGGATCTTCTCTTGCTGCCACATCAGTAAAACAGTTGCTGGAGCCTTTCTGTCAGGACTGTACCCCCTTCCTTGAAGACTTCAACTGGGATGGAGTCTGAACCAGGTGCTTTGCCACTGGCGAGCAGATGAATCGCTTTCTGTGTCTCCAGCAACGTTGGAGGATCATCTTGTGCTTCGTTGATGGGTCATTGGGGAAACGACTGATGGTTTCATCGTTGATGGATGAAGTGCGGTTAAGAACGCTGTCAAAGTGTTCAGCCCATCATTGAGTAATCTTTTCTTTGTCAGTACTTAGTATGTTCCTGTCTGCGCTGAGAAGGGGGGTTGATCCAGAGGATGTAGGTCCATGCACATCTTTTTGGGCAATGTAGACGTTCTTCGAAGGCATTTTAAAGTCCTGTGGAAACAAAAAGTCCATTCCAATTTTCAATACGGGAAATGAACTGGTCCTACATGAACCGACAGGTCGTCAAGTTGGCGTTTTCCAGAATTCTTTCGAATAATTTATAACAGTTCCAGAATAATATTCGAGTCCAAATGATGAGCACTTTCTCTCACCACTATAGAGTCCAAACAAAATGCATCTGCAGGCTTACAACATAAACACTAAGAGTGTAAATGACTCCAGAAATCGGAATGAAACTGAATTCTTGATTTTGTCCTTATCCAAACTGTATATTGCAATTGTAGTTCGCAAACGACCCCATGTGACAACATTCACTATTGATTTACGACAAATTTCGTGCATTTGCTTGACCAGCCTCGAAAATGCAAACAACATTCGAGCGAACTTCGCATTTAGTGTACAATTAACTGGCATCAGTAAGTCTGAGCGCCTCAATCCTAACAGCACTGTTAATTAGTTTGGAGTGTTACGGCTCGTTTGTTCTGAAACTGAGTAACAAAAATGCTAAACAAACAACTTCAGTAAAACTCAAGAAATATATTTCCCAAGAATACAAAGTGAAAAATATAAAAAAAGAACTTAATTTATTGTGAATTAAATCCCAAATAAACCAAAAACAACTTTAAAAGTATATACTGTAAAGAATGAATTACATGTCTTGAATGTACTGATGTACAAACAACCTTGAATGGATTCAAAATAATCGCAAAAGTTTTAGTCAAAAATGCCAACGAACACTTTGCAATTTCAATAAATAATTTCCATAATTCCTCTGAAATTATATCTGAACTCAACCAAAAGCGATTTCACACAGACTGATATGAAAATTGCTCGATCTTCCTCATAGATTCCTTATATACAGACTGTATCCTAAGTTACCACACAAAAAGAAGTTCCATCAATTAAGTAAATAATGTCAGGTCTGTATAAGTATAAGGTTGAAAACAAGGGAAAGCCAAGTTCTGTTTTTTGCCCAAAGATGTACTCCAAATTGATGTTTGCATGGGAACAGCAGGAACGCGCACACAGTTACTAAATAACAACGGTATTTCGAGAATAGTTGTAAATGCCCGTTTCAAGCATCGCATCTAACAAAAAGAGTCATAGAGAGAAAAGAATTTCAACATTATATGACCAGGACACACAGCGACTATCATAAAATGGGTGTGTACCACATAATCAAGACAAGACTTAGTTCGCTGAACACTAATGACCTCATGGACGACAAGATTGCCTATAATGCTAGCGGAGTACTTCATTACAATCTGTAGTTTCTTTCGAATAACTGCTAATCGAAAGATGATATATAGACAGCTGGCTTAGAATGTCAAACCTGTCAGCAAGGTTGAACATCTTGAGCGACCACACAGGGTCGGTGGCCCGGCGTAACCGATCCTTCATTTTCTCTCGGCGCATATAGGTACTGCATAAGTATATCTTATGTCAGGCGTTGCACTTCCAGACCAACTCGTCGCATCAAATGTGTATACATTTCTAGCAATGCTGACATTTTATGAATGTCATAAACATATTTCTTACCTGTGAGCCGCGTTGCACCACCATTTATGGCAGCCATAAAAATCAGCAACCCACTCAATGCGACGTGTGCATGTACTCTCGCTCACGGAAAGCTAAATTTTTTTGTGCGTGGCTAGTGTACGATTTAACCACTCCACAATGCCGTAAGAACGCACTCTGCAAAATCACAGCAATGAGCTTTTTTTAAAAAAAAATCAAATAAGCATAATATATTTTTATTCGTTTTGTTAAAATAGTATATTTCAACATGACCCGATTTCTGGTATTTCCGGCTTTTATGTAGGCCAACCAAACTTGTAAACAAGTCCATTTCTTTTGTGAGAATTTGAATTTATTAGAGAAAAAGATATCAAAGTAAATAAAGTCTGACTAAAACATTATGACTTAATTTCTAGAAAATCGTCGTTATTTTAGTTGTGCGAGATATTCCTGAAAATTTTACTTTCATTACGATGTTAGTCGACATCAAAACACAATACACTGCGCCGTTAGTTACACCCTAACGCACATAACATAAATAGCGTCGAGGTCTTACAAGTAGAATTACGGTTGTCACCCGAGCGCGACGTTTTCTCACCCAAGCGACAGAGAAATCTAGCTGTTTTGCTAACCTTGCTTTTCTTATCTCAGTCATCTCAGACCAATCGTCTCAGTCATGATGTCCACGCGCTCAGAACTACTTTTAACCACAAAAAAAACCTTCTCGTCTTCTGCTGTGCCATAGTTGTTCTCAAATAAAACAACAACAACAACAAAATAATATAAAACCAAAACATAGTTAATTAAGGTCAATCTGTCTTAAAAACACACCAAAACAAAAACATTTTGATAGAGAAAAATACACACACGCATACTACTTCGATGTTTTTGACATTATGTTAGTTCGTTCAAACTAGCATGGTCAAGTTTATCCTATATCCAGGACTAGCTCAGTACATTTTCAGATCATTAAATGTAGCTAAATCAACTGATTTAGTTATAAACACTTCGCGTGAAACATTGTATATACTGTTAGCTACATTTAATGAAGCTGACCTGAAAATTTACTGTGCTACAGATAGGATAAAATTCTCAATGGTGTTTGAAATGAATTGTCAGTAAACACAGATCCATGCACATAAGACTATATACCTATACACTTCATAGCATCCCAACTCTCTAAACAACAACGGAAAACTTAGCAACAACCAGAAATGTGTTATGTTAAACATGCTCTATTATAATTTTGTTAAGCATCTCCGTTGTGCTCCAGCTGAATATACCTGCAATATTTAGTGACAAATAATACACTTACCAGTCAGAAGGAATCATTTATCCCTCAACACACTAATCCATAAGCAAATTTCACTGCATCACTTGCCATATTTCCAAGACAGAAATATAAATTTTCAAAGAATCCGTGAGCTTGAAAGTTTAGCACATTGTATTTGGAGGGTGACGAGGGTCTTTTATACTGGAGTATGGGGTACTCAAAATTGGAAATGGTAAAATGAAACATTTCTTTCTAATAAATTTAACTATTTATTGTTAATTTCATATAAGATCCATGTATTAAATGTGATAATACCTCATTACTATGCGTCGTTTTATGCTGTTATTTTTCTTTGCTCACGCGTATGAACTGAGTACTTCGGACGCAACGGTCACGCCACAGCCCTCATTAGCTTATTTGTATTCATGCGTCACATGTAAACATTGCGAGGTGCACACTTTTAAAAGAGTTTTTTTTAACTTTAAAGGATAATATTGGGTGAGAAAAATAATCTACGTTAGGGTTTGGACCGAGACTATGAAATCCCAGCCGCGGGGTTACATTATATATCTCCCCACTCGGACAAGCCTCGTGGGGAGACAAATAATATAACCCCTTGGATGGGATTTCATTGTTTCCGTCCAAACCCCAACATAGATTCTATATATCTCGGTAGGCTAAATTGGCGAACTTAGCATGTTTCCGACTTTTGGAGCCCGTAACTTCAGTTTGGTACAATGCAGAAAAGTCAATGATGGCTTGATGAATAGAAAAATATCTCTGGTGTAATGCACACAAAAGCCATGGAGTATTGTTGTGTGCCTTTAAAGATGGAAATAGCAGAAGGACATCGAGGGCCATTGGTGGAACCAAGTATTTGGAAGTTACGTACCTTCTTTCTTGTACAGTATGATAGAGAGGGTCCTATGTCAGAACGAGTCATGGGGTAATCTAAGGTATGTTGTCACTCTGTGTGATTGTTTCCTTCAGATTTTTGATTTATTTTTTTTCCTTCTCAACATCAAACTGGAGTCGAGCACCTGTGATACGTGTGCTACATTTTCTCGCAAAATTGGAAACTTGGATTAAAATGCAGAATTCTTAAAAATTGTACATTTATTTCTTTGAAATAAATGTATTTATTTGTACAATGCTAAAATATATATAGAGCAAATAAGATTTTCCGGGTAACAGGTTCAAGAATGTCATTGAGTGGGTCTCCATGTTGACATTTAGAATACACATTTTCATATGCATTTCGAGTCGAATGCAGTTTACGAATATCACTTTTCTTAATTTAAAGTACGACCGTTCTATCCTGATAAAAATGTCTGCAGAAATGACGTATCGTTGCGCAGAATTACCCAACACGAAAAATGGACCGACATGTTATATATATAAAAAAAAAGTCACACATCTGAAGAAGGCATTCAACACAGGCTATTTCAGTAATAGGTTTCTATTGTTAGAATTTGATTCTACATACCTTTAAGTGGCAAGTATTCA
Organism: Unio delphinus; assembly: GCA_029339505.1. Classification (NCBI taxonomy): domain Eukaryota; kingdom Metazoa; phylum Mollusca; class Bivalvia; order Unionida; family Unionidae; genus Unio; species Unio delphinus. The sequence continues at coordinate 7,861,425 of JAQISU010000117.1, forward strand.
CTTCGTTTGGATTCTTATACATCCAGACTCTTTTGGAAGGTCGTTATTAAGACGCCCCGAGAATCAATGTTAAACTGCTCATTTGAACATAACGGTGTGATCCAGTACAATCCGGATTGAATGTAGCACGCTGTCGTGTCACAATATAAGTTAAGCAAACTGATAAACAAATTCGTACTACCCTATATTGTGACGATTCTACTCGATGTGATCTTTTCTTGGCCCAAGTATAGTATAGTATAGTATAGTATAGTATAGTATAGTATAGTATAGTATAGTATAGTATAGTATAGTATAGTATAGTATAGTATAGTATAGAACAGAATACGCTAAGCTTGTATGTGAGATAACAAAGAAGATAAAAATGGTCATGAAAATCACATAAACTTTGATACAATGATAGTTACATCTAAATTGCTCTCAAATTTCGTACCATAAAGTTACATCGACTGTGACAAATGTACGCTACATTAATTACACTTTTTTAATGGATTAAATCGGAAACTTAAAGAAATAAGCTGAGAGCTGTATGCATGTATAGTATAGTATAATATAGTATAGTATTCGGCCACCATTATAAAAGACCATTTAGATCGATAATTTTCATCTGGATGTTTATTGATGACAGTTAAGGTGCAGAACATTCAATAATCAGGATTCGATAGCCTTTGATTAAAGAAAATTAAAATGTTAAACTGTAAAAGAACAATTTGATATTAATTTGAAATGATAAATGCACAAACATGGCCCTTGTGACTTTTACAATAGTTGAAGATCGCTATATAAGTCTTTACAAATGTGCGTCTTCACACTGGCAAAGTAATGTCTCCCTTCCTAACATGTACTTTTTTTCCTAACATGTACTTTTTTCAATGCACTGACTTAATTGTACAAAACAGGACCATATCAACATTTCGCTGCATTTCCAAACAAAATAAATTGCTACAACGATGCTAGTTTTACATGTCAGACATCGACGCTGATATTTGTTTTTGGCGCCAGAAATAGTACTAAAACAAAATAATATGTGATATGTCTTACTGTAAAACTACAACAATCAATGCAGATGTATCGTAAATATCAAAGTAATACATAGCTAGATGAAGACCGCTGAAAGTTTTTAACTAACGAGTCTGATGTTTTATACAAAAAACAAACCCACAGAAAAACGTCACTATTAAAATTTGTGACAACATCAAATAATCATATAAGTACTATAAACATATACAGTAGCGTCACTAGGGTCGGTGTTAGTCCAACACGGTAAGGCATACCACATGTTAATTTTGTTTTAGGGCTATGTCTTACAAACCCAAATAACGGGCTAGCATAGGGTGCTCCGATGTCGGTTAACATCGGAACGAGTAATCAAAGTTTCAGAAAAAATAAGGTACAACCTGTGCCATTACAATTTTTAAATGAAACAACTTGCTTCAACTCTTCTATACTGGCAATGTGTATCATAGGGCAAATGTAATATTAACTTATCTGCAAACCATTCAAATATATGTGTTACCTCACAATAATATATATATATATATATATATATATATATATATATATATATATATATATATATATATATATATATATATATATATATATATATATTGCTATGTAAAAACTTGTATTACAAACCCAACGTCTGTCAACTTTGCTACAGAGGCTCCCGAAGTCCATCCTATCTTAAGAAATGAAGTGAGAAAAATATGTCCAACTGAATAAATAATTTATCCAGAGCTCAACTCAAAATTCAGACTTTTCTGGTCTCTTTCTGATCCTTCACGTCGCCATTTTAATAGCCCAGACTATCATTTTTCGAAGACTGTTAGAAAAATGAAGTACAACCAATACAGACTTTTTTTCCGGTGACAATGTAATACGGACGTAGCAATGTCAATCGACTTTCGCTGACAGACCTGATATACCCCACTAATGTAATGAAAATGCTATTCTGAAAGCTATAAAATAAACCCATTTAATGCCATCATGGATATCCTTGATGAACCACATGCAATATTAAAGACATAACAAAATATGTGAAGAAAAAATATGTGTAAAAGCAAACAGACAAAACTAAACCACTTTAAAAAATATGCTAAAATATATTATAAAGTCATTCGCTTTAAATTATGTTTTCCTCTGTGCAACAAGACGGAGAAAAAGCTCCAAGATGTCGTACATCAATTCTCGATGTGTGATTCTCGCACCAGTGTTCACCGTATGTAACTAAAAAAATAACCGTAAGATATGTATAATGTAAGAAAACATTCTGCGCAAGCAGCACGGTTTCCCCCTCGTATTCCAAGTTTTAATTAATATAGTGTACGGATGGGCGTTACCAAAGCACAATACTGATTACTGGCGTCATACACTGTCTCCAGTCTTCGGTGGAATAGATCCATGTGTGTGTGTGTGTGTGTGTGTGTGAGAGAGAGAGAGAGAGAGAGACAGAGACAGACAGACAGACAGAGAGAGACTTTATTTTACGAGTGGCAATACAGATGGTCAAAATGGCCGCAGCTTTACTTAATGTCAGATTGGCACCATTTTAATTTAGAATCATCAAGACAATAAGAACTCTACTGGAGAAAACCCTTACGTTAATATAAGCAACGATAACAAAATTTAAAGATGTCGCTGTGTGATGGCAATATTAGAGATTAGACAAGCACATTTTTATTTCAGACCAGCTAGACATAAAACGTAACTCTTTCAGGGAACATTCCACAATGATATAACCCTCTTTTCAGCAATTACAGGATATGTATGGTTGTCACAATACAAATCATAATGGAAGTCTCTCTGGGACCATTTTCATTTAAGAATGTTTTCTTAATCAAGTCATGCAATATGTATCAACTCCAGCAATACACTGTGTTTTTAGATAAGAATTCTTTATTTCAAACAGTATAGTCTATTTATCGAAATTAAAATCTATACTTACTTTAAACATTAAAGCAAAGGCGTGTTATTGGTACAAATATACACATGTACAAGTACTGAATGTGCCTTCGGTTGCATGAGACAATAATGATTAGATGCATTAAAGAGCAATTTGACCCATCTACCCATTATGTCATACAGACTGATTCTTTGTTCTAATGTTCTGATTCCATAAATGACATTAATGAAATCAGTATAAAAACAAGAATCAAACCTACCATTATATACCCAATTGGGGGCCCCGAGTGGCAGAGTAGTCTAAAGGGCACTACGTTACGCATCACTGTCATCTCACCTCTGTCTGTATAGATTGGAGTCTCAGATTCGAATAATGTTAGTATGTGATAAAGCTTGCCAGTAGTTTCACGTTGGTCGGTGGTTCTTTCCGGAGTTTTCTCGGGTTCTTCCTCCACCAATGATACTGGCCGCCACGTATAGCCTATCGTGTGCTGAAAAAATGGCGTTAAAACCCTACAACAACAATAACAACAACTATACCAAACTAATTTTAATGCATCTTGACAGATTACTTTCTCAATGCAGTTATTTTTTTTATATTACTTGATTGATTGAATTTTAACGGCGCACCAGCACGTTTAGGCAATTTAGCGCCATACAATAGGTTATATGTTTATAAATACGAAAGGTTTAATATCGACCAGCGATAGAAAAAACCACATTAGTTAAATATAAAATGGTAAGATGTTGGTAACAGGAACATATGAAGCTTCCCAATCAACGGGAGATGTAAATGGTGTATATTGATGAAAATATGTTGAAAATAAGAGGCCGTATTTGCATTAGATAAAAATATTCTATGTAATGGCATACAAGTTATAGTTTAAAATAAAGATTTACTTCCTTCAGGAAATCTAAAATACGAGTAATTTGTACAGTATCAAAAAGTTCCTTCATGCCATATACATTATAGTATTTATCACGCGTAGGTTGCAGGTCGGAACAGTCGGTCATAAAGTGCTTAACAGTGAATGGTTCATTGCAAGAAACGCACTCTGTTGGATCTTCACCTTTTAGTATGTGGGAGTGGGTAACGTATGTATGACCGATTCTGAGTCTTGCAATGACAACCTCCTCCCTACGGATAGTTCTGTAGGAAGGTGTCCATTCTCCCAGGGTTGGTTTGATGGCATGAAGTTTGTTATTGACTACATCATCCCATGACGCCTGCCACTTCTGTCGTATGTACTTTTTGATAAAAGGTTTAAAATCAGTAAACGGTAATTTAAAATCCGATGGTACTTGGGATAGAGCCATCTTAGGAGCCCGGTTTGCCTCTTCATTACCTCTAATACCAATATGGCTAGGTAACCAACAGTATACTATATTGTAGGAGGTACTAATCTCCGAGTTTTTGACGAGAATATTGACTAATAATGGATTATCCAGTTCTCTATTGTGTAGCGACTGAAGCACTCTTAATGAGTCACAGAAGATAATGCTATTTAAAATGCGTTTTTGTTCGATAAATTTCAGAGCAAGGTCTATTGCTCTGATTTCCGCTGAAAATATGGACGCATCGTTTGGCAAGCGCACTTTGGTTATGTGTTTGCCACTAACGAAGGCTGCAGCAGCTTTTTTTATCAACCTTTGATCCATCAGTATAAAATTTAGTGTAATTTGTAAATTCGTTCAGAAGTTCATGATAATAGTTTATGAATATGACAGGGTTTGTCTCAGATTTAATCCCATCGTGTAAAGTAAAAATCACTTTGGGTTGCTCAAGGAGCCAAGGTGGTGTTTTCGAGACAAACGTTTTCTGAACTGTAGAGAGATTACTTTTGATATTGTCAAGGCTGGATGATGTTCTTATGCCAAATGAAGGTATGTCATTTGGTTTATTTTCATACAAAGTTTTGTATTTTGGTTGAAAAACGGCCGAAAAAGCAGGGTTCAGAGGGTCTGATCTTAATTTGAGAGCGTATTGTGCAGAAAGCATTTCTCTGCGATGTGATAAAGGTGGTTCATTCACTTCCGCGAGAAGGCTTTCACATGGAGATGTCTTAAATGCTTCTAGAGCGAGTCTTATTCCCTGATGGTGAAATGAGTCTAGCATTTTCAAATATGACATCCTATATTACAGTTACATAATAGGTATTCAATGATTAACTGACAAACAAAAGTTACAAAACTGTTTCCTTGACTGCGCTATCAAACAGAAGTTAAGACTACCATAATATTGCCTCTGAGAAACAATGCTGAAACGTATTCATGAACATTTCAGATACACGGACATTTGTTAAGATAAATGGCTATTAAAAAATAAGACGCGGGGCTTTCTACCCAGCAAATTATTCAGAGACTCTCATGCCAAGCAGTGGAGACAATCTCAAATTTTACTCATTAGTATGGTAATCGCTGAATACAAGGAGGATGACCGGTACATGTCATTTTTATTGTTGCCCGTCTCGATAACAAAACATCTGCCATTTTTTTCTTCTGGATAACAGAACACATTTGACAGGTATTTTCTTTATTTACCATTCAATAGACGAAACGTTTCGTGAACGTTTACAGGTCCAACACGAAACCATCTCGTTTAATATATGTGAGAGCCTTAATGTTGATATGAGATCTGGAAGAGACAGGATTGTGATCAGGAGAACTGTCGAAACTGATTGGCAACAATTGTCCTGATAGATGAAGCAGTATTAAAAACAGAAAAGAAACACGTATGCCGGTGAAAGAGGCGTATATAATAAACACGTGTCCCATGTTTTAAAAAAGGAGTCACAGCAATTTTATCCTAAGATGGGGATTAAAAAAGTATTGGCCGAGAAAACACTGACGCCAAAGTGATCTCAATTTATCAATAACCTTTTCGTGACCCCACTCTACTATTTATAGCCAGTATCTCACTAAAGGATATCACGTAATGCAACATTTTTTTTTACCGGTCAGCATAACTTAAATAACATCAACTCGCTGAAGCTATTCAGTCGACTTCATTACATTAAAAATCAAAAGAAATTACAAGAGTTGTGCGGGAACACAACTTCCTGCATGCGATGAAAACTCGATGCGTGCTGACAGACACCACAATTTTAACCTTGCTGAACCAGCTGTCGTCCTCGCCTGGAAACAAATATATATCTCCCTGCCATTTAAAGCAAACAAAACAATAATTAAACTCAGCAAGAGGTCAATGTCAGGAGTCTATTAGATCTGCACAAAACTAAAGTCCAGACCAAGAAAAGATTTCAATTGAGTTATAAAGCATCCATTCATTCTGGACATCTATCACACATTGTACTAGCTGCTTTTCTAAAGGAACTGTTATGATACATGATTTTAACAAATGTAGATTTCTTTGTGAAGGAAGAAGCGACCTGAAGGAATTTATGTTGATGCGCTCTCTCACATTTGCTGGGTTGGTTTGGCCACCTCCGGTCCGTGGCTGGTTTAGCAATCTTTAAACTAATCGAATGGGGGTAAGTGCTAGATGAAACATCGGTTCTATTATCACCGTGTCTTACCAGTCTTCTCTATATCAAGTAACAAAAGTTATTTTGACTGCTCCAGACTTCAACTGGGATGGAGTCTGAACCAGGTGCTTTGCCACTGGCGAGCAGATGAATCGCTTTCTGTGTCTCCAGCAAGGTTGGAGGATCATCTTGTGCTTCGTTGATGGGTCATTGGGGAAACGACTGATGGTTTCATCGTTGATGGATGAAGTGCGGTTAAGAACGCTGTCAAAGTGTTCAGCCCATCATTGAGTAATCTTTTCTTTGTCAGTACTTAGTATGTTCCTGTCTGCGCTGAGAAGGGGGGTTGATCCAGAGGATGTAGGTCCATGCACATCTTTTTGGGCAATGTAGACGTTCTTCGAAGGCATTTTAAAGTCCTGTGGAAACAAAAAGTCCATTCCAATTTTCAATACGGGAAATGAACTGGTCCTACATGAACCGACAGGTCGTCAAGATGGCGTTTTCCAGAATTCTTTCGAATAATTTATAACAGTTCCAGAATAATATTCGAGTCCAAATGATGAGCACTTTCTCTCACCACTATAGAGTCCAAACAAAATGCATCTGCAGGCTTACAACATAAACACTAAGAGTGTAAATGACTCCAGAAATCGGAATGAAACTGAATTCTTGATTTTATCCTTATCCAAACTGTATATTGCAATTGTAGTTCGCAAACGACCCCATGTGACAACATTCACTATTGATTTACGACAAATTTCGTGCATTTGCTTGACCAGCCTCGAAAATGCAAACAACATTCGAGCGAACTTCGCATTTAGTGTACAATTAACTGGCATCAGTAAGTCTGAGCGCCTCAATCCTAACAGCACTGTTAATTAGTTTGGAGTGTTACGGCTCGTTTGTTCTGAAACTGAGTAACAAAAATGCTAAACAAACAACTTCAGTAAAACTCAAGAAATATATTTCCCAAGAATACAAAGTGAAAAATATAAAAAAAGAACTTAATTTATTGTGAATTAAATCCCAAATAAACCAAAAACAACTTTAAAAGTATATACTGTAAAGAATGAATTACATGTCTTGAATGTACTGATGTACAAACAACCTTGAATGGATTCAAAATAATCGCAAAAGTTTTAGTCAAAAATGCCAACGAACACTTTGCAATTTCAATAAATAATTTCCATAATTCCTCTGAAATTATATCTGAACTCAACCAAAAGCGATTTCACACAGACTGATATGAAAATTGCTCGATCTTCCTCATAGATTCCTTATATACAGACTGTCTCCTAAGTTACCACACAAAAAGAAGTTCCATCAATTAAGTAAATAATGTCAGGTCTGTATAAGTATAAGGTTGAAAACAAGGGAAAGCCAAGTTCTGTTTTTTGCCCAAAGGTGTACTCCAAATTGATGTTTGCATGGGAACAGCAGGAACGAGCACACAGTTACTAAATAACAACGGTATTTCGAGAATAGTTGTAAATGCCCGTTTCAAGCATCGCATCTAACAAAAAGAGTCATAGAGAGAAAAGAATTTCAACATTATATGACCAGGACACACAGCGACTATCATAAAATGGGTGTGTACCACATAATCAAGACAAGACTTAGTTCGCTGAACACTAATGACCTCTTGGACGACAAGATTGCCTATAATGCTAGCGGAGTACTTCATTACAATCTGTAGTTTCTTTCGAATAACTGCTAATCGAAAGATGATATATAGACAGCTGGCTTAGAATGTCAAACCTGTCAGCAAGGTTGAACATCTTGAGCGACCACACAGGGTCGGTGGCCCGGCGTAACCGATCCTTCATTTTCTCTCGGCGCATATAGGTACTGCATAAGTATATCTTATGTCAGGCGTTGCACTTCCAGACCAACTCGTCGCATCAAATGTGTATACATTTCTAGCAATGCTGACATTTTATGAATGTCATAAACATATTTCTTACCTGTGTGCCGCGTTGCACCACCATTTATGGCAGCCATAAAAATCAGCAACCCACTCAATGCGACGTGTGCATGTACTCTCGCTCACGGAAAGCTAAATTTTTTTGTGCGTGGCTAGTGTACGATTTAACCACTCCACAATGCCGTAAGAACGCACTCTGCAAAATCACAGCAATGAGCTTTTTTTTAAAAAAATCAAATAAGCATAATATATTTTTATTCGTTTTGTTAAAATAGTATATTTCAACATGACCCGATTTCTGGTATTTCCGGCTTTTATGTAGGCCAACCAAACTTGTAAACAAGTCCATTTCTTTTGTGAGAATTTGAATTTATTAGAGAAAAAGATATCAAAGTAAATAAAGTCTGACTAAAACATTATGACTTAATTTCTAGAAAATCGTCGTTATTTTAGTTGTGCGAGATATTCCTGAAAATTTTACTTTCATTACGATGTTAGTCGACATCAAAACACAATACATACGCCGTTAGTTACACCCTAACGCACATAACATAAATAGCGTCGAGGTCTTACAAGTAGAATTACGGTTGTCACCCGAGCGCGACGTTTTCTCACCCAAGCGACAGAGAAATCTAGCTGTTTTGCTAACCTTGCTTTTCTTATCTCAGTCATCTCAGACCAATCGTCTCAGTCATGTTGTCCACGCGCTCAGAACTACTTTTAACCACAAAAAAAACCTTCTCGTCTTCTGCTGTGCCATAGTTGTTCTCAAATAAAACAACAACAACAACAAAATAATATAAAACCAAAACATAGTTAATTAAGGTCAATCTGTCTTAAAAACACACCAAAACAAAAACATTTTGATAGAGAAAAATACACACACGCATACTACTTCGATGTTTTTGACATTATGTTAGTTCGTTCAAACTAGCATGGTCAAGTTTATCCTATATCCAGGACTAGCTCAGTACATTTTCAGATCATTAAATGTAGCTAAATCAACTGATTTAGTTATAAACAATTCGCGTGAAACATTGTATATACTGTTAGTTACATTTAATGAAGCTGACCTGAAAATTTACTGTGCTACAGATAGGATAAAATTCTCAATGGTGTTTGAAATGAATTGTCAGTAAACACAGATCCATGCACATAAGACTATATACCTATACACTTCATAGCATCCCAACTCTCTAAACAACAACGGAAAACTTAGCAACAACCAGAAATGTGTTATGTTAAACATGCTCTATTATAATTTTGTTAAGCATCTCCGTTGTGCTCCAGCTGAATATACCTGCAATATTTAGTGACAAATAATGCACTTACCAGTCAGAAGGAATCATTTATCCCTCAACACACTAATCCATAAGCAAATTTCACTGCATCACTTGCCATATTTCCAAGACAGAAATATAAATTTTCAAAGAATCCGTGAGCTTGAAAGTTTAGCACATTGTTATTCTCTGGGCGCCGCATATTTGGAGGGTGACGAGGGTATTTTATACGGGAGTGTGGGGTACTCAAAATTGGAAATGATGAAAGGAAACATTTCTTTCTAATAAATTTTAACTATTTAATGTTAATTTCATATAAGATCCATATATTAAATGTGATAATACCTCATTACTATGCGGTGTTTTATGTTATTTTTCTTTGCTCACGCGTATGAACTGTGTACTTCGGACGCAACGGTCACACCACAGCCCTCATTAGCTTATTTGTATTCATGCGTCACATGTAAACATTGCGAGGTGCACACTTTTAAAAGAGTTATTTTAACTTTAAAGGATAATATTGGGTGAGAAAAATAATCTACGTTAGGGTTTGGACCGAGACTATGAAATCCCAGCCGCGGGGTTACATTATATGTCTCCCCACTCGGACACCCCACTCGGACAAGCCTCGTGGGGAGACAAATAATATAACCCCTTGGATGGGATTTCATTGTTTCCGTCCAAACCCCAACATAGATTCTATATATCTCGGTAGGCTAAATTGGCGAAATTTGCATGTTTCCGACTTTCGGAGCCCGTAACTTCAGTTTGGTACAATGCAGAAAAGTCAATGATGGCTTGATGAATAGAAAAATATCTCAGGTGTAATGCACACAAAAGCCATAGAGTATTGTTATGTGCCTTTAAAGATGGAAATAGCAGAATGACATCGAGGGCCATTGGTGGAACCAAGTATTTGGAAGTTACGTACCTTCTTTCTTGTACAGTATGATTGAGAGGGTCCTATATCAGAACGGGTCATGGGGGTAATCTAAGGTATGTTGTCACTCTGTGTGATTGTTTCCTTCAGATTATAGATTTTTTTTCCTTCTCAACATCAAACTGGAGTCGAGCACCTGTGATACGTGTGCTACATTTTCTTGCAAAATTGGAAACTTGGATTAAAATGCAGAATTCTTAAAAATTGTACATTTATTTCTTTGAAATAATGTATTTATTTGTACAATGCTAAAATATATATATATATATATATATATATATATATATATATATATATATATATATATATATATATATATATATATATATATAGCAAATAAGATTTTCCGGTTTACAGGTTCAAGAACGTCATTGAGTGGGTCTCCATGTTGACATTTAGAATACACATTTTCATAGGCATTTCGAGTCGAATGCAGTTTACGAATATCACTTTTCTTAATTTAAAGTACGACCGTTCTATCCTGATAAAAATGTTTGCAGAAATGACGTATCGTTGCGCAGAATTACCCGACACGAAGAATGGACCGACATGTTATATATATATGTATATATATATATATATATATATATATATATATATATATATATATATATATATATATATATATATATATATATATATATATATATATAAAAGTCACACATCTGAAGAAGGCATTCAACACAGGCTATTTCATTAATAGGTTTCTATTGTTTGAATTTGATTCTACATACCTTTAAGTGGCAAGTATTCACTTCGTTTGGATTCTTATACATCCAAACTCTTTTGGAAGGTCGTTATTAAGACGCCCCGAGAATCAATGTTAAACTGCTCATTTGAACATAACGGTGTGATCCAGTACAATCCGGATTGAATGTAGCACGCTGTCGTGTCACAATATAAGTTAAGCAAACTGATAAACAAATACATTCTATAATAGTTCATACTGGTATCTCAAAAAACTCAATGTATACAATCTTTATGACCCAGGGGGCGATAATAAAATACAACATCAATCAGCATTAAAAGCTATAGCAAAGCATATAGGCACCACACAGGCGATTATCTGTGGTGACTTCAACTGGGGGGGGCAGAACACACAGACCCTAGAGGAAAAAGGGTGCAGGAGTGGAATGCTGCATCTAAACTTATCCTTTTAAATGATGGGGCTAAAACTAGATTAAATCCTGTAAATGGTACAATGTCTGCCATAGATCTTACACTGTGTACACCTGGATTGGCTCAAATCGCGTTATGGCAAGTTGATCAAACAGATCCAATGGGGAGCGATCATTTTCCTATCTATACCCTCATACAGAGATCAGCCCAGCTTGCACCTAATGAAAGGCTACCGCATTGGAATTATAAGAAAGCTGATTGGGTCTCATTTAGACAAGCCATAGCACAATACCAACTAGAAGACGTGAAATCAAATAATATAGATATCTTTTATGACAACATAATACAAGCAATAATTAACTCAGCAACTAATGCTATCCCTAAAACAAATAGTAAACAAAAGAAAATTAGAGTTCCCTGGTGGACAGTAGAGATTCAAAATGCTAGGAAAGATAAAATTAGAGCATTAAACAAATTCAAACGCACCAAAAATACTCTCCATTTTAATGAGTATAAGGCATATGATAGCAAACTAAAACATCTTATAAAACAAACAAAGCAAAATACATGGCAGGAATACTGTAGTACATTAAATTATAAAACTACATCAAAGCAGGTATGGGATAAAATTAGAGTGATAAGGGGGAAAAAAACTCATGCTATCCCTAAAATTAAAAACATCACCAATATGCAAGAACAAGCTAAAGCATTTGCAACTCATTTTCAAAATATGTGTAGTAATACAAATCATACAACCAAATTTCAGCAACATAGAAAAGAAACTGAACTTAAACATAAACATATCTTTCAGGATCAGGGTAACAAAAACTCTAATCTAAATAAAGAAATAACATATTATGAATGGATCCAAGCATTAAAAACTAAACGTGATACCTCACCGGGTGAAGATACAATTGGATACACGATTTATAAAAATCTACCAACTAGTTTTGTTAACATAATTGTACAATTTTTAAACATGATAGGGACTACAGGTAAAATACCAACTAAATGGAAAACAGCAATTGTTATACCTATCCTTAAACCAAATAAAGATAGGAATGATGTCAACTCATATAGACCTATATCATTAACAAATAATATTTGTAAGATTATGGAAACAATTATTAATAATAGACTTAAGAAACACCTTGAAATTAATAATTTGATTACACCAAATCAATGTGGTTTTAGAAATAATAGATCTACTACAGATCAAATAGTTAAACTTGAGGCGGCAATTAAACTCGCAATTAATAGTAAAAACAAAATGAATAGGAACCTTATTGCCATATTTCTAGACATGGAAAAGGCCTTTGACCTGGTATGGACCAATGGCTTGCTAGCAAAATTAAATCAATTTGATATTACTGGTAAAATCTTTACTTTTATAAAAGATTTCTTAATTGGTCGAAAAATAATAACTAGAGTAGGTAATACCCTCTCGGAGGAACACATCCTGGAAAATGGAACCCCTCAAGGGAGTGTTCTTAGCCCCACCTTATTTAACTTAATGATTAATGACTTAGAACAGAATTTAACTTCATCGCAGATTGAACTCTCACAATTTGCAGATGACAGTGGGATATGGAGAGCAGGAAACCCTGCTAACAATAAACATATGTCTGAGTTACAAAATAGTCTAAATAATATAGGTGATTGGGCAGACAAATGGGGATTTCGTTTTTCCCATCAAAAAACAGTGGCAGTTCTGTTTACAAAACGTAGGCGTAATATTATATACCCTAAACTTACACTACAAAATCATGAAATTAAATTTGTCAAAGTAGTCAAATTCTTAGGTATGTACTTCGATCAACACTTAACATGGGCTTACCATATTAACGACTTAACTGCAAGATGCAATAAGGCTCTTAACTTAATAAAAAGTATTCAGGGTACACACTGGGGTGCTGATCAGAAAACAATTATGATGTTATACAAAGCATTAATTAGGTCAAAACTTGATTACGGTTGTCAGGTATATGGAACGGCATCGGAAACACAATTAAGCAAACTTAATAAAATACAGCGAAAAGCATTATTACTTGCTACTGGAGCTTTACCGTCTACCTCTACAGCTGAGCTACAAGTACTGACAGGAGAACCGCCTCTACGCTTGCGCAGGCAGGAACTCATGTTAAGATATGTAACTCGACTGGCGACGCATAATACACAGCACCCTACTTTAAAAGCTATTATTAAAAGTAACATTCCAACATTTAAAACAATGAAAACCAGTATATCATTTGGTAAAACGGTTCATGTTTTAGCTCAACAACTTCCGATAGACTTATTTCAGGTAGAAAAGAATCAGATTAATGCAAATGATACAATAAATCGTTTATCCATTAAAGTTGATTTTTCCTTATTAAATAAAGGAAACAAAAAACAAGAACAACAGTATCTTAATACACTGGTTTTGGAAAAATTAAACACACAGTATAAACAACATCTTCAGATCTTCACGGATGGGTCTAAAACTATTAGCCCTGATAGAACGGCAGCAGCTTGGGTCATACCAACTCGTAATGTATTCATGGGCGGTCGACTCCCAAAAGACTGCTCAATTTATACTGCAGAATTTTGGGCCATCCTTGGAGCTCTGACATGGGTTAGTTTAAATAAATCAAACAAAACATTGATTGTTAGTGACTCACTTAGTGTCCTACAATCTATTAATAATGATCATTCATACTCTAGGAAAAACTTTCTATATTTATTAAAACAAATTATACAGCTAATAAACCAACAAAACAAAAAGGTCGAATTTCTCTGGATACCATCACATATTAACGTTAAAGGCAATGAATTAGCAGATAAGTTAGCTAATGAAAAACTAAATGATCCTAATTGTGTTGCATTAAAGTATAGTCAATCAGAAATTTACAGTATAATATACAAAATGATTAATAATAAATGGCAAACTGAATGGAATACTCAAACAAAAGGGAAAGTATTACATCAGTTTATTAAAGAAATAGCAAGGACAGATAGAATATTGGGAAGCACCAGACTAGAGCAAGTTAAAATGAATAGAATCATATTAGGAAAAACAAAGCTGGCTAACAGCTTTGCTAAATACACAGGACCTTTCCCACATAATATCAATTGTTACAGCTGTAAACAACCACAGGATTTAAAGCATATATTTAATGATTGTAAACTCAATGTTAATGAAAGAATAACGCTTAAACTACAACAAGTTAAAAATAAATTACCATATACATACCCGCAAATATTAAATTTAGAACATAATAACCTCAAAACTACTGCTAAAAACATTATAAATTTCTTAACTAATTCAGGATTACTGGATAGAATATAATAGTAAACAAATATATTTATATCAATCCATGGCCCCTCTTGAAAAGCACAATCTTTGAACGAAATTTTTAAGAAACTATTAGTCATAAACCACTTCGGCCCGGGAACGTAGCACTTCCAATTCAAGTAACTAAAAGTCGTATGTCACCACATTAAAAGCGATCACAATATGTACAACATATTACCGTATATCATTACTAAAAATGCGTAAAAAATGTAAACTAATAAATTAATTAGTTGGGAGTTCGATGGTTGTGTGGGTCCGTGCTCGCTCTCCTCCTGCGGACTCAATGGCCAGTGGGCCTGTGGGGGGTGGGTGAGTACGGGTCGGTGCGACTGTTGCATTCCTATTGGATCCTATGCACAACGTCCTTAAAATCTATCTTATTATTGCAACTTTTGCAAAATGCTACGGCATATTATCGTATATCACAACTAAAAATGCATTCAAATTTCTAAACAAATATATAAATCAGTGGGTGTTCGATGGCTGAGCGGATCCGTGCTCGCTCCCCTCCTGCGGGCTCAATGGCCAGTGGGCCTGTGGGGGGTGGGTGGGTGCGGTTTGGTGTGGCTGTCATATTCTCACTGGATCCTGTATCCATTCACTCAAGACCCTATTAGATAGCACCAATAATAATAGTCTAAACATATGTAATTTTTAGCGTCCTACAAATATATTTTTCTTAATAAAATGTTTATAATATGCTAAGGCATATTACCGTATATTACAGCTAAAAATGCGTATAAATTTTAAAATAACACATAAATCACTAGAGGTTTGGTAGTTGCGCGGGCCCTTGCTCGCTTGCCCCTTGCGGACTCGATGGCCCGAGGGTCTGTGGGGGGTGGGTGGGTGTGGGTCCGTGTAGCTGTTAGAAGTATTATTAACAATATAAATATTTAAATGGTACTGTTAACAATAACTAATTATTTAATAATAATTGGTTTAAAACTAGCCTGTGACTTTGTTGGAGCTGTGATCTGGGTGGGTGTAGACACTGAGTTTCTTATGAACTTATACGCGTCTTGCGAATCTACACTCATTTGTGATCATGGTCCTGACAGAGTTTATCGCTATAACCAATAAATGTAGACTGGAAAAACCTCCATAATTATACCACCCTCCCTTCCAAACTTTCTTGTCAGAATAAAAGCTAATGGCACTCAATATTCAAAATTGTTCGATAACAACCTTGTACAGGACTACAGTGAATGTGACAATTGCTTGGACAATATTCTAAGGAATATATTTATGTCAATTCATAGCTCCTCTGGAAAGCATTATCCTTGAAAGGAGTAATTAATAATTTAAGCAAATAAAATTATCTTGCTCAAAAAATATTATAAATTTTAAAAATCCTAAAAAACATGTAAAATAGAGTTTAAAAGGCCAGTATATCTGTTAAGGGGGAGTGAATAGGAGTGGGTGTAACTAGGGAATTCATAGTGGATTCCGCGCACCTGCGATTTTACACACGCTTTTAATCATGAACCCAACAGAAAATACCGCTGCAACCACTCTAAAAATAACTAGTCCGCTCTTACAAATTTATAAATCATTTAAATAAATAGTAAATAAATCAAATAGCCAGTATATCTGTAAGGAGGGGAATGAATAGGGGTTCGTGTAACTAGGGAATTCATATGGATTCCGCGCACCTGCGGTTTTACACACACTCTTATTCATGAACCTAACAGAAAATACCGCCTCAATATCTATAAAATACATTAATCTCCTCTTAAAATACTGATAACTTTTCAAATGAATAGAAAATCAGGTAAAGTGGCCAGTGTATCTGTAGGGAGCGTGCATAGGGGTTGGTGTAACTAGGGGATTCTTAATGGATTCCGCGCACCTGCGATTTTACACACACTCTTATTCATAATCCTGACAGAGGATACCGCCTAGAAACTTTCAACTAAATTAACTGCTAAACACAATATAGCATAGCCTGGAAACACCTCCTCTAGTTAATAGCACTGAGATTCAAAATTTGATATATATATATATATATATATATATATATATATATAAATGGCTACAACAGGAAAGTGAGGACAATATTCCTACAACAACAATGAACTTGGATATGGAAGCTGTGTCATGGACCCTGAGGGAGCGTGGATGACCTAACTCTAACAGCCCTTTTTAGGGCTTATTGCCATTGTTACTCTCCTTATACTAATTTATTTTAATTTATTATATGATTTATTATTATTTCTAATTTATCTTAATTCATTTTTATTTCTTTTAATTTGTCCTAATTTATTTTAATTATTATTTTATTTTATTTATTTTATTTTATTTTTATTTTTATTTTATTTAAAAAATATATATATGTCATACTGTAACTTTTCCCACCCTCTTGTACCTCTTGAGAATAGGGGAAGATCAGTGAAACGGTGGGGACACAGGCTTTATTCTATAGGATTGGCCTGGATTGGTGACACACACGTGTTCAGCCCAGTACACCTCTGTGTACAATCCAATCAGTCTCTCAGTGAAGCTGGTGTTGACCCATTTCTCTCTTCTATTTCAAATCTCTATGTCTTTGTTTATGTTATATGTTTTTTCTATAGATAGAGAATTCTCAAGCTCGATTGGTAACAGAGAATTCCATTCGACTAACCAAATATCAATCTCAAATATGGCCCTTTTGGATCACACCCAACCAAATTTAAACTTAAATAACCTACCATGAACAAACTTGCATAGTCACTCTGACACCTTAGTGTAAGTCCTCCAAGAAGGGATTTTGCCAGTAGGATGGTGGCGATTGTATAGTACACTCTGTACTTACTTAGGGGCATAGTGATAAGCGCTAGGAAATTCGTAACTTATATAGCTTGACTCAATTGCAAAGGTGGCCTACACATAATTGGTATAGGGCATCCATTAGAAAAACTGGAATAAATTGAAATAAATCAAAAAGGGATTGCAACCTCATAGACACATATGCATACATTGCATACAATCATTATGACCTTATTAGAATCTATAAGGTAGTCTTAATCCAGGACTATCAGACCCCCGCAACACAATGTTGCAATAATAATGAAATACAATAAATAACATTAAAACGATACACAACACAACATAATATAGCACTTCCACTTTTATACATGTCTTATGGGGTTGCAAGTATAATAATAAGGGTGTGGTATTTTTTGACTCCTCGTGTTTGTTTGTTTTGGGTCCGGTTGTGCGTTCGCTGCCTTTGCGTGTGGGACGACGATGCAGTCACCCTGGAGCCTCTTGCCTTGGACCTTTCTGCCTTTTCCTCTTCCGGACATTCTGCTCGAGTTGATCGGGGAGGTGTGGATTGATCTTGCCTACCTACCCCGGGGCTTCCATTTACACCGATAGTTACTATTTAGTAATTCGGTATAACGCCCAATGAATGAATGAATATAGTAATAATTTCCCTCATAAAAAGGGAAACCTAAATGTTCAGTGATATACTGAATATAAAAGTAGCACAAATGATCCTTAGTGATCGGTTGCTACTATAAAACAAACATGACATGACATAAACAAATTCGTACTACCCTATATTGTGACGATTCTACTCGATGTGATCTTTTCTTGGCCCAAGTATAGTATAGTATAGTATAGTATAGTATAGTATAGTATAGTATAGTATAGTATAGTATAGTATAGTATAGTATAGTATAGTATAGTATAGTATAGTATAGTATAGTATAGTATACGCTAAGCTTGTCTGTGAGATCACAAAGAAGATAAAAATGGTCATGAAAATCACATAAACTTTGATACAATGATAATTACATCTAAATTGCTCTCAAATTTCGTACCATAAAGATACATCAACTGTGACAAATGTACGCTACATTAATTACACTTTTTTAATGGATTAAATCGGAAACTTAAAGAAATAAGCTGAGAGCTGTACAGTACAGTACAGTACAGTACAGTACAGTACAGGATTCGGCCACTATTGTACAAGATCATATACAGCGCCGGATTAAGCACCGTGGATGCCCATAGGCAGTCAAACTTTTGGGGCCCCAGACCAACGGTCACATGGGGGCCCCTAATGGGGCCCATAAAAGTCGAGGGGCCCATAGGCAGTTGCCTACTCTGCCTAATGGGTAATCCGGGACTGACCATATAGATCGATAATTTTCATCTAGAAATTTATTGATGACAGTTAAGGTGCAGAACATTCAATAATCAGGATTCAATAGCCTTTGATTAAAGAAAATTAATGTTAAACTGTAAAAGAACAATTTAATATTAATTTGAAATGATAAATGCACAAACATGGCCCTTGTGACTTTTACAATAGTTGAATATCGCTATATAAGTCTTTACAAATGTGCGTCTTCACACTGGCAAAGTAATGTCTCCCTTCCTAACATGTACTTTTTTTCAATGCACTGACTTAATTGTACAAAACAGGACCACATCAATATTTCGCTGCATTTCCAAACAAAATAAATTGCTACAACGATGCTAGTCTTACATGTCAGACATCGACGCTGATATTTGTTTTTGGCGCCAGAAATGTACTAAAACAAAATAATATGTGATATGTCTTACTGTAAGACTACAACAATGAATGCAGATGTATCGTAAATATCAAAGTAATACATAGCTAGATGAAGACCGCTGAAAGTTTTTAACAAACGAATCTGACGTTTTATAAAAACAAACCCACAGAAAAACGTCACTATTAAAATTTGCGACAACATCAAATAATCATATATGTACTATAAACATATACAGTAGCGTCACTAGGGTTGGTGTCAGTCCAACACCGTAAGACATGCCATATCTTAATTTTGTTTTAGGGCTATGTCTTACAAACCCAAATAACGGGCTAGCATAGGGTGTTCCGATGTCGGTTAACATTGGAACGAGTAATCAAAGTTTCAGAAAAAATAAGGTACAACCTGTGCCATTACAATTTTTAAATGAAACAACTTGCTTCAGCTCTTCTATACTGGCAACGTGTATCATTGGGCAAATGTAAAAAAAATAGCCACTGCAACGGCCCACTGACCACTCTAATAACAGGCAGGCTTACCGTATCTCTGCTGACTATATCCATAAGATGGGTAAATGACAATGATGTAGCAGATATTACATGGGCCCATTGACAACAAGAATCAACACCAGGCAGGGATTATCCCAGCTCTGTTTATGGTATAAGTATCAGAGGGGGAAATGTCAATCAACTGTCACACAGCAGATATTACAATAGAGCACTCAATTCAACACCAGGTCTGGTAGGAAGACTACCTACCGATATATTGCCATGTGTGATTGGTCAGAAACATAGTAAGAACCCTATCAATCTCTTTCTATATACATATATGATTAAAAATAATATCAATGTATGTACAAAAGTAATATACTCACTTATTGTTCTTTGCCATTTAATAAATTTAAGATACATTTCATGACAATATTGTCATGACTCATTGGTCTTAAACTATGTAACGGAATGGACCAAAAAACCATCAACTTCTGCAAAATTCAGCAGATAATTCATTTCCCCCAGAATGCAAATTGAAAATTTTAAAGGAACTAATATTATTGTGAATAAAATCCTAAACAGTCCTAAAAGTTCTATCACAAGTCCAAGGACATGATATTGAACTCCAATGTTTCAAATAAATTATATTATTGAATCTGTTGATATGCATGGAGTCTTGAACATGCTATTATGTCACTGATCTGGACTGCCATGACGTGTTAGGAGTCTTTTGGTATTTCATAATAATACAATCCAAAATGCCCTTGTCTGAATTCATTATAATTCCATATTAATGTGTTAGTCCAAGAATATTATTGAGCACTCTGTAATTCCTATGAATAATAATCTGAATAAATAATCCCACCCAAATTAAAATCTAAATACAATAATAGACTGATTTCGCTTCAGATGTTAAGAACAGAAAGAGTAATTTTTCAAGCAAAAATTATATAAAAACACAAGACACAATAATAGAACCAGGATGCAGGTCGGTCTACTCCCTAAAACATTCAAAAAGTCAATAAGTTTAGGAATTTCCATGTCAGAAACTATGTTCTAGGCTCAGAGTAAAAAAAAAACATGTTCATCTCCCAAATATAATGACATGAATATTAAACCTGTACTCTTAGATAAATATTAGCTGCGCATGATGTTGTTTTCAAAATATCAATGTCACAATAGATGTATATGAAAAAACTTTAACGTCATACATATGCAGTATAATCAGTGAAATAGTTTAAGGTATTACACATCATATATTGAAACTATATACCAGTAAACTGTTTTAATTACTGGTCATTTATTTGGAAATATTAACTTATCTGAAAACCATTCAAATATATGTTTTACCTCACAATAATACATATACATGTATATATATTGCTATAGAAAAAACGTGTTGCATGGGTAATTATATTCCAGGCATATTGGAATACAAATGCTCCTCATGAACTGTGCATGTTTTCTTTATGCTAAAGAATTCTGATTTGAGTGAACACATGGATAATCATGGAAATGAATGACTTGTTGGGGATTCAGGGTACCCACAATGACCCTGGCTAATGAGAAAGGTCATTGAATTCCATTTCACTAATCATATCTTATCAGAAAGTGTATAGTGTTTAATTTAAAAATTTAAAAAAGTATTATCATAGATCAATCTAATCAAGAATTAAAATAGGATACTATCACCTTGTCATATTTTGCAATAAGTGAGAAATGGTCAAGGTGACCATCTACAGGTGTATCTTCAGACAAGAAGATTCAAATGACAGAAATTCCCCAAATCACATATAATTTAAATGTGAAGTCAGGTAGGCATACACCAATTAAAATACAGCATATGAAGTTCCAAAAAGATTCACTAAATTTAATTGAATTAAATTTAACCAAGGTGAAAACTCTAAAACAGGCCTAGTTAAATCTACAAATTCACCCCCTCCCCTTTGATTGTCGTAACTGAAAGTATGTTTAATATCCTATTGAAGTAACTCCAAGGGTTACAGATGTATTTATCCTGCTTGTCATCCACAAATACAACAATAATTGTGCACTTATGGTAATATTAATTTGTACATGCATATATGGAACAACTCTATGGCTCTTTTTCACTATAGGACTCGTGTTACTAGTTCAGTTCTCATATTAAAGCTATACAAACACCATGATATTAAGGATTGAATAACTTTAAATTGGTAAATGCTCAACACAAACCTATATTTATCAGTATACACACAACCTTGATTACAGGTTCTGTGTAGAGAAAACCATATTGCTGCAGCAATTTTTGGATCTACATGTTCGACACGTACTTTCAAATCCGCATAAATAGTCAGATGCTAATTTCAGTAATGCATTTTCCAAACTCTGGTTTGTAAAAGGACTTAAATTCCATCAATAAAACAATTTCTCTGTTTTGTTTCATTAACAGCTATGATAAGCTCCAAAAGATTCTCTTTACTAAATTCTAACTTTCATTATAAATCACTCCTTGTAAGCCAAACCCATATATACTTTATTTTATGACCACCACTTTCTAGTGCCTAAAAGACAAAATTACTACAAACTATCATGAGCTTTTTGGTAGCCACACTTCTGCAATTACAGAGAAAACTACAGACAAAATATCCTCACGGTATTGGTTTAGGAGCCGCTAAATATCATTAGTATCAGGAGTCCTAAACTCCTCTCAATAATGTTTTTAAAGGTTTCTGTCAGTAGATTCATTTTAAAACACAATTGTAACTAAATTGTGTTTTATTGTTATTGTTGTAGGGTTTAACGCCATTTTTAAGCACACGATAGGCTATACATGGCGATCAGTATTATAGGTGGAGGAAAAACCCGGGAAAACTCCTAGAAAGAACCACCGACCCGCGAGAAGCTACTGGCAAGCTTTCTCACATAACTACATTAGCCGAATCTTAGACTCGAACCCATGCAGACAGAGGTGTGCTATAGTATAGGTTTGTATTATATGTTTATTTATTTATTTATTAAAATTTTATTTTATTTTTTTTTTTTTATTTTTTTTTTCTCTCTTTTAGTTAATTTTTTTTTTTTTTTTAATTATTATTATTATTTTTTTTTTTTTTTTTTTTTTTTTTTTTATTGATTTAACAATATTCATCAAATTTCAAATCTTTTCTTCTCTCTCGTTGTTCCGCTCTGATCATGTCTCTTTTCATTCTTCTCCGTTCCTTACGATTGGGTTCGGGCATATTGGCAAAATATTCCCGTGCATCCTCTAAATCTTGATCTGTATTTCTTTCTATTAGAGATTGTTCGGCAAAATATTCCCGTGCATCCTCATAATCTTGATCTGTATTTCTTTCTATTAGAGATTGTCCTAGTTTTTCTTTCTCCTCTTCCTGGCTATTCCCTTTTAGTTTCCTTTTTTTTGTTGGTTGTATTTCTTCCAATGGTGTTAGCTTTTGTTGTTGTTGTTGTTGTTGCTGTTCGCTTGATGTTAACTCTTTTAGTGTATCATGTTCTTTTCCTGTAGTTTCTTGTTGTTCGTAAACTTGTTCTTGATTGTTCATCATTTTTTTGTTTGATTTTTCTTTTTCTTTTTCTTTGTCTTCGTTACTTGATTTGGTTGTTGTTGTTGCTGTTGTGTCCCTTCTAGTTGTTGTTCTTTCATTCCTTCTTGTTTCTCTGCTAATATTTCATTTTCTTTATTTCTTCCCTCAGATTTTTCTTGTGTTTCATTTATGGTTTGTATCTCCATAAAAGTCTCTTCAACAAGTCTATGCTCGCTTTTTGGACATTTTCTGGGTGTATGTCCAACTGATCCACATTTCCCACATTTCCGGTCATAAATGCATCCTTTGTACCAAGTTCTTATCAGAAAGCCATGTAGAAAACAGGCTCTCTTTATCATTTTCATTTTTGATCTTTCGATTTCCATTATCCTGGTCTCATTAAAAATTTCAAAACCCTTTAATTTCCCTAGTCGGTAGTTTTCAACTTTTATCCCAAACTTTTCTTCTATCCATTCAACCACGACTTCGATTGGTATTTCCATTGGAATGCCGTCTACATGTAGTTCGCCCGTCCGTTTTTTTATTTTCCTCATTATCGGTTCTGGTTCTTGAACTATGGCTTTGTTTCCCAGTATGTAGAGTTCTCCATACTCCAGGGCAGGAGAGTTTCCACGATACCTTATGTTGTATCCGTCCTTAGTGTAGTTAATGGAGTATAGTTTCTTCATTATTTCTGGATCCATTAGTTGTAAACATACTAGGACTGATGTTGTATTTGGTATTACTTGCCCATGCATGTCAGGAAATATTATTTGCTGTGTTCCCTCTTTAAGCTTGCATTCGATATAGTCTCCGTCTTCTCTTGATACTCGTCTAGTTCTGAAATATTTCTGCAAGTTTGTCATTATTCTCCGTGACGCCATTTTTCCACGTGCAGTTCGTGCTTTCTCTATTTCCTTTCTTGTATTTTCTTTGTCTTCTTCTTTCTTCTAATTTGTCATAGTCCCTTAAACTTTTGCTCAGCACCAAGCTCCGGTGGATTTACGAGCCGTTTGCTTGGTACGAGCCATTTTTTTTTTAACTGTAGACTTCTCAACTCCGATATTAACAATCCAATCTATTCGGGCTCTTGAAACAATGTGTCCAAATAAATTACTACTCTGTTGTCCACAGACCGTGGGGGTGGGCGATTTTTTTTTTTTTTTTGCAAACAGGAAAGTTTCGCGGCACAATAAATATGTTCTAATCACTATGTAAATTGAGGCAATGCTTTTGAGTTTATTGCCGACTTTCTATGAGCAAAGGTCGTCGGCTTGCTTTGACAACAACAAATACTCGTTATTGCTGCGGCAACATCAGATAATTGTAAAACATTGATATAGAATTGTTTTATTTGTTTAGTATATGTCGGTGCTTCAAAGGTACAGTAAAACCTTTTATGACTTATGAGAGACCGCCCCTTCTGCCAGATGGTGGCTTGGTGAAACACTAACAAAAGAAATAAAAAATAATTTTAAAAAATCCGGAAATGATTCTCACTTACTAGTATTAAAGACAATGAGTTCGTTCACCCTCCAGGCATTACGGATTAACTGAAAGACAGACGACGTACTCAAACCTACACTGAAGCCCTTTCAAACAATTTCTCACTGGGACATAAGGACTATCGGAGTTTTCATACTGCAGTTTACAAATGTTACCGGACGCTGGAGTTGGAAATTTTGCACAACTGGCAGCAAGATAAATTCTTTTTAAATACTTTAGTAGAGCAATCTCTTTGTTACAAAAGATTAGTTGATGGTTCGATGTGTTTATCTCGATATATGGTTATTCAACTATACAGTAGTGTTAGTTAATGAGCAGCTTGTTTGCATACTGCATTTATCCCGAGCTCTAGTGTTACAAAGGATTAAGTTACGGTCAGTCAAAACGCGACTGTATATACAACTTTATCAGGAAAAATTGGTTATTTAAAAAAATTATTTGCATCAGCGCCGATTATTTTTGCCGATACCCGATTATACCGATTGTGCTAATAATCGGCCCGATTACGCGTACGGGCGATTAATCGGTACAGCTCTAGATGAAACTGGAATCAATACTGGGCATTCACCTCCAAGAGTTGTATGTGGCAAGGATACTCAGGCACAAGCAGTGGCATCAACAAGATCACAAAATGTAACCATTATTGGGTGTGGCAATGCGCTTGGAAACCACATCCCACTATACTTTGTCTCCCTGGGTAGAAGTGGAATACCCAGTGGTTAGACGGTGCTCCTCCAGGATCTGTTGGTGAGATGTCAGACAGTGGTTGGTCAAACGGAACCATATTTCATAATTACATCACCAAACACTTTGCAAAGCATAGTGGAATAGCTGATGGGAAAAACTCACAGCCCACCCTGATATTGTATGATGGTCATAAATCACATATATCTTTAACACTTCTAGACTGGGTGAAAAAAAACAATGTCATTCTTTTTGTACTGCCACCTCATACAAGCCATATCACAGCCTCTGGACATTGGTATTTTGGACCCTTCAAATCGATGTACAATAATGAATGTCAGCTAGTCCTGCAGAAGAACCCAGGACAACAAGTAACAAGATATGACACTGCAAAACTTATTTGCAAACCTTACTTGAAGGCAATGTCTCCTGAAAATTTAATTTCTGCTTTCTGTAAATTGGGATATTATCTTTTCTCAAATAAGAAAATTTTGGATTCCCAGTTAGCACCATCAACCATTTACCATGTGGAGAATGATGCCAGTAACAGTAAAGAACAAATTACTGTAACCTCTCAAGCAGCAACTCAGGATAATGATAAAGAGATGTTGTTATGAATGCCAAAACATCAGAAAAAGATGAAGACATACATGAATTCTTTAAGAAGAGAAAAATTATAAAAATTGCCCAAAAGCCACACAAAATATTTGTCACACCGTTCTTTACCACGGGCAGCCTAGCAAAGAAGAAGAATGTCAACATCATGCAACACTCATCGGCTTCAAAACCTTACAAAAAAGCACCAATTGTTCAAGACAATTCCACAAGTTTCACTGTCAGGCAATCATCTGTCTCAACTGAAGTCAGCAAGTAAAGAAATGATGAATATCAGAATTGTACCTACTTTCTCAAAGAAATTTTGTACTACAGCCAAATTCTTTTCGAAAACATCACCTATGAATAATTGCAATCGAAGTAGCTGGTAGAGGAAAGTAATGTTTCGATTGGTCAGAATGTTACCATGTGATCAAAATGAATTGCGTTCATCTCGGTATGAACTGTTAGGAGAACTACTTTTCTAAAAATACCCACGTCTATAAATAGAGTCACGTGTACAGCAGAAGATAAACACTGCTAGTGAAGGCAAGTAGTACAAACCAAGTAAATATTACTGAATCTGTTCAAAATCCCCTACAAGCACTATCACATAATACAGTGAACTCTATGACAGGTTTCATTACACAATCCACCTGTCATTTCAATAACTGCACCTTCCAGTTTAGTTCAAACTGAAACAAGTAAGTGCAAACAAATTAAGGAAATATGTGATTTTCAAGTAAATTGTCAATGTAAACTATCCTTACTAACATGTTATTTGCTTTTTTAAAGTAGTAAATACATGAATGTGTCATACAGTTTTTCATTACTTTTCTCTACCAGCTACTTGGATTACAATATTATGCTGTATTGTCATTATTATAGCACTACTCAGTATAATTCAAAAAGTGTGTCAACAATAAACACAAATTTCACAAATTAAATTGTCTTACTGTTTTTAAATCTGTCATTTTGTGTGTCTGTTCACTTTCTACACTGATGTCACAAATTTGATGAGAAGAATCTGGTTATGAACCATTGTCACAAAACAACTCATGGAATAACTAGAGGGATAAAATAAGTACTTAATTATTTTAGAACTGTGCGTGTATGTGTATGTTAGAGCCAATAAAACTGATCACATACTTTCTATAACCAAACTTCATACACCTACATGTATTAGTACAGCCTGTTTATAACACGAAAATAGGTTTTGAAGAACGAAATCAGATTACTCACTTGTCATAACAGTGATGAATATGCCAAATTACATTAAGTCAATCTAAAATAAGCACACATCCTTATATCCATGACATCGTGACTTTAAATATTGAGCTTCAACTTTAAATACACGTGTTCATTATGATAAAATATTCAAAATGTTTAAATTCCTTCCGTGGGTTCCATTGGATGACAGACTTACAAGCAGGACAATCCCAAGAGCAATAAATATCAACGTAACAGAAACCCGAGAAAAGTATTACTGCGCACAATTATGATTTTTTTTTTATGATGACAAAAGAAAATAACATAACAATACATTGCAATTTCAATTATAAGAGTTTAACGTATAAACTGTCAGTTGCCGACTCACACGAAGGGCGTTATTTGCTGTGTGAGTCGGCAACTGACAGTTTATACCATGATGAACGCAGAAAAAACAACGTTAAACTCTTAATTACAATCCCTTCTTCTCCTCAACAATCTACTTGAACGTGAATCTACCTCTGCCATTTTGGTTGTCAGCGAAGATGTTTTTGTCGTCCGTGAAGCTGTCTTTCCTGCCATTACTTTACATCACTAAGTATACATTTCTTGTCTCCTGTCGCTGAAGAGAGTCGTATGATTTAATCCTGCGGCAGGTGCGTAAGTTGCGACGATGTTTCGGATTTATGTGAACGTTCGAGAAACGCTCCCTGTGCGCAAGTTACGGCGTGAGGAACGTCTTACGGTACCTGGACGTTTCGCCCCATGGACGTTTCGGCCCAGGACATTTCGCCCCACTTCAATGAACGTTTCGCCCCACTTCAATGGACATTTCGCCGCACCTGGTACATGGACGTTTCGCCCCATGGAAGTTTTGACCCAGGACATTTCGCTCCACATCAATTGACTTTTCATTTCATACCCATAATTCTCTCTCTCTCTCTCTCTCTCTCTCTCTCTCTCTCTCTCTCTCTCTCTCTCTCTTCTTTTTTTCTTCTTCTCCCAGTAACTGTTATTTGGACTTAATTACAGTCAGCATTTATGAAAAGGAAATTACAATTTAGCACAGATATTATGGCGTTCACTAATAACAAAAACAATGACATCTAATTAAAACAAAGTATATCAAAATTATATCAAAATCTGAGCTTTAGGATACAAATTATGATTCTTCAAGTGCATTGTCAAGCTCGTGCACGTGTTTGCTTGGAAATTTATCAGTGGCTCTGTAAATTGCAGTCTTTCCTTTTCTTGGTAATAGTTGTTATAATACACAGTAAATCAATAGATCGAACAATGTCTTCGTGCATTTACTGCAGAAAACCAGTACCCATCGTCAGCAAGCCATAGATTGCGGTATTTGCCCCAAGTGGCCGAGTGGTCTAAAGCGCTCTCCGTTACGTGTGTTGAAAAATGACGTTTTGTTTTGTTTTTTAGGGCTTAACGCCATTTTTTCAGCACACAATACATGGCGGCCAGTGTTGTTGGTTGAGGAAGAACCCGGGGAAAAACCCGGGAAAGAAATACCGACCCACGAGAAGCTACTGGCAAGCTTTCTCACATAACTACATTAGCCGAATCTTAGACTCGAACCCACGCAGACAGAGGTGAGACGGCAGTGATATCGGCAGCCGTCGCCGCCAAAATTACATTAATCAAATGATCTAGTATGAAATCAAATGATTTAACCTAGCAAATGAAATGATCAATCCAGATTCCAAAATGATGTGGTGTCGCATGAAATGATTTAACGAACAAAACCGAATGATGCTTTTAAGTTTCAAATGACGTGGTATTAAATGAAAGGATTAAGTGTGAAATGAAATGATTTAACCCAACAAACGGAATGATTAATTCAGATTCCAAATGATGTTGTGTAATATGAAATGATGTAGCATGAAATGAAATGATTGAACCCCAAAAATGAAATAATGAATTCAGATTTCAAACGATGTGGCGTTAAATGAAATGATCTAGTATTAAATAAAATGATTTAAAGAACAAAACGGAATGATGATATATGCTTCCAAATGACGTGCTATTAGATAAAATGATGTAGTCTAACATGAAATGATTTAACGCAACAGATGAATTCATGAATTTAAATTCCAAATGATCTGGTATTAAATAAAATGATTTAAAGAACAAAACGGATTAATGAAATCTGGTTCCAAACGATATATTATTAAATGAAAGTACGTAGAATGAAATAAAATAATTTAACTCAACAAATGAAATGATGAATTCAGATTCCAAATGATGTGATATTAAATTAAATGATTTAAATAACAAAACGGATTGATGAATTCTGCTTCCAAATGACGTAGTATTAAATGAAATTATGTAGTCTTGAATTAAATGATTTAACCCCAAAAAAGAAATGGTGTATTCAGATTCCAAATGATCTGGCATTAGTTGAAATGGTCTGAAGAGCAGAATGGAATGATCAGCTCATATTGCAAATGATGTGGTATTACATGAAACGTGAAAGTAAACCATCTGATCAAAATACGAATCAGCTAGCGTAAATCCAAACAATCACAGGGGGGGGGGGCGCTGTTATCTATGACATATGATGTCAGCACCCCGAAACAGAATCGACGGTCGTGTTTACAGCATTCGGCTGAGATTTTTGCATTCAAGACTACATAATTTCATTTAATACTACGTCATTTGGAAGCAGAATTCGTCAATCCGTTTTGGTATTTAAATCATTTAATTTAATATCACATCATTTGGAATCTGAATTCATCATTTCATTTGTTGAGTTAAATTATTTTATTTCATTCTACGTACTTTCATTTAATAATATATCGTTTGCAACCAGATTTCATTAATCCGTTTTGTTCTTTAAATTATTTTATTTAATACCAGATCATTTGGAATTTAAATTCATGAATTCATTTGTTGCGTTAAATCATTTCATGTTAGACTACATCATTTTATCTAATAGCACGTCATTTGGAAGCATATATCATCATTCCATTTTGTTCTTTAAATCATTTTATTTAATACCAGATCATTTCATTTAACGCCACATCATTTTAAATCTGAATTCATTGTTTCATTTTTGGGGTTCAATCATTTCATTTCATGCTACATCATTTCATATTACACAACATCATTTGGAATCTGAATTAATCATTTCGTTTGTTGGGTTAAATCATTTCATTTCACACTTAATCATTTCATTTAATACCACGTCATTTGAAACTTAAAAGCATCATTCGGTTTTGTTCGTTAAATCATTTCATGTGACACCACATCATTTTGGAATCTGGATTGATCATTTCATTTGCTAGGTTAAATCATTTGATTTCATACTAGATCATTTGATTAATGTAATTTTGGCGGCGACGGCTGCCCAACAGTGATCCGTAATGGAAAGCGCTTTAGACCACTCGGCCACTCGGGGCCAATGAAAAATGGCGTTAAACCCTACAACAACATTCCCAAAGTATAATATTCCATTAACATCCAACCTTACATGATAGATTCGTGGGACAAAGATGAACAGGACTCGTCAGATTCTGAAAATGGCGCTGCTCTTGGGTCTTTAGAGAAACATTCAAGCTCGAAATGTCTCTGCCACAACCTGATGTGTTAAGTTAGAATAAAGCCTTCTCTCTTTAATTTAATCGCCCATACAGCTCTCCTTTTAGGGTCCTTTGGAAATGTGAAAAAACTAATCTTCTGTCTGGAACTTATATTATTCACACATCTTTTTGGGGGGGGTAGCGGGTACCAGACAGATCCCCGCCCCCATTTTCGAAAACAAAGGGGCAAAGTTTTCATGCGTTGGTGTGTTCCTCCCTACATATAGTTTGGTGTTTTTTAAATATATTTTTTCTCACCTTTCTAAAATTTCAATTTATGTAGTTAAACTTTGTGGGGTATTGTATCCTTAGTGTTTCTATAGGGTTGATCATCCGAGTAGGTTTTATTCATCCATTCTCAAAATTCCTTCACTAGTACATTTGGTCGACCTTGGCAACTGTATATAATCATAAATTATTTTTATATTCATTTATTTTATTTTTAATTTTGAACGAAGTACGGTGTACTATATTTGCTAAGGGGAATACAGAAGAAACTGATTGTTTTATGGCTTGTATTTTTTCCGTGCCGTTTTTCGCATTGTCTATTTATTTCATATTGAGTTCGACGGTGCTTGAGTGGGGGTCCATACATTTTGTAAAATTTAAATTGTACTTCTCCAGACTCGAGTTTATTTATTTATAAGTCCGTTTAAAGATTTTCTAAATTGTTTATGGTACCCTTTCATATGGGTTCTCTGTGCAGTACGGGAGCTGAATAAAGTATTCTATATGTTCCGATTTTTTTCTTTTGTTTATCTTCTTCCTAAAAGATTAATTCGCAAGGCATATTTAGAGACACTTAAATTGTATATTTGATTCACACAATTTAGAGCAGCGTATTGAACCGTCTTGTTTCTACTTGACACTTCGCTGCACAAAGTGAATACGACTCGTATATTTTAATCGTCTCAAATGAGGTCACATCCTGTGTATATGAAAGGAGCTAACAAATTCGCGGCAGGGTCTTTCCGTATGATCTCGGAAAACAGGACTGTATTCTTTCATGAAAATGAAGTGCAAATACATAAGATGCAAATAAACAATTATTTGAATAGATTAAATACACAAACTACTAAATATCCTTCTATTTACAATAAAATTATGCAGGTCCAGGTTTTTGTCTCCTTTAAGCGCCATACCAACTATAGCTTCCAGATTTGAAATGAATACCGAAACAGCAATAAAGAGGATATTTCGGTAAGGTGAACGTTATTTTATTTACTAGAATCGTACGGGTGCTTACATACGTTTTTATGTGTAAATACAGTATTCGGTATAGTTTAACTTGGTTTTCTATATATTGCTTGTATGTTTTCAACATTTTATGACAGGTTCAGACCTATTTATAATTACCGGCTGGATAGAAGTCAACAATTGAAAGACCGTTTAGTAAATGACCAGTACCACGTTGTGAACGAGTTTATGGTCAAACATTGATGCTGAATCAACATTTACGGCCGATATCTCTTCGTCTGACGTCCAGCGGCCACACTAATCTTTGACACCAGAACAAGAAGCGTAAGTTAAAAATCCAAGCGGACAAGAAAGCACAGAAAATCGCAACAATTAATTACAGTAATATCCATGTACATACAGAATTATTTAGCCCATCTTCTATTCAAAAGAATGCTCATTTTTAACGCAATCTTGTTAGGTATTATGTATACATTTGTTATTTTTCTGATGCATGTACATATATTTTTTCATGTAAAATATTAAATTTTTGATAATTGCACACATATCACTATTTTTCTCCTTTCTTCAGGGTAGTTATGAATGAAACTGTTTATGATGAAGTGCCAGTGGATTCTGAAGATCGTATAATTTTGAAGTAGTAGCTACATGATCCACTCGATGAAAAATAAGGTTAACATCTAGTGCTGAATATAGTTTTGTTGCTAATATTTTACTTCAACGCATTTTTGTAAAAAAAAAAAAAAAAGAATAGAGAAAATCAGTATTACTGTTTAGAAATATACTTTTGCACATCATAATCTGACACTTCTACGCAGTCATGAGATGTAATTTTGATTAGTGATGTGTGTTGATTTAAACATGCAAATACATGCTTAATATTTCGCAAATAAATGTCTGAAACCAGTTTTTATATCTCTTTATTGTTAATTACAATCATCTTTATTGTTAATCACAACCATCAAAAGTCACTCGAGTGTGAAAAAGATCGAGACGACGAAACACTATTTTGGGGATAACTAACAATATGGTGTAAATTTTCTAACTTGAAGCGATATACATACTGAATTCGATCGATTAACGAAAACAAAATACTGCAATGCTTACCATTTGAAAAGAGGGAATTTTCACCATAATATTCTGTTCAAAATAATATTAATTAGCAGCAATGCCAATAAATGGCAAGAGATATTAAGCAAACTAAACCGATCTTGACAAAAATGAGTAAAGTTCAACATTTAAAAAAAAAGAAACTTTTATGTGGAAGAGAAACAACGAATAGGATGTAATGTATTTAAAACGTCATGTTTATGGGGGACCGTTCCTGTGGCCTAGTGGGAGGTCGTGAGTTCGATCCCCGGTCGAGTCGAACCAAAGACTTTCAAAAATGGTACTAACAGCTGCCTCGTTTGGTGCTTAGCATTAAGATGTTAGTGTTAGGACTGGTCGGCCTGGTGTCAGAATAACGTGACTGGATTGGGCATCATGCTAAATGTCTGCGGCATGATGCCCCAGTGCTAGACAGCACTATAAACTGCCACACTGCAATGCTGAGTGTCAAGCGAGGCAGCTGTAAGTACCATTTTTGTAAGCTTTTGATACGACTCGGCCATGCATCGAACCCACGACCTCCCGCTTCTTCTGCAGACGCTCTAAGCACTAGGCCACCAGAGTGGTCTTCATCAGTTTGTGTAACAGCGACAATAAAAGAACAGCAGTATAGAAAATTATCCCTGTAAACGATAGATTAATTTTCTGATCAGTCTTATCACATACATGAAGAAAAAGAGGAACATATTGTCTGATGTAACGGCACACTGAATGTAATTGAAATGAGAGAGAGAGAGAGAGAGAGAGAGAGAGAGAGAGAGAGAGAGAGAGAGAGAGAGAGAGAGAGAGATGATTATGGGGTATGATCTTAACGGTAAGCCCCTAAAGTAAAATGAAGACAATAGTGCAATGTTGATGAATTTATATAAATGTTCGATATTTCCATTGATGTGGGGCGAAATGTCCATTAAAGTGGGGCGAAATGTCCTGGGCCGAAACGTCCATGAGGCGAAACGTCCATAATCCACGTATTACTATGTGCGTAAGTTAGGCCAGTGCTAGTGTGATTCATTAGTAATGCCATGTTCATGTTTTCCAAGGCATACTTTTCCTATACAAAAATTTAGTCTTTAATTCATTCGATATTTCGTCTCTTTATTATTCTATCCGTTATAAATTGTAATATGTACGTATACCTTTCATAATCCAAAGGAAAGTAGTCTTTTTTACTTTAATATTTCATACAAAAGAATATGACTTTTCATTTTACATATTATTCCTTTCCGACTGCCTCGTACGTCTTTCTTGGACTTCCTAGAATTTACTCTCTACTCGTCACTTTCCCCTTTCGAACATCACTCGTCACTTCTCCCTTTTCTGTTTTTTTCTTTCTCGGACTCCTTGTCCGGACTATCGAGTCCCCTCTCCAACGAAAAAATGTTTCCTTAATGCTGTTAACTTTATAAAATGTGCATCCGGCACTAAACCTTGTCTTTCTTGCAAGACATACACCTGGTACTTCCCTTGTTTAACGAGGAAAGCACTATTCTTTCTTAGGCTACTCCCGGAGCCAAAACTTCTCCCTCTCAGGAAATTTTTGGCTATAGAATTTCGACCAAGGTCATCACTTAAATTAAATGCATTTTATTTCGAAGATGTACACCTTAATTTCACTCGAACTATCATAAGCATTATTATATCAGCATATACTGCCATCAACTTGTACTCCTCCAACATTTCAAAATTAAAAGCATCAAGGATATAACAAAGGCACAAAGGTTAGCGGTCTTTAACACTGTCACCTTTGCGTTTCAAGCTTAACGGAACTTCGACATTAACCATATTTGCATAGGCGATTATGTTTTATTCCTAGTGTTCCACATAAGTCCGGATTATTCCGTAAATTTACGTAACATGATATGTAAGAGCATATTTTGCCACATATATTTCTTTTTTTTTTCTCTTTTTGGGGGCACCAGACAGATGCCCCCCCCCCCCCATAAAAAAAGTAAAAGTTTTAATGTATGTTTGTGTGCCCCCAAGTATGTTGTTTGTTTGTTTTTTTATTGCAGTTAGAAGTCCATTTAGTTTTCCCCATCGGGGTTATAAAATTTGATTTGGGGTATTTTCGTTTCCTAGTGTTTTTTCAGTAGATCCTTACTAGTTGGGATTTGATCTACCCACTCTAGTAGTCCACTCTTGTCTTTTCCTTTTGACCATGGCTAGTGGTCACCTATTTCCTTGTGTTTGCTATTTGTGTTAATGCTATATGTCTGTTTGCTATAAAGGTATATACCTTGTGTTTTTGTAAAGGAAAGCCATTTCTTTCAAATTTGTACCAGTTGTCTTATTCTTGTGTCTTTTTTTAAATTAAAGACATTTTGTTGATTATTTAATTAATTTTTTTTAGTTTATTTTAAATTTGGAATTTTGTATAAATTGAAGTGCATTATATTTAGATATTTAGTGTACTTCAATTTATCTAGTCATATTTATTTCACTAGCTCCGTCCGCCTTGAGAGAGGACCTGTACAAATTTATTTAGGTGTACAGTTAATGTCTCAATTTGTCCGGCCTTTCTTTATTTAATGTATTTAAAAATAATAATATTGTCCAAAAGGTTTAGTTCCCTTAAACGGGACCATATCTATTTCGGGAGATAGATATGGTAGGAAAAGTATGGATATAGAATCCAGAGAAGAGAGATGTGCACTTAATTAATGTATTTTAGTTATCTATTTTTTGGGGTCTTTTTCCAAACTCTACCACAGGCCTGTTCACTTCGCGTGGCGCCATGTGACATAGCCCCATGGCGTCCTCATATGTACTTTCCCCTCACAAGTAGTAATTATTTTATAGTATATGTCATAAGTATTTAAGAAAAAAATTAAATATATTATTTTTTTTGAAAATTAATTTAGTTATTACAAGTTTTTCCCTAATCGCCATTAGTGGACCACATCTTATAAGCGTTTTCGTTATAAAGTCCGTTATTTGTCTAACCAATTGTTTATTCAAGTTTCCGTCCTGGAAGAGTAATTGACGTCCGTCATATTTGTCTACCTTCATTATTTCATCTATTAGTTTGATCCTTTCTTCCTTTGTTTCGTCACATTTTGTAATTGTGTGGTCCTTTGTGTACGGGGCATTTTTGCATACATATATTTCAGTCGTTTCGGGAATGTTAGAATTAGACATTGGATGCTGACGACAAGGTGTTTACCTTCAGCGTAGGTTTAGGCTCTTTCGTACAACCCTTCGATGGAAATGGACTCATCCAGCATTCGGGCCGGAAAAGGGGAGCGGGGGGGAGGGAGGCGTGAACAGACCTCACGTTAACAACGAATAAGGTGTCAATATTTGGGACTTAAAAGGTTGTGAAACTATATTTCATTGGTATGTTCAGTCGTTGCTTAGTTTTACCGTGAATTATGCAATGAAGCTTGACAAATGCTAATTAAAATAAATGCTACTTTAAAAACTAACGGCATGATTCATCTTCACATGAAGAAAATCACAGGCGTCAGACGTATTAACAATAAAATACAATAAATATATATATTACAGAAAATATTATTTCATATTGTCACAAATTTTCGTTTCATTTTTTTCATAAAACGTCAGAATAATAATAATAATAATAATAATAATAATAATAATAATAATAATAATAATAATAATAGTAATAATAATAATAATTACCACTACTTCTAATTTACACACATGGGCACTAGACTATCAGCACTTTGTAAGAGTACTTTGACTTTGTAAAAATGAGTCAGCAAAATTTGTATTCAATTGTCGGGAAACGGATTTGCGATGGAAATGACACTAATGCTTTTTAAAATAACTTTTTTGTGGCATAAGATAACACAGATGATACGTGTGATAAATATTGGTAAAACAGTTCTAAACAATGATTTTTCGTCACTGTTAAAATTAAAGTAAAAGGAGAATTTGTATGTCAGTTGATCAGGCATGAAGGGACATTAAGTATTACAACCGCATTTTATACAATAATGCACCTCATGCTAGAAAACGTGCTTTTGATTTATAAACACTCATTTTTCTTAGTTACCAGTTGAATAATGGCCCCCACCATTCCTATATCAATAAGTGTCTCTTTCCTTTCAGATTTGATTGCAATATGTTTGTCCAAATTATATTGGTCTTTAAGAAATACTTTCAATCCCTCTAATCCAAGCAGTGAAAGTTTGTCAGAAGTAAATAAAATACAAAAGTTGCTAAATATTCCATCTGCACTTGTATCTCCCAATATTAGTCTTTGTACTAGGTACAATATCTAAGTTCACTTTATTCCGAATCCAATACAATATCTAAGTTCACTTTATTCCGAATCCAATACAATATCTAAGTTCACTTTATTCCGAATCCAATACAATATCTAAGTTCACTTTATTCCGAATCCAATACAATATCTATGTTCACTTCATTCCGAATCCACGGGCTAGATCATTCCACAGCCCATTTATCGCAGCACATTCCCAAACCACATGATGTAATGGTTTCTGGTAAATTGGTACAAAAAGTACATTTATCAGCATCAGATCCATTTATTTAATACAAAAATGAATTCATTGATAAAATTCTGTCACTAATTTTAAATTTCTTTTTTTATTTTAAAAACTTAGTATATATGTTAGACCACACACCCATGTTCAAATTGAAAGGTTCATTACATTTCCTTTCACTGGTTGGTTATTATTATTATAGGGTTTTAACGTAATTTTTCAGCACAAGATAGGCTTTACATGGCGGCCAGTATTAATGGTGGAGGAAGAACCCGGAAGAAAAAAAAGAACCACCCACCCACGAGAAACTACCGGCAAGCTTTCTCACATACCCACATTAGCTGAGCCCGAGACTCGAACCCACGCAGACAGAGCTGAAACGGCAGTGATCCGTTACGGTGAACGTTTTAAACCACTGGGCCACTCGGGGCCCTTTTTGGTTGGTTTAACATCCGATTTCAAGAGTGGTTTGCAGAGGTCTTTAAAATCTTTATGATTATGGAAGACAGTTTCCAAATGGAAAGGGATAAATGGTCTAACCGGATTTATTATATCGAACTGCAACTTTTTACGTAAGAACTTGACACAATGAATTATAATTTAAAAAAAAAAGAAAATTCGTGTTAAGACCATTGGTAGCTTTAAAATTATCAAAACCAGTAACAGTTCCTTACTCGTTAAGCATATCACAAATATAAATTACAATATGTTCAAACGATTTCTTACAGACAAATGGTACATTGTTCGGCCTTATAATTGAGTTAAACCGTAAATTTGCTTTCATACGATCTTTTCCTATGCGGTGTATAATTTTATCTATTAAAATTAATGCTAATAAAATACCTAATATAGATGTAAGTGAGAGCACAAATGAAGACAGTAAATGGAACTCTAAATATGAATGCGTAGTGTAATGCAGACTCCGTCTCGTCTATAGGCGTTCATGAAAATGGCAGTCTAACTACAAATAAAAAAACTTGGAGACTGTAGTGGGCTTGTGTGTGGATTTGGATTTTTAACGTAGCTTTAAAAAGAATTCACTCATATCGCTACGATATCTGCAGGTTGGTAGTTTATTGAGATGTCTTGCACTGTGCATCATGCAGTAGACATGTAGCATCATGTCCCACCCAGTCACAGTATCCTAGCGGCAAGCCGACTAGTCCTAACACTAACATCTTAATGCTGAGCGCCAAGTCAGACAGCTGCTTGTACCATTATTATATCGTTGGTAAGACTCGGCTGGGGCTCGAATCGGCGCCCTCCAGCATCCGAGGCAGACACTCTAACCACTTAGGCCACCGCAGCGATCTAGACTTTTGTGGGAGAAGAAGTTTTCTAGGTTTGAAAAAGTGGAATCAGATGGCACATTAAAAGCAACTTGTGAGCGTGAGTCATGTGATACCTCTAGAAAGCAAAACCCATTCCCTCAAAATGGAAATACTAACTTGCAACTATCAGCCTGTAGCCATCATGAATTTCATCTGGATTATTTAACTGTTGATGAGGATTTCCATGCTATAAGAAAAAGGAGGACGGTTCCATGTGCCATTGAGTCAACTCTTAAAACTGGTGTGAAAAATGATGACTGCAAAGCAGCACAGCTGCGTTCAATGGAAAGGTAACTTTAGTAAGAATAATGCAGGAGCGTCCTGTATATTGAGTGGAGTATGATATCAAGGTTTTGGACAATTAATGAAAAATAGTTTTACCTAATGTGATGTTATGAGGCCGAGGATTTACAATATTGATAATATACATTTTTAAAGCGAATTACTCCTTAATTTATACCAGGGACTCTCAAAAATTGACTGTGGACTCCTGAGTTCTATGATTAAAGAGTCCTAAATTCATCATCCTCAAAATCGGTGGAGAGTCCTGTTATTGTTTTAAGACATGATGGAACATTTTGCTCATATAGAAATAAAATTACAAATGAAATATAACGGTAACTTTAAATTTTACCAAAGATGATAAAGTTGCATATATAAACATTTTTCCAAACAGGTTGTAGTCTCTAGTATGTACAGCAATTAAATTACAAGCAATTTCAAAATCCCAAGTGCAAATTCCTTTTTTTAAAAGCAATTCAGCGCTGAGGGATCTTGTACTACAATACCATATAGTACTGGAAAGTATAAAGCAGATGGAAAACCATGAGACATAAAGTAAAATCTTAAATTGCAAAAATCTCCAATTTCGTGCCAATATCGCCAATTTCCTTCTACAGGGCTGATTTAAGAAACACCACATTTTTGAAGTGACCTTTAATCCATCCATCACAAAATCATCCAAGTTTATGACTTGACGTGCAATATCACACCTGTATATATAGATCTTAGGCGTAGGGTCCGATCCATGTATATGATGATTGATCTTTTTGAAATGAGAAAAGTGCAAAACAAAGTTGTTTTACCTCCAAAGACCTCCAACCATCGGAGCTTTTTTCAGTGCTTAAATAGCAACCGTATCTAATTCATTTACTTCGTTCATGGTTCATCGAAAAGTTACAATACAAAGTGTATCAAATTAGACAAGAATCATGCACGAAACTAATTCTTTGGTTACATTTTATGCTATAAAATATCTCACATTGTGCACCTACGATTGCTATTTGTTACCTTATTATGAGATCGAATTTATGTAAATTCTTTAATCAGCAAAACCTCATATTTATGTGAAGATTTACTTGTATGAATTAGGTTACGAGTTAATTTTTTCATTTAGATGCGGTAGAAATTGCTGTGTCTGACCTGATTATTTTATATCTACATTATTTGTCGCTCCTTGTGTGTGTGTGAGTGTCGGTGTGTGTGAAAAGGTTTGGTCACTTGTTGGAAAGATATAATCAATCCACTATGAATGCACTTTTTGTATTTATCCCTATTTTATATTCAACGGAGATACTACATTTTAGTACTGTTATGAAAAGCTTGTTATGAAAAAAAAGGTTTCTTGCTATGAGATCGAATTAGCCTTATCATAACCTTCTTCTCATTTCTTGATATGAGAAGGAATTACTCGTAAGTTAAGGAATGTCAATGTCCATGGTGAGAGAGAGAGAGAGAGAGAGAGAGAGAGAGAGAGAGAGAGAGAGAGAGAGAGAGAGAGAGAGAGAGAGAGAGAGAGAGAGAGAGTGTGTGTGTGTGTGTGTGTGTGTGTGTGTGTGTTGTGTGTTCAGGCTCTCTTTAAAAAAAAGTGTCGCCACGATGATGAGACACAGCTACATCTGTAATGAAAGGGACAAGTCTGTTCGAGCTTCTGGATGCGAGGAATTTTATTTAAATAATCAACACACATATTAATTCCTACATTCTAGGAACACATCTATAAACTTTATATTCAAAATACATGAAATACATATAAAATTACACTTTCCTTTTAAGCTTTCCAACTTCATTCATTTGTATAATTTCTGTTTTTTAGAATATATTACGAATAGTTAAATCTCGATATATTTCATGGTTTCCGATAAGTATAAAATGTAATAGCTGCAATTAATGCAACAATCAAGTTAAAGAAATGTATTTTACTCATTTTAAAATAGAATATTGATTTGGAATATGTTGCAAGATATTATTCTTTCTTGCTTACAATACAAATTACCATAAATATAATTAAATATGAATTCTTCAAGACAATTAAACTTTCAATTACATTATGAAATAAAATAGAAGAATTCAGTAAGCAAGGTTGCAAACAGATGAACTTTACCATTAAAATCTCAAACATTAAAAATGCCTATTTTTAAAAGAAGTTTACGACATATATGTTTTTACCTGTAATGAACGAGACAAGTCTTTTTCAGCTTCTGGATGAGAGAAATTGCCCTGGTCGATTTGCCCGCTTATTAATATGTATCTGGCGCACGGCAAAACCAAATATGGCCATTCCTCGTATACCGATATATATATTACATCCAGCTAGAAGACGCTCCACTCTTCATTACATAAGAACCATTTTGTTTTACTTCATTCGACAGAAAGTTTGACCCAATCTACTTCTCAATTACTTGGAAATTCGCCAATTTATAATCTTGAAACCTTACAGCTTACAGAATTATATTTCTTGCTGAGCAGACTTTATATTTCTTGCTGAATCAGCGAAAAGAGCATGTAATGTATAATGCCTTTAGTAACATCATACATTTATTCCACACAACAATGTACATTGACCTTTCGCTTAGTTGTGATTTAGAAATAAATGAAATTAATCGTAATATAATTTAGAAACTTACTTAAATATAGATGAGTGAAACATTACTTTAATATAATTTAGAGAAAATGTCAGTCTTATTACTTTTACTAAAAATTCTGTCCTAATAGTACTATAGATTCAAAATACATGTATCATTGCTATGCATTCAGGATACATGTATTATTAATATGAATTCAAGATGAATGTATCATTCATATACATTCAGGATACATATATCGTTACGTTACATGTTTCATTACTATGCATTCAAGATGCATGTTATATATATATATATATATGTATGTATGTATGTATGTATGTATGTATGTATGTATGTATGTATGTATGTATGTATGTATGTATGTATGTATGTATGTATGTGTGTATGTGTGTGTGTTTGTGTGTGTGCGTGCGTGCGTGCGTGTCCATTTATCGGACCTCATTTTCCATCAACACCATGCATTATCACAGACAATTGGATCATATATTGTCCCATGTTCTTATACAGTACGGAGAACTTATATGCATGAAACTATCAATGAGCCTTTCTTTTAATCCCAAAAAGTACCCGACACATCCCATCGCCTACTCTTGCCAACTTGACAGCAAACTTACCATCGAGATTTGATGTGTGGATCTAAGTGTACCATTTTTCACAATTCATTTTTAGAAACATTTATTAAACATTTATTTACACGTTAATAATTCTTGTAAGATACAAATTTTATACCCAAAAGGAATATATATATATATATATATATATATATATATATATATATATATATATATATATATATATATATATATATATCCCTGGATCCAACAGGAGAAAACGTAATGACTAGAGAAGGTTCCTAGAAAAACATTATTATCTAGATGAATCATTTTATAGAGTTATAATATGTCGCCCATCGGCAATTTAACTGAGAACCCAAATCCCCAAGTTTGTTCTCTCTCTATCACACACACACGCACACACGCACGCGCACGATTCCACGTAGTTCATACTCCTGAAAGAAATAATAAGCATCATTTTTAAATGAAGTTTAAATTTATATTAACATAAATCATCGAGGGTTCCCATTTCATAATAACAGTAAAAAAAAATTTAAAAAAAATTTAAACGGTGGTCACAATTATTTTTCAATCAATATTTATATATCTAACATTTTCATTGGATTGTGCTTTTATTTGAATATTACTATACTGTCAATCTACAGGATAACATTTAAGATACCTTTTTTATACTCCACAGAGTTTTATCGAAAAGTGCCTGCCGCTGATATATGCAGTACACAGTATATCATATGCAACCATACACAACCCTTTTCTTAGTGTTTTTTCACTATGATTTTCTTTTGCATTTAACGATAGGTTCTAAGAAGGTTATTTACACTATTACGCACCCATGTTGTAAGAATATGACAGATGTTTTATATTTATTGGGGAAATCGAATTTTGAAGTTGAGTGACTAGACTTAACATTATCAAAATGTTCTTAAAATATGAATACATAAATCGTGTGTGTATTGTGCTATGAAGGTTTAATTACTGTAAACAAATATGAATCTAAACAGTTATATTGGAAGTGGATACTTGTCAATATGAACTATCATAAATTTCCCCCAAAATATAGAAACGTCATTAGGTCTAATAGTTGTCAGTTCGTTCATAATTCCGTATGCTTTTCGCGTTACGTTTTAATCTGAGATCAGGCTTATTAAACGTCAGAATGATTTAAAACTAGAATTTAACGTTCCGGCACCACACGCAGCAATGGGGCAAATCAGGTAGAACACACAGCGCATACCTTGAAACACGAGCAAGCAAAGCATTTTAATAGTTAGTGAATAAAAGCTAATATAGCATCTGGATAAATTATAAACACAGTTTGGGATAATTTTAAAAAATGCCGCAAAAACTGCTATTTAAGTCAAATGCAGAAGCACTATAATATGGCTAAAAGCGTGTTGCGATGCATCTTACGCATTATGTAAAAAGTTAAGAGTTCAGGTTACTGAATTTTATAGTTCCTTCATGACCTTTACAAAACACCCGTTGTTTGTTACAAATGTTCTAAAAATGATGCCGACTGGGTCCAGATTGATTTCCCACACATTATGGATATGAATGACAGAGTGCCAGCTTGCCTATCATTGTTTTTATTAGGGAGATTATTCTTTTTGACCATCGGAATTACTTGAGCTTCTTCCAGACGATCATGAAAAATATTTCGTTGTTTTTTGTAAATGTTTCCCTTTAATTAGGTTGGGTGAGCTGCTCCCAATATTATTTAAATTATTATAGAAGACCCACCTAGGCTCATTTTTGTCAGAAATTGAAGTAGTGATAAAGAGATGCAAAGCTCCGATCCCCCAGTCAGCGGTGCCGACAGTTAAATTAACGAATACACAAAATGTAAAATTAAAAAAAA
This sequence comes from Unio delphinus, assembly GCA_029339505.1. Taxonomy (NCBI): domain Eukaryota; kingdom Metazoa; phylum Mollusca; class Bivalvia; order Unionida; family Unionidae; genus Unio; species Unio delphinus. Next base: position 7,905,936 of record JAQISU010000117.1, read on the forward strand.
CAACAAACAAACAAACAATTTAATATAATTCAATAACAGTCATCTCTCAAATAAAATTCAAATTAAAAACCCTATCACTCGTCTTTCACTCGTCCATGTGACAGCCTAATTCATCATCTGACTTAGTGTCATAGATTTTCCTCCTGTCCTGTGTTCCTGCTCATCTGTATGATCTTTTGGTAATCCAACTCCCTCCAGTCCGTCTTACTTCTGCCTCCGTCCTTCCTTTATCTTTTGTATCCCAAAGACTCGGAACAACTGAACTAGGGCAATTCCCTCTGGTCCCTAAAAGCTTACTGTATTAACACACATGGACATTAGCATATCATATTCCCCCAGCTATGTAAACTCACACTAAACATTAATATCATCAGATAAGACATTACCGTATTTGGTCACGCATTCATGCCCATCGAAACACACTTTCTCCCTGATATGTGTGTGTGTATGTATGTATGTATGTATGTATGTATGTATGTATATATATATATATATATATATATATATATATATATATATATATATATATATATATATATATATATATATATATATATATATATATATAACAATCTCATATAATCAGATGCATTTCTGTACATTGCACTTCTACTAAGTGTACACAGATATCCATATATCCATGCGCTGATATATCCTTACATATCCTGTAGAACATATCCTCCTACAAAGTACACACAAATAGGCAAACCCCTATAACTAATGATGCACACTGCAACCATTATACAAAGTTTATATTTCAATTCAACATTTGCATATCTATAATATCAAATAAATAAATGCACGGGGTTATTACGAATTAACCCAATAGCGAATTACAATATTAATTCTTTACATAAACATTGCTCATATCTCAAAATATGAATGTATGTCAAACACTACGAATAAATCACCCTATAAATGATAAGTATACATACTAAAAGATTACATAATTCAATAATTAAAAAACAATTACTTTGCAGTAATATATTACAACAATCGAGCATATAGTCACTGACCAATACTGAAACTTTAAGTAATTCCCTGAACATACAAGTTTCCCGCCAATTTCGAATGACGTATATTCCATTATAATTTCACGCAAGATGGTTTTAGCAACTAATAACGTTTAGTTTTTAAGATAATAGATTTAAACTTGCAATTCTAATGTTGGCCACGCCTCGCTCAATTCCGAGTGGATGTTGATTCATATAACTATCAAACACTGCCCCCTCTCAATAGTCTGTCAAGGGTCGATTTATGATGTTCCTTTGATCCGAAAATAGAATTCCATCACGTACCTGTGAAACCTGAGATCGCACTTATTAGATAACTGGCTTTCCCAAAATACGGCAAGTTATGAATTTTATGGCCATATCAATTAGCGGGCTTGACACCTTTTGTTCGCCGAATTGACCTTTATACATATTGACGGCGCGAAATTATTAGCCTCATGGTCTAACAGATACATGTTGAAATCTGGTTAATTCTAACAACGTGACAGTTTTGTTCATTAATGCTGTAATATGGGCCAGATGGATTGGTGTCCCGGCTTTTAACAGTTTAATAGAGTTTGATCTCCTCCAATAGCTTATTTTGAATTTAAACTTCTTATCGTTTTAAAACTTATTCATGATTAACTTGCTTAAATTCCAAAATGTTATCCATCTAATGTTCAGTCTGCTAACAATATGACAAAAATGCAAGGTTATTTTACTTTAGTTGGGAAAGATTTAGGTGAAGAAAAAAATCTATGTCAATGTTCATACCAAGACAAGGAAATCCTAGTCGCGGTGTTACATTGTTTATTTGCGTACCTGGGGGGAGGGGGGGGGGGAGTACATACAATATAACCCATTGACTGGGATTTTCTTGTCTCGATCCAAACCCCGACATAGATTATATAAATATCAGACTAAGTTAAGAAGTCTTGAAACTGCCAACGGTATTTCAGGAACTAAAAATTATCTTTGTGGAACATAAGTCTTTTTTTCACAAATCAAAATATGGTGAACTCAGATGTTTCTGCATCGTAGAAAAAGAGCATATTGAAGACTGTTCATTTATTTCACGCATGCTACTGAGAAATCTAGTTGATTCGATAACCTTACTTTTCTTATCTCGGTCTAGTTGTCTCAGTCAAGGTTGTATACGAGATTTTACGATGCAAGGGGGACAACTCCTGTTATCTTCTGCTGCCCCTGACAGATTTGTCCAAAATTCACACAACAGATAAAAATATAAGATCTTTCGTAAAGCAATGTAAGGTCCCCGCTCCCATTTTTTAATACATTATACAAAACATTTTCAACACACACACACACACACGCGCGCGCGCGTTATTTGGTTCAGCTCTTAAATGAAATTGTGGCATATCACCCACAACTGCTATGGTCATCCGTGCTTATAGGATGAATAAACTGTTTGAATCCTCACTCTTGCGCCCTAATACACCATCAACGTGTTGAAATACTTTATGGTTTAACAATTTGTTGCACTATGGGGTACGGGGAGGGAGTGAAAAACAAAGAAGGGATAATAGCTCTTTAATGCAAGATTGTGAACTAAATTTAAATATTTTGAATTTACCTTGAGACGGACGGAGACAAGGGTAGGGGAGGACCTAGGAAACACAAACAATGAAAAACCCAGAATATTTACCACACATTTCCAGATAGGTGTCTCTATCTGCAAATGTTTTAAGAGCAAACGTTTAGTGACTTTTGTGAACTCACCTTTCAAGCAGCAGAGAGTGTGAAAAGACCACCCTTTTCCGACAAAGAATTGATTGAATCCTCAAAACGGAAAATAGAGCCTTGCTACGAAATCTCATATTTTAACCCAAAAAAAAAAAATAAGTCTCCATTTAGCAAACGGAGACTTTACGATTTTTCAATCAATTTTGGTCGCAACGATGTGGTCATTCACACTCTCTGCTGCTGCAAGTTAACAAAAATAATAAATGATTTCAACCGAATATTTGATCGAGTCTTTAGGACTTTACAAACAAACTAATCGCTAACACTTCATCTTGTAGACCAATTAAATTATTTGACTGGTCGGTGAGTCGGAAATTAATTCTCGTTAACGAATTATTATGGCATCGCATGTAGACAGGATTAATTGGGTTTTCAATAATTAGGAATCCTGGAGGAGCTGTTGGTGCAAATGAATAAAGAATATATCCCTGCTGAGCTTGATTTGATTGCTCTAGATTAATTTGATAGCTTCCTTCAATTGCATCACATACTAAATTGAGCGCAATCACCGCTGAAATATTCACATTATGAATATGCCTACCGCCGCCATCTGGATCATTATTATACCTGAGAAGGACAGTTGAATCTGGTTTTTGTAGTGCCTTGATATCGGTTTTAACAATTCTTTCTAGTTCATCAGCGTTGTATTTGGGAAACTTGAAATTACGCAGATTGTCTTCTGTGACATTGTAATTGGTTAGGAATCGTTGTTTACTGTCGCTGTTGTCATTAATTATTGTTTGAATAATTAGTTCATAGATATATTCCATGTCAGATATAAGTTGATTTATTATTTCAACGTGTTTTTGCGATTTTGTTTTCCGTAGTTGTTCTAGTTGTGTTTCATATAATTGTTTAATTTCATTAAAATAACCACGAATGTCAGTTAGCGTAAATGAAATAGTAACAGATGAGTCGGCTGTTCTTTTAATGATAAAATCCCATTGCAATGTGTCTTTGTTGGTAAATATAAGTCTATCGGCGATTTTTCCTTTTTTTATATCAGATAAATTATCTCGATAACTGGGATTGATTTCATGATATGATTGTACGTCCGTGGTTAAGTCAGTGGTGGATTTTTCCGGTGGTTTTTCAGGCCATCCTAACACTGTTCTTAACGAGCTTAACGAGCTGTTATAGATATCTACAATGTATCCCTCTGTGCTTATTTCGATCGACGACGAGAGCGTCGGTTCATGAAGTTTAATAGCTATTTTTAATTCTTTTCCCGTGATTGATTTTATTCTACGCTGAATTTCAGCATCGATTTGCTCAATTTGGTACGACCCAGTTGGTAACGAAACAGTTTCCCATGCTGGAGTACCATCGGGTTTATTCTTATACGAGAACACCAGTGTGTTATTGGGTTGCTGACCGCCAAATGCAACCAATCTGATATTAGGCCAGCTATGATATACTCGTAATTTTGCCAGCGCGATCTCACGCACTGGAATAGGAGAAGGGAAGTTCACACTAAATTCAGGGCTCGTTGATGTTATTGATATCATGCTTGTTCGTATCGGAGTGGTATTCTCCGCGATTCGTTGAAGTAGTTCGAGTGACATTATTGTTAACGCTGTCTTCAATTTCCAATTTCAACATCGCGGAGTTATACAACTGGGTCATCGTGGAAAATTCAACATCGGATATGAACGAATTATCTATCGATAGCGAGATCAACTCGGATAATTTCGAGTATGCGTCAAATACCACCGGTACCGAGCTGTATAATCACTGAGTTTTTTCTGAGAACACGATGATAACTTTTTAGTTATCGCGGTGGCGACTGCCGCAATAGTTGTTGCCGCGGAGATAGCGACTGGAACTGCAATCGGAGCCATCATGGTCACCGTCGACAAAATAACCCCGGCGCTGGCCATCACACCGGACACCGAGTACACGGTGATGTCGATGATTGCTATGCTGCGTCGGTATATTTTCATTTTTTCACGATAGCGCTCAGAAAGTGATTTCAAGTTCGCGGAAAATTCTTTCACGGTATCATATCGATATCGATATCGATGCGATTGTGATACCTCTGGGACTATTATCGGTTCAATTGATTTCATTGTTATTTTAAACCCGCTAGTGTTTTCAATTATTCGCCATCGTTAAGGGGAATTGCTAGTAGCTTCAGCCGGAAAAATTATCTACAAGTTCTATACATCAGGCTATTTTTGATTTAACGATGGAGCTATCAACCGCGACGAAGTGAAAGCTTGGTGTTCTGCCAGTCTCGATAATTAACGTCGCGATGCCACCAGAATAGGTTCTATTATTATCAGTGATCAGATTAAATTGATGAATAGAAGCCCACGTTAGCCTGTAGATACCATCGACCTTCACTTCCCCACCCCACGTGAGAAGGACGCTAGTTCTACTAAGAGAATTGTCTATTGTCCAATCCTTGATTCCATGATTGATCGTATACACGATATTTTTAATGCCTTTGTGCGGAATCTTTACCTTTTCAGAGGTTGCTTTTAGTTTAAGAATATCGTCATAAATATCGAGATAACTTACCGTGATTTTGGTAAAATCTAGTATTTTCCTCGCCTCCTTGTTATAAAAGAATGAAGTCAGAAGGATGTTGATTCCAAGCCGTGCTTGTTCTTTAACATGATGGTCGATGTTAAAAAATGTTGTCGTGATATCTTGAAGTTTAGTGCCCTCAAAGAACTTATTAACAATTTCTCTGGTGGGCTTTTGTTCGTCAATAGCGCTTTTAATTTCCGCGAGAGTCATGCCCGCCACAAGTTGGGTTCCAAAGAATTTATTAACAATTTCTCTGGTGGGCTTTTGTTCGTCAATAGCGCTTTTAATTTCAGCGAGGGTCGGACCTGTCAGTGTGGTTTCAGATTCACGTGTTCTCCCTAAAAATTCATCCACGATGGTATTAAGTGTTGTTTGTCTCACCATAAACCTAATAATATCGTCGAGAGTCATCGTAGATGTAGCCGGGACGCCGAAGAAATTATTAGCGACGTAGGCATTGTGAGTATGCCTGATAATAAACTCGCTAATTTCAGCAAGAGTCGAGTCTGCCACAGGTGGGGATCCAAAAAACTTACTAACGACGTCGTTGGTGGGTTTTTGTACCTTTTCAAGATTTTCTATTATTTTAGAAATATCATTGTAAATATCGAGATAATTTGCCTTGATTTCATCTTCATTCATCATCCTCTCCGCCCCCTTGTTAAAAAAGAATAAAGATAGAAAGTTTTTAATTTCAGCGAGAGTCATGCCAACCACAAGCGGGGTCCCAAAGAATTTATGTACGACATTTTTGCAAAAATAGTTATAACCTCGTATATAATCATCCAGCTCACGGCCGCGGGTGGCAATCATGCTGTCGTGGGCGTCAATCGCGTCGGTGATCGTAGACACAAGTTTGCCTGGTTTAAGTTGTCCATCGTTGGAATACAGCGCAATAGAGTTTTCAGCGGCGTCGCGCTGCCGTATCAAAATGTCACCCGCGGATATATTACTGGTTTTCAATTTACCCTGGCGATCTTGAAATACAACTATTTCGTTCGGGTCAACACTTGCTAAATTTAACGTCTCAGCGATTTCATCTTCAATTATTTTTTTTACATCCTCGATAGAACCCGCAGATGTTTTCGCGGTGGGTTTCAACATTGACATAGATCGTCCCCAAATATCAATCATTATTGTAAAGACTCTAGTATTTTTAATTTATTGATTCTCTAAAATTACCTTGTAATTTCCCACTCGTGTATTTATTTACAACCAGATGAGGTGGTTTCTGTGACGATGAAATCTCCGCGAGGACATTTAATACTTCACGGCCGCATATCGGTGGATCATTTAATTGTTGCGTTGTCAGCGTGGAATAAAAAATTGGAAACTCTTTGAGTTTCATCGAAGAATTTATATACCGCATAAACTCGCTTGGCGGAGCTAACCCATATGAATCAAAATAGACAATCCCACGCGGATTGATCGCGTATGCAACCCAGTGAGTTCCCGATCCGTTACTGTTATCAAGATTGATGATACCGGTTTCAACGCGTTTAGGTTTTCTCGGTAATTGATCTCTCATAAAAAAAACCTCTGAAGTTTTTTATCGCTAGTTTTTAGCAGCATCAATTAAATAAAAATTGGACATAGGGAGAATTTGGCTTTTAACTAATAAACCGTTCCTGGTATTCTCAGACCCTTTCCGCTGTACCATGAATACGGGGTTCCTGGTAGTCTTAGACCCTTTCCCTTTTTTATATCCTTTCCCAGTTGCCTTTTTCAATGCCATCCCTGCCGCGGTCCCAACGGCTCCCAACGCTGCCGCTTTCGCCACCGCTGGGGCAGCCGCTGCAATCAATGCTGGTATTGCAGCTAACAATGGAAATATACCACCTGATTTTATCATGTTGGCGATTGCAGCTTTCAAAAATACAATTTGAACCCCTCTCTTATTCTTTAGCGCATCATTGAAATGTTTTATTTGACGATCCGTCAGTGATATTTTATGTGTACCGCCGGACATCTGCGCTGGTTTTAACGTTATTGTTGCTCCACATTCTTTAGCGGATTTTGATCGCAAATTCTTGACCTGACCATCAGTCAGCTTGACACTAACAACACTATATGTTATTTTATTGTAAAACACATTTATGCTTTCAATTGATCTAATTGGAAACTCTTCAAGTTTCATTCACATATTTTCCACTGGTGCATCAACGATTCTCATTCGTCCACCAACACCTTCTAACAACATTGATTTATCACTGAGAATGACAGCAACCGCCCTATAATTAGCAATAGCGCCACGAAGGACATTTCTCTGAAGTGTATATCAACGACGGATTGCCTTGTTAAATCAAGATGTTCCAGCGAAAAGTAGTAGATCGGATACAAGTTCTTAAAATCATATTGCGATATTTGCAAACCAGTATCAACATTTTAATCACGGCCCATATATGACAGCATACGATGGTACACGCGCGCAATATGGTTTTGACCGAAATTAAGTTGTATGTCTTCGGATGGTTCCTGCTGGCCATTTATTCTCAACGAGACCTCAGTAACTCCTAATTGATCAAATATCATATGACTGCGCAATTGTGATTCCACTCTTGTCATATCCTGCAACGCGATACATATATGACGTGGAGCTGAAACGCCTTGTTGTGATGCCAAGTTCCATGTAAATGTACCATTGATATTTGATTGCTTAACATCCGTTGTTGTTGTTAGCCAACTTATCAATGCTTTACCACCTGTGTCCATAAATGAAAGTAGCCGCTCTTCCGTGGTAATTGATGGGGTCATTACTGGCATCCACAAGACCAATTTAGTTAAAATGACTTTACCAGCGTCAGCATCTGGATTTGCAGGATCCGCTGGAATTCTCCAGATTGCATCATTGTCACTACCCTTTCGCACGAGTACTACTGTATGCTTCGCTCCATAAATAACTTTTCGTACATTTCTGCAGAATCCAAATATATGATGCAACGGAATCGCACATGAAAACGATTTACGCTGTCCTGCCAACATTGCTATTCGTGTTGCAGCTCCTAGATTGTACTGGGGATCAGTATTTATAATCATATTCTCGACATCAACAGCAGCAGCGCCAGTATTATAATTTGGTCGTCGTACAATAAATTGAGTGGGTCCAGCAGTGTTTTTATTATCTTTTGCAAACATCATAGACGGACCTGCTGATCTTGTATAATCGTCAGAGTATCTTGCTAACCCAATTATTGTTGTAGCGACATCAACATCACGTTCTATAGACTCAATCTCTTTTCCGTCAATGAGATATCTCGCGGATTTAAATAGCGCCATGATACCATTATTGACTAAGCCGACTTGGGCACCATCTGGATACGGTGCGGGTACAGCAGAAGTATCAGTAAGTCGTACAAGTTCTCCTTCTACTTCGATAAACGCTTCACATGGCAAAAAGTATTTGCTGGTATCATGGACTTGAAGTTCAATTCGCGATCGAATATCTGCTTGTATTGCATGATAGGAATAAAATTGATAATCGCGGACGTAATTGTCCCTGGGTACTGGGGCTTCCATATCTAACGCTGGATCAGCTGTTTGTTTAAACATTATATTAACATACTAGTATTTTCAATTGTGAAATTCTTTGTAATCATCGTCGTTTTTGTTTTCGTTTCAAACCACTTCCTGCTATCATGTTTGCGATATCATCTTGGTTACTGTTCGCCAACGACGCTAATTTTTCTTCCACTGCGCTATTTATTGCTTTGCTTACACTTGCAAGCATCACTGTTGTAGATGGCAGTACAACTGGTTGCTTTTTTCGTCTTCGCACCAATGATGCTATTTTATCTTTCGCGGTAGAAAATGCCTTTCCGGCAAGATTTCCAACAGCGCTAATTCCCTTATCACGAATAATATCAATGGCCTTCATTGATAATTGTTTAGCTAACGGCGCCACTTTTGGGGCCATTCTTGTAAATAGCCCCGCAATGGTATTGCCAAAACCATCTCCGTAATATGCTCTATAAACAGGCAATCGTGAGTTCACCACGTAGACGCTTACGGGTTTATCATGGTTGTAGTGTATGATCATCTTGTTATAAAACTAGTAGTTTTTCAATTAGCGATCAATCGCTAAGATCCATAGGATTTTCATTATAACCATGGGCGTCTCTGTGATTTTCAACTAATTCAGCAATGAGTTCTTGATTTACATCAATGTCCATGATACCACCGGCAAATAACCGCCTACAAATATCAGCGGCCTCATTAATTATTTCCGGAGAGTTCCAGCCGTGATATATCACTGAGAATGTTACCAGGACAAGTAACGCTAGTGTTTTCAACTATGCCGCTGCCTAAATATCCATCTCCAGTTGACTCCTCTTTACCAAAAATTCAGTTGGATACTCTTTATTTACTCTACTCAGTACTTCGTCTTTAAAACTCTCAAAATCATTGCGGTTACTTTCTGTGATTCTAAATCTATCACGGTTTGCCAGGTATACTTTTTTTTATCCAATTCTCGTCGTTTTTTATATACTCTTTATACTCTTTGTTTACAGCTATTTCTCTTTGATTGAGTGAAAAATTCCGCGCGGTAAAGTTAATTAAATTATTGTCATCTTTAAAACTTAATTATGCTGTATGCATAGTATGTAAATATACTTTGCGGTGAATACATTTTTTCTATAGTTACGTCTCCTTTCTCTTCTTCTGGTTTTCTTGCAGTAGCACCTAGTTCTTCTAGTACTCGCTCTTTTTATGTTGTTGCCGTGAAGTAGTTACTATATCTACTGGAAGTTTTTCTAAAGACTTTTTTGTTTGTTCGGTCTCTGCTGAAATATTTTCAAGCACACCAAGAACAGGCACTTCTCGTCGTTTGCCTTCCTCAGGAATATCCCCAAATATTGCTCGTTCAGTTGCTGTTTTCACATCTTTGGTCACACTTGTTATCGGAGTAAACAGTTGTTCACTTGACACAGAAAAGTCAGTCTGCGCTTGTTGTCGTTGTTGAAGTTTCTCGCGAAGTCTGTCTCGAACCGGTATAAACTTTTTAATTGCTCCTAGCCGCTCTCGGGCTAATCTAGTTGTAAGCGATTCACCTACCATATAGTGTTTGTGAACTGAGTTTTCAAATGTGAAACTATAACAATTAAAAGCTGAGTTATTAAATAATGTACCATCAAGCTAACGTATCCATCTCCGACAAGGTTAAACTGTACGACGCTATCCGCGAGTGTTTCAGAAATAACATCGCTGGGGGTTTCAAAATTGTAATATCTGAGAACGGCGATGAACGATTTTTGTTAACGACGCGGCAACAACAACAACTACGTGAAAATGGAAGCGTCGCGGTGATTACTTGCTATCACAACCAGATCATCCAGTACGCACATAACTGCATGAGCCAGCCCAAACTGCTGAGTATCCTTTCAGGAGAAAATCCCATGTGAGTGTTACAAAAAACGCTAAAAAAAATTAAATTTTTTACTGAAAAATTACTGAAAGCCTATTTTTATAGTAACGCTCACGTGGTTAGGATACTGGTTTTTCCTCGTTTAATATTTTTCTAATATCACGAACCTTAGAACTAATTTCAGCTCGTTTTTGATACTCTTGGCCGAGCTGTTGACGTATTGCTTCAACGGTGCTAAATAGCGTTATAAATACATCAATATCGTTACCATACAAACAAGCATAGATGGACTTTTGAATTCCTTTCACGAGTCTGTACATCTTAGGTAAAACATAACGACCCTTACTAGACTGATACTCAATGTCTTCATATTCCTAGGCAATCCTGTCACAGTCGAGATCTTTAGATAATATTATCCCTCGATTCTTTAAAATTGAAATTTCAGCAATTATAGAATTTACATCTTTGATATCCATATTTTTATAAAAATATAGATATAATACATTTTACCTCTAATTATTAAAAAAATTGGGGGTTCGTTTTTGACCCGTTTTTTTTATGGACAGTACAATGCCGTATATCTTCACTCGAGTGTTGTGACAGATTTTAGGCATACATATACTTAATTAAGTTAATTAATGGACGGTACAATGCCGTATATATCTCCCCTCGAGTGTTGCGGCAGATTGTAGGCATACATATACTTAATTAAGTTAATTATTCAATGAAACGATGATGGAATTTGTGATGCGATGGTGGGCGTGCCATGCAAGCCCAAGGGAACACCAAAGCATACATCTCTGAAAGGGAGGTCTAAAGTGACAAACATCATCTTAGACCGCCCAGAAGATATGCTTGGGGGGCATCACAACAAACCCCAAAGCATACATCTCCGAAAGGGAGGCCTAACGTGGCAAACACCATCTTAGACCGCCCAGAAGATATGCTTGGGGGACATCACAACATATACTTAATTAACTTAATTATGGACGGCACAATGCCATATATCTCCGCTCGAGTGTTGCGGCAGATTGTAGGCATACATATACCTAATTAACTTAATTAAGGATGGATTATAATTCAATGGAACGATGATGGAATTTGTGATGTAATGATGTGGGGCGGCACAATGCCATATATAATCTCCGCTCGAGTGTTGCGGCAGATTGTAGTCATACATATACTTAATTAAGGATAGATTATAATTCAATGAAACGATGATGGAACTTGTGATGTAATGATGTGGGGGCGGCACAATGCCATATATAATCTCCGCTCGAGTGTTGCGGCAGATTGTAGTCATACATATACTTAATTAACTTAATTAAGGATGGATTATAATTCAATGAAACGATGATGGAATTTGTGATGTAATGATGTGGGACGGCACAAGACAGCACAAACATGAAACGACGGGGCAGATTTTCTACGGCCAATCCAACCAATCAAAAGCAACCAAACTAAATTAACCCGGTTGCATGATTGACAAAAGACAACCATACGCCCGTGTTAATGGCGTTGGTTAGTTTTGATTGGTCGATTGGCTTTCGAAAGCCCCAAGCTTATTACGAGTTATAACATATATAAGGCGACTAATACAGCAGCGTTGATTCACGGGTGTGTTATTTTATTTCCTTTAATTACTTATTAATGCATTGGCCTTCGAAAGCCCCAAGCTTTATACCTTTCAAATGCTATATAAAGCGACTAATATGGCGGCGTTGATTCACAAGTGTGTTATTTTATTTCCTTGAATTACTTAATAATGCCGTTTCACAACATTAAATGAGACAAATATTTGAATAAAACACTAAACAAAAGAATACAGTTGTTAGATAACAGCGTATATTTTCCCTGTTCTAATTCTCTAGACAAAATACATTATCGATTACATCACAAAGAGCTGTATACAGAGGAATTTAATCACGCCCACCTACTTCAATGAATGGGAAACACTGTTCCGGCTGAGCGAACATAGGTATTGCGCTGGATTATAAAGAACGTCTGTACTAAAAGTGTATTATAGATGGTCTAAATAAATACAACTGTTTAAATTATGCAGTTTTAGCCAAAGCGACAATAAAAGGTTTTAGAAATTGTTAAAAATACAACTCTAAGCGAAACTATGTATTTACTCCATTACAGTAACGTGTGCGCGCCTAGTCAAGGTATACAGGTAATAGCAGACGGCACAATTCCTTTGACGTCATAATACAAGGGAACTTAGTGAGTAGAGTGTGAGTTGCGGCGAATTTATCCATAAAGGATTATCTCCCTTGAATCGTTTCAGGTGTATACGAATTTTATTCTGTGACCTGTCTTTTTTGACAGAGCAGTTTTAATTATATTTTCTGCAACAAATCGTATTGAAGCCCTACAAATGTCAAAGTATCTACTGGCTTCATTTATTGATTGAAATATTTTCTCCTCTTTGGTTTCTAAATCAAACGATTTGACCCCCCTATGGCGTTTTGCGTGTTTGCCAGTTCCACCTAATTTTGAATTCCGACTTTGTGAGACGGCTTGAAGATTCACAAGACAATTATCAGTCTTCACGCCATTTATGTGATCAATAACAAGGCCGTCTTTAATCAATCCGCTATGACATTCAAAAATAATTCTATGACAGAGATATTTTTTATTTCTAACACCAAACAGCAAATATCCCATATTATTCAGAAATCCACCCCGTTTTTTTAGTCTGCGGTGCCTGACAACACCATCACTGGAGGCTTTGTAATTAACAAGCACTGGATGGGGTATGAAATCTTGGCTCATTTGTATAATAATACTACTTATCTAATTTATTATCTGCTTTAATTATAAATCTCTTGATATAATCCTGAGGGTTTTTATGATTTTGTCATCGTTAGGGTCAATGACGGCATTTTTTATTCGTTTGTCATAATAGCGTTTTAGTTCCCTGTATCGTTTGCCGCCGCAACTGAGACATAATTATGATTTTCCTCTAACGCCCACCCCACATTGGAGGCATGGGAGAGGACCGAAAGAACCGTTGCGAACGCTTTGTAAATGATACCCACAGAATTTGCTTCTGCATGATTTGTTACACGGGGTTGTTGATCCAATCATAAGCCATTTGCAGTAATTCATTATACTATATTTTTCTATTTAAATACTTGTTTTAATTATAATATGAAGGAGTTCAAGAGATTATCGAAAATTAAGCCTTGGAAAAATACTAAATTCATTGATTATACCATGAAAGAATTCCAAAGATTATCGAAAATTAAGCCCTGGAAAAATGCTAAATTCAATCTCGATAAGGAGTTCAAGAGATTATCGAAAATTAAACCCTGGAAAAATACTAAATTCAATCTTGATAAGGAGTTCCAAAGATTATCGAAAATTAAGCCTTGGAAAAATAATAAATTCAATCTCGATAGAGTCTCTGATTCACCAAAACGTCTAATCGGTGATAGAACTATACTAGGTAAAATCAGGGAGTGTTTTAATGAATTCTACCGAGACGGTGCAGTATACTGTTGGTCGACATTTCGAATTATTGATGAAGATGTCAATGTACCCAACATCGATGCTACTATGAACGATGAAAGAGCAGCTGAGATAATTTCACACCTTGGCCCGCCAAGGGGCTGGAAATCCAAGGGTAAATTGCAAAGCAATTCCCAACAGAAGTATTTTTTCAGAATAAAATTCATTATCGAAGTCGAAGGCAAATGGATTATCAGGGATAAATTTGAACCAATCCTCAAGGATAAAAAACTGTCATTGTGAGTAGAGATTCCAAACCAGGAATTCTAACTGGAATTTACAAACCATACTACGAGAGATCTTATCCTGTAACAGCAATTGTTTATGGGATATATCCGTTAAATGATAAACCCGATATTGCAAAACTAGCTCCTATGAAATATTCTAGTTCACTGAATTGTGTAGCAACACGGGTAATGGAACACTTCACAAATGAATCCCGAGGAAATAAACTAACTGATCTGCGACGTAGGAAAATAACCGAATGGGAACTGACAGTGAAACAGCACGGTGCAAAGTTTTCTGATATAGCTAAATTAGAAGCATCATTAAAATTCCCAATATCAGTAACGACAATAACCGGAGAAGTATTATACGAACCGAAATATCAATCGCGAGGAGCTCCAATTAAAATTATTGATCATAACGAACACGCGTGGACACCTGCAGTAACAATATTTCCACGAGATAGAACCGTGAGATATATCCCTAAGGAGGTCGTCGGGGATGTTTTCTATGAAGAGAAATTATTTGATGCTATTCAAGCGTTGTGTAAAGATGATCCTGTGTCAGTGTGGTTACTTAGAAGTGATGAAGATCCCGAAATGGGATTTGATCAATTTGTAAGACCAAATGGTGAATTATATCGCGTTGAAGAATTAGATAACAGAATGAGAAAAATCGCTAGTGATTTTTCACCAGAGAGTTCCCATGAAAAACTATTAACGGATAGTTTTACTATTCCATCAGTGGTAGCTCACTTCGCAAGAGAAAAAAAACTCATGGCGTCCAACACGAGGTGATTTTCACGAGGACGTTAAATTGAGTTGCGTCGAATTTGGTCATGGAGGACTGTGGAATACGAAATACCATCGTGATGGTATGATTTCAATTGATATATCCGCGTGTTATCCTGGAAGTTTACTCGGGTATGGAGAATGTAGTAACTATTTTAAACGATTTGGATACCCCACACATGAAATGACTCGTGTTGCGATTAATGGGCCATTACCTGATTTTGATTTAACCGGATTCGCTCGTGTGATATCATTTGAACTCGCTACAGGGTTACATCCGTGTAGTTATGTTTGGCTTGGTAGACATATATCTGAAAAGGCCTGGATGCCAATAGTGTTACTACGATATATGATTGATTGTGGTATGCTAATATTGTTGATTGTTTCCGAAGCTATTATATGCTATCGAGCTCAGAAAGAAGTCTGGCTACCACAACCCGATCTAGATCGTATAATTAGCGAACAGCGAAAACAGTTTCCAGATTTCAATGAAGAACAAATCATGAATTGGTCTAAGAAGTTATTTGAAATTAAAAAAGAACAACCAAAAGATTTTGGACGAAGAATAATCGGTAAATTTACCCAGGGTGGAAGATACGACAATGCAAAATATTCTTCGCGGTTGATCATAGACATCGCTGAATACGATTTTATTGTAACGGATTTAACGAAACAGGGAAAACTTGTAAATCGTAAAGACGCTTTCCTATCCGATGGAAGACGATAAGGTACAATTGTTACCTATTGTGATGGATATATTAAACAATATACGCATTTGAGAAGTTCTATGCTAGCTTATGCTTCTATCAATTTATTTTCGATGATAAATAGATTTCCTAATACCTCAGTTAGAGTCACTGATTCTATGTATATCCACGAGAAATACAAATCAGATGTAGCTAAATTCACAGATCCGGAGGCAAATTGGGGATGTTGGAGATTTAAAAAGGAACCGCTACATGAGTATTGTGAATCGCCAGATGTTACCATGGATGAAAAGTACTTAAAGTGTGATGAGATTCAATCCGAATTTTCTAATGCACCACCGGTATCTGATCAAATATGTAGATACAAGACAGTTTATTTAAACGGTTGTGGTGGGTCAGGAAAGACAACTCGTGCAATTGAATTATATCATAGAAACGCTAGCGTTTCAAAATCAAGCATGATTGTCCTAACACCTACTCACAGACTTGCAAGAGAGATGATACAGCGAGGGGTAAATGCCTGTACTTATCACAGTTTCTTTCGATGGAAAGGAGATAAATGGACTCCTGAGCGTATGGACGAGAAATTTATTCCTGAAATCATCATTTGGGATAAAATAGACACAGTGTCATTAGATGTATTACAAATATTTCTAGAGTGGTTGTTATTCAAAAATACAAAAGTCGTCATGTGCGGTGATCACGGCCAACCACCACCATTTGTCGGTGCATCCCCACATGAATGGCTAAAGGGTTTTGTAGACTATTATGAAGAAATTAACACCGATTATAGATCAATTGATGAACAATTACGAGAATTCAAAGCGCTAATTAGATTACAGCCGGATAAAATCCAATGTGAAATAGCGCGTGAAATAATTTCAGAAACTCCCATGAATGATTTTTGGGAAACGTGGAGACCAAACGATTTAATAATTGCAAGTAGAAAAATAGTCAGAGACACACTTCAGATGAAGTTATTTGAATTGCATACAGAAAAATTTGCAACACTTCCAGTACCATTGTGTTATAGGCCTTCGGATACACGAAAACAGAATATAGAAGTTGATATTCCAAGACCAAAATCCGAAGGATTTCAAAGACAGAATTTAGTGTTAAATGATATTGTGCTGGTTGATATCAGCGTCGTTGAAGATGCATTGCGTGCTAATAATTCCCCGTGGACGCTAGGTTACGCAGCAACAATACATTCTTCACAGGGATTGACTATATCAGATACAATTGTTTGGAGGGTGGATAATCACATCGAATGGTCGAATTTAGTCTATCTTGCAGTATCCAGAGTACGAAGAATAAATCAACTTCGAAGAATTGTTTTCGATGATGACACCACAATGGATGATGCTAACATCGTTGATGTTAAAGTTATTGATAAAAAAACTCTCCGGTTACAAACAACAAGACAAAAAAAAACAACGAGAATTTGACATTGATGCTGAATTAATAATCACTTTGAAGCAACAACAGAATAATCACTGCGCAAGTTGCAATTGTATAATGCGTTGGCAGTATTCGGATAAAGATCCTCGCCAATTTACCGTAGACAGAAAAAATAACAGTCTCGGTCATGTCAGAAACAATGTGATGTTGACTTGTCTTGAGTGCAACAGACGCAACGGCGCTAGTTAAGACCCCGCGGTGGTAATTGAGTATCGTCAGGAATCACTTGTAATTGTTTGCGTGTAAAACCCCGCTGAGGGGCAGTTGAATCCAATTTATAGATTGGAGGTCTACCAGTTGATCGTGTTATAGTAGATATCTTGTGTGCAGTAACACTCCAAATAGGATCAGTAGCCCTTTTTCTGCCACCTTCAAGCTCTCCTGATTCGTATAAATACCTAACAGTGACATTACTACCAAGAATTGGTTGGGAAACGCTATAATCTTTTTGTGAAATTCTTCGAATTTCCATTTTAGGTATAGACTTCTTTTTAATCGCTTTGATAGGTTTCATGTTGATTGTTCTAGTAATCTCATTATTCAGTGCGGTAATCACAGCTGGTAACCTTTTGACCCATTCACGGGATCGCTTTTCTTGAATGAATTCTTTTGCGTATTGATATCCAAATAACCGCTCAGCAAGAGTCCGATTAAATCGTTCAACAATTGCCTGATCGCGATGCAGTGCAGTATGCCCCCGTCTGATGGTGACATTGTGATCTTTCATCGCTGATAAAACATCGCCTTGAAATTCCTTGCCAGGATCAACTTGTAATAGATTTGGCCAGCGTAGTGGGCCTCGTCGATAAATCTTTCCAAATGCAGAAGCAACTTCAGGTGATGATTTTGTTTTTAGCGGTTCTGCTTGTTTGTATCGACTCGCAACGTCAACTACGGTTAGCGCGTATTTGTAACCGTTGTCATGTGGTAAAAACAATAAATCAGCTTGATGAACTTCATTGGGTACAGTAACATCAAAATGCGAGAAATTGATTTGTTTAGGACGCGGTAGATAAATTTGCCATATAGCCTGTTTGGATAACCAATTAGCCGCAGTAGCCTTTTTCACTTTTGCGGCGCTGGCGAGTTTACTGATTGCTGCTTTACCCTTCCAGTATCCTCTCGGAGAATAATAAATAGATTCCATATTATTAATTACCGGCACCTAACATCAATTTGCCTTTCATAGCTGATTTTACCAACCACGAAGCCAATTTTTCTTTCAAAGATTTATCAGGAATAGCATTTAACGCATGAATTAATTTCACATCCGCGAGATGCCTGTTTTGCAGATTGCTGCTTTTATATGCAACATCATGAGCATGACACGCCTTATCAATAGCGTTTATCGGATACTCGCTGGGTCGGGGTTGATTTTGATCATCAAGTCTGATATCTAATCGTGTTCCGGGGCCACAGTAGCTATATCCTGGAAGGTGCTTTTCTCCGGGGTACTTTGCCCATGGGGTTCCAGGGAGCTTTGCCAATTTGGCTGCGATATCACCTCCTCGTTTTTTTTAAAAACATCTCCGGATTTCATAGAAACAAATCTAAATTTTTTTGTACCACATGTTGCACATCTACCAGTAAGTGCTGATCTGTTATTTTTAGTTGTAATCTTCGTCACATCATTTGTGCTAGTACGCGTTTTACACAAGACAAGACGCAATTGTTGCTCAATTTAATAGTGAGATGGATGAAGTGGGATAAGTTGTATTTGGTTGCTCCCAGCGTAGATGATCAACGATGCTATGAAGTGTTAAAGGATTTTAACGAGAATGCATCAGAAATTAAGGGTGAGAACGCCATTGATTTTATAACTGATATTGACGAGGCACCATCCGTGGATGACCTTGATGGGAGCATTAACAATTTAGTCGTATACGACGATGTGATGTTAAACAATCAAAAAAAACCCAGCTAGAATATTTTCCCGAGGCAAGCATAAAAACACCGACGTGATATATGTCACTCAACGCTACACTCAGATTCCAAAAGTGATCAGAGATAACTGTAATATTCTTGCTGTGTTTAACGGCGTTGATACACATACGCTACGAAATATTTGGCAGACATGGTGTTCCGATATGGACTTCAATCAATTTAAAAATTTCTTTAGTAACGCTCAGTCGACCCCGCACGGATTTATAACAATAAATTTACATGATCCTCGGACACGATATCGTATCGGACTCGATCAAATATTTGGTTGAAATCATTTATTATTTTTGTTAACTTGCAGCAGCAGAGAGTGTGAATGACCACATCGTTGCGACCAAAATTGATTGAAAAATCGTAAAGTCTCCGTTTGCTAAATGGAGACTTATTTTTTTGGGGTTAAAATATGAGATTTCGTAGCAAGGCTCTATTTTCCGTTTTGAGGATTCAGTCAATTTTTTGTCGGAAAAGGGTGGTCTGTTCACACTCTCTGCTGCTTTTCATTCTACCTTGCCTATGTCATCCATATGAACGCACGTGGGTCAGATCTGCAATGAATTTGTAATGACTCCAACTATTGCAAGAAAGCCGAGTACCTTAATGAAAAAGGCTGTTAAAACAAAACTGTACAAGCTGACTTCTACACATATTACAAATATCGAGCTTGAGAAAATATGTATGGCAGACACTACCAAAAAAATACTGATCTAAATGCGCAGGCTATTCACATCACTGGATACAAAAATCAAAACTCTCTCAACAACTACCGAAAATTTGGCAACAACCATAAATAAAGTATGTTAAATTTGATTTCTTGAAACTTTGCCAAATGCCCTTTATCCGTCCCAGTTAAATCAAACTTAAAAATGCAGTTGCACATGAAACCCGCGCAGTGACCAATCAGAGTGGTTCATTCATCAGTGCACACGCTGTGTCGCAAGAAGATTTCCATGTAGCATATCAGAGCATTAGTTTGCTTGATTTGGATTTTTAAGGTAGGTTTAAAAAAAATTCAGTCATATCGCTACGATGTCTGCAGTGACGCACTTTAGAGTGATATCTAGCACTGTTACATCATGCCGCAGACGTGTAGCATGATGTCCCACCCAGTCACATTATCCTGACACCAGGCCGACCAGTCCTAACACTAACTTCTTACTGCTGAGCGCCAAGCGAGGCAGCTGTAAGCACCATTTTTGTAAATCTCTGGTATGACTCGGCCGGGGATTGAACCCACGACTTCCCGCTTCCGCGGCGAACACTATAACTACTAGGCCACGGAGTGGTTCAGAGCATTAGTAAAAGCAACAGTTGTTTGTTTTCAGGACAGAAATAAATGTTTCCTAGAAAATCCTGAAGTAGAAACCTCTTCACGATGTTACGAGATGGATATTGTGTTTGATGGTTCTTTAATACACGGCGGTATATTACCACCAATATCAATTACAACGCCAGTATGTCACATGCAGTTTCACCTCTTCCGAATAAAAGGGGAGCTAAATCGGATAATAACAGAATGCTTATTTTCCACGAATAGTCCAACACATAACTCGTACTACAGTCATTATACATTTCGTTTTGAACTGTGTCCCCAGTATCATATACTATCACTGGCTACCATACAACTTTTCCAAATTAAAACTGATGAAAGTAGAAGTTATCTTTACAACAGATATTAAGTATTTACTGTTCTTTTTATTTGTTAATGCATCTGTCTATTGTGACAATACAATATGATGTTTTTTATGTTAATATTTTCTCGTGCGTTGAACTTTTCTACTTAGGGTCAACAGGTCATTAGTTGGTCCTTAAAGTAGTCCCTTAAGACAGGTTTTACTGAATTTTTTTCCTTTCTTTCGTTCGTTCTTTCTTTCATTCTTTTTTTCTCTTCGTCTTCTTGTTGTTCTTATTATTAATTTGCTGCTGTCAGCGATAAACGTGGTCGACGTGGTTTTCTTAATTCCTCAAATATAGGTTCAACCACAATCATCATTATCATTCTTAAATATAATTTATATGCATGTGTTGTTTGTCCTAATATGTACAATTCACATTACCGGTAGTTATATCCAATGCTTTACCAACGGATACATTTAAATACACGTATAAAAAATACATACAGGCATCACCGAGGTGATAATAACCGGTGTATGACGTAGACTGTGGCAAGCTTTTGTTGTAAATTTTGAATGGACAATAAATTGTCTATCTGCGCTGTGCATTTGTGCGTTGGGGTCTCCTGGGGAGAAGGGGTAACACCTCTGGCTCGATAAGCAGTGGTACTCCTTCGGGGGTAACCCGCCCACATTTGGTCCCCACTTGCCACTCAGCTCTCACATGTATATTCGAAAACCCGTGGCATGCGCAGCGGCCACATCCCAGACGACGGCCTTTACTGGCCGGCTAAATTAGACTGAGGGTATCCAACGGATCTTAAACCCTAGCACGTGAAGACTGTATTCGGCAGCCTGCGCTCAGGAACCACCGGCTTGTCAACGGACATAAAGGTGATTCCCAGCAAAGCGCTGTGGAGAACTAAGAGCACTACGACACACGTAGGGCGTCCTGGTCATCAACTGCACTCGACTCTGTATCCGGTCGTCTCAACGTTGTCGTGCTGCTTGACCCAGATGGTTCTGAAGGCTTCAAGCGAAAACCAATTTCATGACAGATACCATCAGTGATTTCTTATTTGCTTATGACTGCGCCGTGAGTGCTGCCTTAGAAGCCGACCTGCAGCTTTGAAAAGTTCTCCAGCTCCTGCACAAGCCATCAGTACCAAAAAGACTAAAGCCCTGCATCAGCCGGCCCCTGGAAAGTCCTATGTTGTGCCCAACATCACCATCAACAGCCAAAATCGCAATGTAGTGAACCGCTTAACCTGCCTTGGCAGCACACAGTCACAGAGCATAACTATTGACGATGATGTAAACCTTTGCATTGCCAGAGCGAGCGCAACTTTCGGCAGATTGTATACCAACGTCTGGAATTGAAGAGGCATCAGCATCCAGAACAAACTAAAGGTCTCCAGGGCAGTTGTGCTCTCCACACTACTTTACGCATGTAAAACGTGGACTGTGTACCAACGCCACGTCAGGATGCTGAACCACTTGTACACCAAAAGTCTCAGGAAATTCTTCAACATCAAGTGGCAGGACAGTGTTCCAGACAATGAGGTACTCGCCCAAGCAGGTCTCAAGAGCATCTACGCCATCCTGATGCAGTGTCGTCTATGTTAAGTGAAACATGTTGTACGCATGCTAGACCACCTGCTGCCTAAGAGACTCTTCTATGTCGAGCTACAGCAAGGACAGAGATCCCACGGATGTCAGAATAAACGCTCCAAAGAAATTCTGGAAGCTGTATTGAAAGCATTCAACATAAACCTTGATTCCTGGGAACAAATAGCAAGCGATCGAGTCACTTGGCGTTCCTCTGTGCACAAAGGCTACAAGTTTTGCAAATCTAGCAGGATAGCAGCTGCAGAGCTGAAAATGCAAGATAGACAAGCACGTGCCATCAACCATACTGGAGATGTCCCACTCATCCCCTCTCCCTTATATAAATGAATATTCCGTGCAACGGTTGGCCTCGTCAGCCACCTGCGCACACATGGAACAGAACCATCCCCTCTAACCATCGGATGACTAGAGAGATTCTCGTCGAATCTACGGACGAACAACAGAACAATAAGTAGTCTATTTGCGTTTTGCGTGCTGTGATATAACTAATTTTATATCATTTCTTTCTTTCTGCAGCGAAGTTTTAGTGACAATAGCTTCTTTTAGGATAAACATGTCATTTAGCCAATATGGTTTAAGCATATTATGTGTTTTCGTATACTGGTATTCAGGAGTTTAATGATTACGGGGTTTCTACACTAAAAACATTATTTCCACGCATCATTTGATAGAGTATCACTAGCAGCAGAGGGGGCGAATCGGACAACATTTTTAAACAAGTTTTCAATGGATTAGGGCTTAAAACAATGAAATCAGGCAAATCAGACAACGTTTTTAAACAAGTTTTCAATGGATTAGGATCAAATCAATGAAACAGGCAAAAAATGATTGAAATCAGTCCAAAAAAAAATCAATGAAAAAATCAATAAAATCAAAATAAAGAAAGCCTCTATTTGCCAAACGAAACATGATCCTGCAGGAGTAAAAACTCTTCAACCGAATATTTGATCAAGTCCGATACGATATCATGTCCCAGACCTTGTCCCAGACTTTGACTGGGGGGACGAAAGTCCTTAGGACGAAAATCCTTTCAGGATGAAAATCCTTTCAGGATGAAAGTCTTTACGACTTTACAGACAGACTAATTTGTAACACCTCCTCTTGTAGATCAATCAGATTATTGGACTGGTCAGTGAGTTTGAAATTAATTCTGGTTAATGAATTATTATGACATCGCATATAGACTGGATTCACCGGGGATTCAATTATTAGAAACCCTGGAGGAGCTGTTGGTGCAAAAGAGTATAAAATATATCCTTGCTGAGCTTGATTTGATCGTTCTAAATTTATTTGATAGCTTCCTTCGATAACATCACATACTAAATTGAGCGCAATCACCGATGAAATATTCACATTTTCAGGAGCGATATGCCTGCCACCACTATCTGGGTCATTATTATGTGTCAGGATTTTTATTTCCGGTGATGTTGTTTTTTTCCATGCATCATGAATTATTTTAAAACCAATATCGATGGTGTCACTGAGAGATTTTTGTAGTTCTGGTACGTTATATCCTGGTATTTTGAATGCTGGAATATCTTTGACGGAGATTTTATATCCATTTGCAAATAAATCTCTTGTTTCAGGACTACTGTCACCTAATACCTCTTGAATAATTTGTGAATGAAATGTTTCCATATCATTGATGATCTTATTACATGTTTCTACAACGCTGATAAATTCATCTCGGGTGAGAGAGCCTGATTTAAGAGATATTAACAACAGTGAAAAATCATTATTGAACGCTGTGAAATTTTCAGTGATTTTATCCCGTCGAATTAAGTAGTATTTTCTCTTAGTGAAGGGATCTGTCACTCCATTAAAAAAATTCATTATATTGTAATCGCTATAGCTTTTTACTGGATTATCAGATTTTATCCTGTCTGTGATATAATCAGTTTTTTGTGGTTCAGGTAAATCAACGGTTTTCCACCCTGGTGGTAATTCAGGCCATCCTAGTACGGTCCTTATTGAGCTTTGATAGATATCTACGACGTAACCATCTGTGCTTATTTCAATGGCAGATGATAGTGTTGGCTCATGAACTGTTATAGCTATTTTTGATTCTGCTCCAGTAATCGATTTTATTCTACGTTGCAATTCAGCATTGATTTGTTCAATTTGGTATGATCCGGTTGGTATGGAAACAACGTTCCAGTCTGGGGTACCGTCGTCTTTATTCTTATTTGCAAATACCAGTGAATTATTGGGTTGTTGACCACCAAATGATTTTGATCTGATATTAGGCCAACTGTGATACACTCGTAATTTTGCTAACGCGATTTCCTTCACTGGAACCGGAGAGGGGAAATTCACACTGAATTCTGGATTCGTTGATGTTATTGAGATCATGCTGGTTTGTACTGGGTTCGTCGATTAAACGATTGGCTCTCTGATCCGTTTGTTGATATCTACACACACGCGTATAATAGTCTTTCCGGGAAAAATCATAACAGGGAAAATTTTTCAAAATGCGGAATCGGCACCTTTTCATATAAAATAAAATGTAATGTGCCGATTCCGCACTCAACATAGAGCCATCAAATTGACTTAATTGGGGTTCTATCACGAAGAAATTCTTCTATAGTAGTTGGAGTTCTGGACATCTTAATATCTTGATTGACAATTGATCGATATTGATGACCACCGCAGTTTATACAAATCTGGTATTTTCCCCGAACACCTTTTCCACAACCTCGACATGGTCTTGGACCATCCGATTTACCGAGTTTTGCGAACATTGCATGTGTTCCACAGAATTTCCCGTAGGAGTTTTTTCCACACGGGGTTATTGTTTGTTGTGATAGCCATGCGCATTTATTTTTAGCGAGTTTGCAAGATGTATATAAAATAATATCATTTAATTAGACATTGAAATTATATATATATATAAAATGATATCATATCATATATTTGATAAAAAGGTGGATGCGGTCAAATCATTGATTCATGATGGTATAATCTTAAACAAAACCAATTATTCAATCGATGGGACAATTTCATGTGTGTGACAGCTATGAACAATTTGATATGTTACATTATCAAGGAAAATCATGTGTTAATGAGATTATTTTACAACAACGACGCAGAAAGTTCATCTGTGATATTGATTCTAAACCAGATCTTGTTGCGGTTAGAAAATACTTTCAACAATACGATACCGTTGTTGTATTTGAAACAACAAAAGGGTATCATGTTGTCATTGATCTTATTGTGGATTTTCAAACACATCGGACATTAATATCAAAGGCTGCAACGGATAATCCCGGATGGAACATTGATAAGATTGCAGGGGTCTACAGTATCAAGTTGCCCGGGACCAAATCAAAATCGCCTAACAGTATTTGTAAACGATCGTTGGATGAACCTGTTGATCCATTAATAACTGTACACGAAGATGTTCCAGTGGGGATTGTTGAATTTAATTATCCCGTGAACACTAGCGTTTCAGATGAAAATGTTGTTGCAATATCAATGGCGCTAACTGGACAACCCGATCGAATAATCTCACAAATAACATCCAGTGGAAATAGAATCACATTTGCTAGACGACCTGGACACTATTGTGTTATTTGAAAACGACGTCATGAATACAATGCTGCATTTGATGTTATTGAACCGAGTTGTGATAATTGTCTGGTATATGAATATGACGATCATTATGATATTATTTGCCCGAGATTTCACGGGAAAAAGATTGTTGTAAACAGGGACAACTTGGACTCCAGAATCGCTAATTATTTATCGGGATCTCCTGACAATGCCGTAGATGCTGTTGCATCGCCGTTAACAGCCACAGAAAAATCAGCAGGATACATTAAATACTTGATGGGGTTAAAACGAGATAGCTACGGGGTGAATTTCTCACGAGGGTTCCTGATTTTATTTATACGGAACCACCAGCACATATTTCAGGACGAGGTTGTACTGGTTCCAGTGATGATTATTTAGATGGTTCATATTGTGGAATGGGGAAATCAATTGCTGCGTGGAAATCAATCGCAGATGATTCATCTGTATGCTATATCAGCTATAGAAAAACATTATCGAGTAAAACCGCATTTGATCAACAAATTCAGTTGTATAATGAAATCGCTGGTGATATTCATTTTGATGAAAAATTACCCACACGAGTTGTTGTTCAAGTTGATTCATTGACGAGGGTTACAGGAACACCTAGCACTGTTATCGCTGATGAGCTTCATGGAATATACCGACAAATCTTTTCGAATCCATCAAGAAGTAAATCAATGTGGGAAAAGTTTGATGGGCTAATCACTACTGCGAAACATTTTATTGCGTTGGACGCAGATGCCAACGACGATGACAAAAAATACTCTCAATGATGCGTCCTGGAATAAAATTCATGATCATCGATTATAAACCGGACAACGGGAAGAAGTTTTATTTGGAAAATTCCAATGAAGAAAATTACCAGCTGTTATGGACATATCTCAATGATGGCACTAAACGATGCGGGGTATTTTGCCATTATAAGCGCCATGGAAAATTTTCTGTAGAAGAAATTCCCAAGGAGGTACAACGAAGAGATATTCCTGAAAAACAATATCATGCTGATACCGATAGCATTGTTAAACACAAAGACTTTTCTGATCCCGTTGCGGCATTTGCTAACACCAGGATGGTGATTTTTAATCATACACTCGAAGCAGGAGTATCTATCATTGATGGACAATTTGATGTGTTATTCGTATTCTCGTTTGAAGTTGGATCTGTTGAAGCCACTAAACAGGCAATTCATCGATTCAGGAATATTTCTGAAATTCATTACTCAGTATCAAGAAAAATATCACATGGGTTGCCAGTGACCCGGGAAGATGTTATCGCGAGAATAATTAATAATGAACGGAATTTAACCGCATCGGAACGGGATAATAGACTGCCTAACATATCTGATATCAATACAAGTTTCGGCCAAGCATATATCAGTTACATTGTTGAGGAAAATGCATCAAGATGTTTCTTTACTCCACGGTTAATCAAATCTATGAGACGTACGGGATATGAAATTGTTACAGTCCCCCCTATGGATTATACAACTTGGAAATCAACAAAAAAGTCCAAACTGGATAAACTACTTGAAAAATACCCCGACAACAGAAATGTCTCTGATGATCTATTAATGAGTTTTGGAGAGCGTGTGAAAAATGCATCCTTGGTAAATAATCCCGAGATCACCGATAATGACATTGAAAACCTTTTTTCTGGAAAAACACCCAACAGGATCAATTATTACGAGTATCGCGATGATTTTAAATTATCATCATCTCAGCAGAAATTAAATTATCTCAATTACACTTATCAATGCGATATTAGCAAACTTCCCCCAGAACAAATTTAACAACATTACAAAAAAATCCCTGCTGTGATAAATTATCGGGAGAAAATAATTGCTGATCACAACGATGGGAAGATATTTCAACGAAAAGTGTTTAGAAGCGATTGTTTATCCCCGAGACAGCAAGATGAAATAATTACCGAAATTATCAAATTGGCGAAATTACCAAATGTTGTTCCTGATGACCTAACAACGACAATTATTCCCGTGAATAACCTCAATGAAGCTGTATCAGCGATAATTACGGACAAAGAAAAATATAACACTTTGATTGACAACTTCTCTGAATTGTTTCCCGGGACCAAATTAAAATCAAGAAAAACCACAGACCGAAGAAATATCATAGAGAAAATCAAAATGATTTATAAACGATACGGTGCTGAATTAACCGCGGATAATAAAAAAGATCCTCAACGAGACAATTATACTTTAACGTATCCTAGTTGGCCCATTCCTGATTGTTTTAATGACAGTGGATGGCGAGAAACATTTATCACCGATGATTATGAAATTGCCGGTAAAGATATTTCCGCGGTAATTGATCACACAGCATGGCTTAAATTTCATATTTGGACGGTTAATGGCTGGTTGGTCAGGTATCAAATACACTAAAAAATTAAAAATGCGGAAACGGCACCTTTTTCATATAAAATAAAATGTAATGTGCCGATTCCGCACCGATCGTGGGACAATGGCCACATGTAATGGATATCTTTTTAAAGATTAACTATAATATATGATTGCGACAGAATCAATCTAACAAATGCGTCAAAAATATCCCAGTGGGAAGTTTTCAGAGAAATTCAATAATGGGCGCCGCAAAATATCTTACAACGGTCCAGATGGAATTGTGCATCCGATAGCAACCCGAGTAAATCGAGATGCCACAGCACGTGTTCGTCTCTCCAGAAAATATCAACAGGCTTCTTCCAGTAGTTCATTTCAAACGCAAATTGAAGTTCAATAATTCAACACAATTAACTATTAAAAATGACCTATCTGAAATGCAGTATAGACCATTCAGGGACAACTATCAATAAATTCCGGATGGTTCAAAAATCACCAACAGGAGGGAAATTGATCAATGGAAAAGTGTGGAAACTATCAGATTTATTTATTTTATATACAATTATGATACTTTCCACAAACCTGATAGGGCTGTTAAAACACCTCCATGGTTGTGTTAAAAATCATCAGATGTGTAAAAAAAATGGCGAAACTATCAGTATTATTTATTTTATATACAATTATGATACTTTCGCCACACCTGATAGGGCTGTTAAATCACATCGAACATCATTGAGTTCAGTCTTTAATCGCTCACGGTCCTAAACCACATCGTTACGGCTTTGTACTGCAAGATCTAACTGATATTGTAGGTCATTGTCTGTTATTTTCTGTTGCTGAATAGTTAATAGTTTTCCCCGCAATGATTTGTTTTCATTGGTCAAAATGGATACTTGCTGTTGTAATTGTCGAATGGTTTCTTTATCACTAACAGCATCAGCACCATCTAGAAAAGCTGTTATTTCATTTTCAACTTCAGTATCAATAATTCTTTCAACGGGAATATTATTTGATTTCCAGATTTTGTAGATCCGCTGGTAACTGATTTTATACTTATCAGCGATTTCTGATAACGGGATAACATCTTTGGAGGCTTTTATAGCAGTAATATCATCATGTGTTAGTAATCTGCGAAGAGGCATTATATATAACAATAGGAAATATTTTTACAACAATGACAATGACAGTGACAGAGTCACCAGTGACAATAGCAACACTGAATAGACGGTTCAGATTGATCAATGGAAAAGTGGCGAAACTATCAGTATTATTTATTTTATATACAATTATGATAGTTTCGCCATCGATGATAGAGCTGTTAAAACACTTCCATGACTGTCCCACGATCGGTGGGGAAACGGCACCTTTTTCATATAAATAAAATTGTAATGTGCCGATTCTCCACTCAACATAGAGCCATCAAATTGACTTAATTGAGGTTCTATCATGAAGAAATTCTTCTATAGTCGGTGGTGTAAAAAAGAATGAAGGAAGTGTGGTATTAGGAATTTTCATCAATAACACTTCCATGGTGGTGTTAAAAATCATCATTGAGGTTGATACAAAATGTTGAATCGGCACCTTTTCATATAAAATAAAATGTAATGTGCCGTTTCAACACCGATGAACGAAGGTGTTTCATGATGAAATAACACTTCCCACTGTGTTAAAACAGTGAATAATGAATCCTAACAGCTTTTCTCTACGAGAATTTCAATGCAAAATCGACTACTTGACCCTACGAGGTTTTTTATGAAAAATCATCAAAAAAATGACTAAAAATCATCAAAAATCATCAAAAATTGGCTAGAAATCAATGAAAATCAATCCTTTTACGGAAAATCACATGCAAAATCGACTACTTGACCGTAAAATCTCCTTGGCATTTTCAACTGAAAACCACCAAAATGACATAAAAAAAACCCCACCAAAATGACATAAAAAACCACCAAAATGGTATAAAAAACCACCAAAAGGCACTATAAAAAAAAATATTTCAATGGCACTATAAATAAAAATATTTCAATGGCACTATAAATAAAAATATTTCAATGGCACTATAAATAAAAATATTTCAATGACTCTGTTGCAACAATCAATAATTGTATCAGTATCATTCATTATATAAGCTTCAGATGGTGAATTAACAACTCTGACACATTCTCATCTCAGATGCTAAATATAACAGCAGTGAGATTTTTCTAAAATTATTTATTTTTTCTGCATCAAAAATATATTAACACTTTCTTGTTGTTGTTGTTATTGCGAAATTGCTTTAGTAAGTAATAACAGTTAAGTAGTACCAATAACAGTTAAGTAGTACCAATAACAACAACAACAAAAAGTGGTGATATATTTTTGATGCAGAAAAAATAATTATTTTAGAAAAATCTCACTGCTGTTATATTTAGCATCTGAGATGAGATTGTGTCAGAGTTGTTAATTCACCATCTGAAGCTTATATAATGAATGATACTGATAAAATTATTGATTGTTGCAACAGAGTCATTGAAATATTTTTATTTATAGTGCCATTGAAATATTTTTATTTATAGTGCCATTGAAATATTTTTATTTATAGTGCCATTGAAATATTTTTTTTATAGTGCCTTTTGGTGGTTTTTTATACCATTTTGGTGGTTTTTTATGTCATTTTGGTGGGGTTTTTTTATGTCATTTTGGTGGTTTTCAGTTGAAAATGCCAAGGAGATTTTACGGTCAAGTAGTCGATTTTGCATGTGATTTTCCGTAAAAGGATTGATTTTCATTGATTTCTAGCCAATTTTTGATGATTTTTGATGATTTTTAGTCATTTTTTGATGATTTTTCATAAAAAAAAACCTCGTAGGGTCAAGTAGTCGATTTTGCATTGAAATTCTCGTAGAGAAAAGCTGTTAGGATTCATTATTCACTGTTTTAACACAGTGGGAAGTGTTATTTCATCATGAAACACCTTCGTTCATCGGTGTTGAAACGGCACATTACATTTTATTTTATATGAAAAGGTGCCGATTCAACATTTTGTATCAACCTCAATGATGATTTTTAACACCACCATGGAAGTGTTATTGATGAAAACTCCTAATACCACACTTCCTTCATTCTTTTTTACACCACCGACTATAGAAGAATTTCTTCATGATAGAACCTCAATTAAGTCAATTTGATGGCTCTATGTTGAGTGGAGAATCGGCACATTACAATTTTATTTATATGAAAAAGGTGCCGTTTCCCCACCGATCGTGGGACAGTCATGGAAGTGTTTTAACAGATCTATCATTGATGGCGAAACTATCATAATTGTATATAAAATAAATAATACTGATAGTTTCGCCACTTTTCCATTGATCAATCTGAACCGTCTATTCAGTGTTGCTATTGTCACTGGTGACTCTGTCACTGTCATTGTCATTGTTGTAAAAATATTTCCTATTGTTATATATAATGCCTCTTCGCAGATTACTAACACATGATGATATTACTGCTATAAAAGCCTCCAAAGATGTTATCCCGTTATCAGAAATCGCTGATAAGTATAAAATCAGTTACCAGCGGATCTACAAAATCTGGAAATCAAATAATATTCCCGTTGAAAGAATTATTGATACTGAAGTTGAAAATGAAATAACAGCTTTTCTAGATGGTGCTGATGCTGTTAGTGATAAAGAAACCATTCGACAATTACAACAGCAAGTATCCATTTTGACCAATGAAAACAAATCATTGCGGGGAAAACTATTAACTATTCAGCAACAGAAAATAACAGACAATGACCTACAATATCAGTTAGATCTTGCAGTACAACGCCGTAACGATGTGGTTCAGGACCGGGAGCGATTAAAGACTGAACTCAATGATGTTCGATGTGATTTAACAGCCCTATCAGGTGTGGCGAAGTATCATAATTGTATATAAAATAAATAATACTGATAGTTTCGCCATTTTTTTTACACATCTGATGATTTTTAACACAACCATGGAGGTGTTTTAACAGCCCTATCAGGTTTGTGGAAAGTATCATAATTGTATATAAAATAAATAAATCTAATAGTTTCCACACTTTTCCATTGATCAATTTCCCTCCTGTTGTTGATTTTTGAACCATCCGGAATTTATTGATAGTTGTCCCTGAATGGTCTATACTGCATTTCAGATAGGTCATTTTTAATAGTTAATTGTGTTGAATTATTGAACTTCAATTTGCGTTTGAAATGAACTACTGGAAGAAGCCTGTTGATATTTTCTGGAGAGACGAACACGTGCTGTGGCATCTCGATTTACTCGGGTTGCTATCGGATGCACAATTCCATCTGGACCGTTGTAAGATATTTTGCGGCGCCCATTATTGAATTTCTCTGAAAACTTCCCACTGGGATATTTTTGACGCATTTGTTCGATTGATTCTGTCGCAATCATATATTATAGTTAATCTTTAAAAAGATATCCATTACATGTTTCCATTGTCCCACGATCGGTGCGGAATCGGCACATTACATTTTATTTTATATGAAAAAGGTGCCGTTTCCGCATTTTTAATTTTTTAGTGTATTTGATACCTGACCAACCAGCCATTAACCGTCCAAATATGAAATTTAAGCCATGCTGTGTAATCATTTATCGCAGAAATATCTTTACCGCCGATCTCATAATCATCGGTGATAAATGTTTCTCGCCATCCACTGTCATTAAAACAGTCAGGAATGGGCCAACTAGGATACGTTAAAGTATAATTGCCTCGTTGAGGATCTTTTTTGTTATCTGCAATTAATTCAGCACCGTATCGTTTATAAATCATTTTGATTTTCTCTATGATATTTCTTCGGTCTGTGGTTTTTCTTGATTTTAATTTGGTCCCGGGAAACAATTCAGAGAAGTTGTCAATCAAAGTGTTATATTTTTCTTTGTCCGTAATTATCACTGATACAGCTTCATTGAGGTTATTCACGGGAATAATTGTCGTTGTTAGGTCATCAGGAACAACATTTGGTAATTTCGCCAATTTTGATAATTTCGGTAATTATTTCATCTTGCTGTCTCGGGGATAAACAATCGCTTCTAAACACTTTTCGTTGAAATATCTTCCCATCGTTGTGATCAGCAATTATTTTCTCCCGATAATTTATCACAGCAGGGATTTTTTTGTAATGTTGTTCAATTTGTTCTGGGGGAAGTTTGCTAATATCGCATTGATAAGTGTAATTGAGATAATTTAATTTCTGCTGATATGGTGATAAATTAAAATCATCGTGATATTCGTAATAATTGATCCTGTTGGGTATTTTTCCAGAAAAAAGGTTTTCAATGTCATTATCGGTGATCTCGGGATTATTTACCAAGGATGCATTTTTCACACGCTCTCCAAAACTCATTAATAGATCATCAGAGACATTTCTGTTGTCGGGGTATTTTTCAAGTAGTTTATCCAGTTTGGACTTTTTTGTTGATTTCCAAGTTGTATAATCCATAGGGGGGACTGTAACAATTTCATATCCCGTACGTCTCATAGATTTGATTAACCGTGGAGTAAAGAAACATCTTGATGCATTTTCCTCAACAATGTAACTGATATATGCTTGGCCGAAACTTGTATTGATATCAGATATGTTAGGCAGTCTATTATCCCGTTCCGATGCGGTTAAATTCCGTTCATTATTAATTATTCTCGCGATAACATCTTCCCGGGTCACTGGCAACCCATGTGATATTTTTCTTGATACTGAGTAATGAATTTCAGAAATATTCCTGAATCGATGAATTGCCTGTTTAGTGGCTTCAACAGATCCAACTTCAAACGAGAATACGAATAACACATCAAATTGTCCATCAATGATAGATACTCCTGCTTCGAGTGTATGATTAAAAATCACCATCCTGGTGTTAGCAAATGCCGCAACGGGATCAGAAAAGTCTTTGTGTTTAACAATGCTATCGGTATCAGCATGATAGTGTTTTTCAGAAATATTTCTTCGTTGTGCTTCCTTAGCGATTTCTTCTACAGAAAATTTTCCATGGCGCTTATAATGGCAAAATACCCCGCATCGTTTAGTGCCATCATTGAGATATGTCCATAACAGCTGGTAATTTTCTTCATTGGAATTTTCCAAATAAAACTTCTTCCCGTTGTCCGGTTTATAATCGTTGATCATGAATTTTATTCCAGGACGCATCATCGAGAGTATTTTTTTTTTGTCATCGTCGTTGGCATCTGCGTCCAACGCAATAAAATGTTTCGCAGTAGTGATTAGCCCATCAAACTTTTCCCACATTGGTTTACTTCTTGATAGATTCGAAAAGATTTGTCGGTATATTCCATGAAGCTCATCAGCGATAACAGTGCTAGGTGTTCCTGAAACCCTCGTCAATGAATCAACTTGAACAACAACTCGTGTGGGTAATTTTTCATCAAAATGAATATCACCAGCGATTTCATTTCACAACTGAATTTGTTGATCAAATGCGGTTTTACTCGATAATGTTTTTCTATAGCTGATATAGCATACAGATGAATCATCTGCGATTGATTTCCACGCAGCAATTGATTTCCCCATTCCACAATATGAACCATCTAAATAATCATCACTGGAACCAATACAACCTCGTCCTGAAATCTGTGCTGGTGGTTCCGTATAAATAAAATCAGGAACCCTCGTGGGAAATTCACCCCGTAGCTATCTCGTTTTAACCCCATCAAGTATTTAATATATCCTGCTGATTTTTCTGTGGCTGTTAACGGCGATGCAACAGCATCTACGGCATTGTCAGGAGATCCCGATAAATAATTAGCGATTCTGGAGTCCAAGTTGTCCCTGTTTACAACAATCTTTTTCCCGTGAAATCTCGGGCAAATAATATCATAATGATCGTCATATTCATATACCAGACAATTATCACAACTCGGTTCAATAACATCAAATGCAGCATTGTATCCATGACGTCGTTTGCAATTAACACAATAGTGTCCAGGTCGTCTAGCAAATGTGATTCTATTTCCACTGGATGTTATTTGTGGGATTATTTGATCGGGTTGTCCAGTTAGCGCCATTGATATTGCAATAACATTTTCATCTGAAACGCTAGTGTTCACGGGATAATTAAATTCAACAATCCCCACTGGAACATCTTCGTGTACAGTTATTAATGGATCAACAGGTTCATCCAACGATCGTTTACAAATACTGTTAGGCGATTTTGATTTGGTCCCGGGCAACTTGATACTGTAGACCCCTGCAATCTTATCAATGTTCCAATCAGGACTATCCGTTGCAGTCTTTGATATTAATGTCCGATGTGTTTGAAAATCCACAATAAGATCAACGGCAACATGATATCCTTTTGTTGTTTCAAATACAACAACGGTACCGTATTGTTGAAAGTATTTTCTAACCGCAACAAGATCTGGTTTAGAATCAATATCACAGATGAACTTTCTGCGTCGTTGTTGTAAAATAATCTCATTAACACATGATTTTCCTTGATAATGTAACATATCAAATTGTTCATAGCTGTCACACACATGGAATTGCCCCATCGATTGAATAATTGGTTTTGATAAGATTATACCATCATGAATCAATGATTGGACCGCATCCACCTTTTTATCAAATATATGATATGATATCTTTATATATATATATATATAATTTCAATGTCTAATTAAATGATATTATTTTATATACAATGCCATCTTGCAAACTCGCTACAAATAAATGCGCATGGCTGTCACAACAAACAATAACCCCGTGTGGAAAAAACTCCTACGGGAAATTCTGTGGAACACATGCAATGTTCGCAAAACTCGGTAAATCCGGATGGTCCAAGACCATGTCGAGGTTGTGGAAAAGGTGTTCGGGGAAAATATCAGTTGTGTATGGATTGCGGTGGCCATCAATATCGATCAATTGTCAATCAAGATATTAAGATGTCCAGAACTCCAACAACTATAGAAGAATTTCTTCGTGATAGAACCTCAATTAAGTCAATTTGATGGCTCTATGTTGAGTGCGGAATCGGCACATTGCATTTTATTTTATATGAAATGGTGCCGATTCCGCATTTTTTGTTTTTTTTTAAAAATCATCACACAAAAAACTTGTTAAATACTCGCTGTGATTTTTGTACGATTTCTCACGGACAGGCTATTATACGCGTGTGTGTAGATATCAACAAACGGATCAGAGAGCCAATCGTTTAATCGACGAACCCAGTACAAACCAGCATGATCTCAATAACATCAACGAATCCAGAATTCAGTGTGAATTTCCCCTCTCCGGTTCCAGTAAAGGAAATCGCGTTAGCAAAATTACGAGTGTATCACAGTTGGCCTAATATCAGATCAAAATCATTTGGTGGTCAACAACCCAATAATTCACTGGTATTTGCAAATAAGAATAAAGACGACGGTACCCCAGACTGGAACGTTGTTTCCATACCAACCGGATCATACCAAATTGAACAAATCAATGCTGAATTGCAACGTAGAATAAAATCGATTACTGGAGCAGAATCAAAAATAGCTATAACAGTTCATGAGCCAACACTATCATCTGCCATTGAAATAAGCACAGATGGTTACGTCGTAGATATCTATCAAAGCTCAATAAGGACCGTACTAGGATGGCCTGAATTACCACCAGGGTGGAAAACCGTTGATTTACCTGAACCACAAAAAACTGATTATATAACAGACAGGATAAAATCTGATAATCCAGTAAAAAGCTATAGCGATTACAATATAATGAATTTTTTTAATGGAGTGACAGATCCCTTCACTAAGAGAAAATACTACTTAATTCGACGGGATAAAATCACTGAAAATTTCACAGCGTTCAATAATGATTTTTCACTGTTGTTAATATCTCTTAAATCAGGCTCTCTCACCCGAGATGAATTTATCAGCGTTGTAGAAACATGTAACAAAATCATCAATGATATGGAAACATTTCATTCACAAATTATTCAAGAGGTATTAGGTGACAGTAGTCCTGAAACAAGAGATTTATTTGCAAATGGATATAAAATCTCCGTCAAAGATATTCCAGCATTCAAAATACCAGGATATAACGTACCAGAACTACAAAAATCTCTCAGTGACACCATCGATATTGGTTTTAAAATAATTCATGATGCATGGAAAAAAACAACATCACCGGAAATAAAAATCCTGACACATAATAATGACCCAGATGGTGGTGGCAGGCATATCGCTCCTGAAAACGTGAATATTTCATCGGTGATTGCGCTCAATTTAGTATGTGATGTTATCGAAGGAAGCTATCAAATAAATTTAGAACGATCAAATCAAGCTCAGCAAGGATATATTTTATACTCTTTTGCACCAACAGCTCCTCCAGGGTTTCTAATAATTGAATCCCCGGTGAATCCAGTCTATATGCGATGTCATAATAATTCATTAACCAGAATTAATTTCAAACTCACTGACCAGTCCAATAATCTGATTGATCTACAAGAGGAGGTGTTACAAATTAGTCTGTTTGTAAAGTCGTAAAGACTTTCATCTTGAAAGGATTTTCATCCTGAAAGGATTTTCGTCCTAAGGACTTTCGTCCCCCCAGACAAAGTCTGGGACAAAGTCTGGGACAAGGTCTGGGACAAGGTCTGGGACACGATATCGTATCGGACTTGATCAAATATTCGGTTGAAGAGTTTTTACTCCTGCAGGATCATGTTTCGTTTGGCAAATGGAGGCTTTCTTTATTTTGATTTCATTGATTTTTTCATTGATTTTTTTTTTTGGGACTGATTTCAGTCATTTTTTGCCTGTTTCATTGATTTGATCCTAATCCATTGAAAACTTGTTTAAAAACGTTGTCTGATTTGCCTGATTTCATTGTTTTAAGCCCTAATCCATTGAAAACTTGTTTAAAAATGTTTTCCGATTCGCCCCCTCTGCTGTTTCACTTTAAAAATATTTTAAAAATATCACACAAAAAATGAAACAAACCGGACAGAAATGAATTGTTTTCTCTCCCCAGCGTGTCAATTCATGCATGACAGTTTTACTTTTGGATATTCCATATGAGTTTTTTTTATTAACCAAAAATCTGAATCGTTGTCTGCCTGACTAGAGACCAGCTATCATTTGAGGACGTGTGACAGTATATAACGAAATGTGACAAATACCAGAGGTTGTACCATTGCAAAAAGACAAAATTCGTCTACATCCCGATCCTGTTGTAGAATTAGCATTCTCATAGACTGCGATAGACAAAGAACTGTTATGTAATATATAACATGACAGCCTGTTACTATATTCTTCCCTATTTAAAACAGTTCGTGGTTTTAGAAGAAAATGGAAAAGGCTTATTTTTCAACGTTGTAAAACGAATTAGCGTGGTATACCAAGCTATGAAACGAGTAGGATCTTTCTTGAACAATGTGAAATGTACCCGTTTGACTTTTCAGTGTTAAAAATGGAGGCAAACAAGAATTGTTCTCATTTGTTGGTCAAATGTATTGTTTTATCGGTTATCGAAACACATTTTGTTTTAATTGAAACGTTTTTTTTTTTAAATCGTGACAAACTGTCAGAAAATGTTTCGTCAAGGAGCCCATGAATTTAACTATTTTGACCATGAGTTTCAGTGACTAAAATAAACTCTTGTAATTGTACCGAAAAATAATTAACGAGTCAAAATACGCCTATATTGGCAATACAACTAAATCGTATTGGATGTTTAACAGCACAGCAACACAAATAGTGACGAGGAAATTTGAGTCAAGTGCCTTGCCCAATAATACACACCGGTAGCTGACCTATTCTGGTCCGATGTTAGGATTTGTACACGTACGCTTTTGGTTGTGATCTGGCACACCAACACCTGAGTCCTAGTACTGTAAAGAAATAGTTTGATAAGGTTTTACCACTAAAAAGTGTTCTTTTATTGGTTTTCTCCTGTATGCAATTTGTCTCACCCATCCGTCAGTAATTTATTTATTCCATAAATGAATGAATAGCTGGATTTAAAGTGAAACCGGCCACTAGGGTCATATGTTCACTATTTTGCACTGACATTTATTTATATGGTAGTAATTTAATTTGTCCAGGAAGATGGAATGGTGCCACATCTTCCTGGCATTTATGCGTATTAAGTGCGCTATTTAATTTGGTCGTCATATCATACCCCTAAAAAGGGGCTAATGATATGAATGTTAGACCTGGGTGAGTGGGAATAGACCCATCACGCACTCAACCTATCAACCAATGTCACCCCTTGTTGGCAGATTACCATATCAATGTGTTACAAGTATGTTCAGATGATCCTGACCCGATATCTCAAAAATTCACCATGGCTGGAAAAAGATAACAAATTGAACATCACCTGATTAACCACTGACCGGAATTTATTTAGACACTTTGAAAAATATGTGTTGTGAAACTAAAAAGTCCAGATTTATTTTACATTTACTTTAGTGAAGCAATATGGGTCACATTTGGCCTCTCCCAAGAGGGTACGTGTATTTCGGGGGTGGGTATCGAGTGGAGGACCAACATGACTTCCATAGAATTATATATTTCACCATCCCTGAAATGAAGCTGTTATAACGTTGTTATATTTCATGCGGCTCTTATCGCCTTGTTTGATCAAGTTTTAACAATCTTTGAATCTGAGAAATCCAGAGCTCAGATATTTTATACGTGGCTTACTATTACATGTTTAAGAAAAGACTTTTAGAATGATGGTCCTAAGCATTTTAACGCAATATACATTTAGTTGTATTTTACATGTAAGTCGTGTTTTTATCTACAAAATGATTAATGTACATTGTACATTTACACCTTTTGCACCTTGATGTGCAAGAGTGCAAGAGTTAAGGAGCTACAACCAGAATGTGAAAGTCGCAAAAATTGAGTTGCTTGCCATTTTGTTCTCATTCCAGGAACCCGATACATCTTAATTTTTTACAGAGTATCTTACGCAATTTGGTGACTGCTTGATTGATTGATTAATTGAATTTTTAACGGCGTACCAGCACTTTTAGGCTATTTAGCGCCATACAATAGGTTATATGTTTAAAAATAAGAAAAGTTTAATATCGACCAGCGATATAAAAAACCATAATAGTTAAATATAAAATGGTAAGATGTTGGTAACAGGAAAATATGAAGCTTCCCAATCAACGGGAGATGTAAATGGTGTTGATGATAAGATGTTGTAAAAAAAGAGGCGGTATTTGCATTAGATAAAAATGCTTTTAGGTGATGTCATACAAGTTATAGTTAAAAAAAAAAAGATTTTCTTCCTTCAGGAAATCTAAAATACTAGTGATTTGTATAGTATCAAAAAGTTCCTTCATGTCATGTACATTATAGTATTTATCACGCGTAAGTTGCAGGTCGGAACACTCGGTCATAAAGTGCTTAACAGTGAATGGTTCATTGCAAGAAACGCACTCTGGTGGATATTCACCTTTTAGTATGTGGGAGTGGGTAATGTATGTATGGCCGATTCTGATTCTTGCAATGACAACCTCCTTCCTTATGATAGTTCTGTAGGAAGGAGTCCATTCTCCCAGGGTTGGTTTGATGGCATGAAGTTTTGTATTGACTGCATCATCCCATGACACCTGCACTTCTGACGTAGATACTTTTTGATACAAGGTTTAAAATCAGTAAACGGTAATTTAAAATCCGATGGTTCTTGGGATAGAGCCATTTTAGCAGCCCGGTCTGCTTCTTCATTACCTCTAATACCAATATGGCTAGGTAGCCAACAGTATACTATATTGTAGGATGTACTAAGCTCCGAGTTTTTGACGAGAATATTGACTAATAATGGATTATCCAGTTTTATATTGTGTAGCGACTGAAGCACTGATAATGAGTCACAGAAGATAATGCTGTTTAAAATGCGTTTCTCTTCGATAAATTTCAGAGCAAGGTCTATTGCTCTGATTTCCGCTGAAAATATGGACGCATCGTTTGGCAAGCGCGCTTTGGTTATGTGTTTGCCACTTACGAAGGCTGCAGCAGCCTTTTCATCAACCTTTGATCCATCAGTATAAAATTTAGTGTAATTTGTAAAATCGTTGAGAAGTTCATGATAAGAATTCAGGAGTATGGCAGGGTTTGTCTCAGATTTATTCCCATTGTGAAACGTAAAAATTACTTTGGGTTGCTTAAGGAGCCAAGGTGGTGTTTTCGAGACAAACGTTTTTTGAACTGTAGAGAGATTACTTTTGATATTGTCAAGGCTGGATGATATTCTAATGCCAAATGACGGTATGGCATTTGGTTTATTTCCATATAAAGTTTTGTATTTTGGTTGAAAAACAGCCGAAAAAGCAGGCTTCCGAGGGTTTGATCTTAACTTAAGAGCGTATTGTGTAGAAAGCATATCTCTGCGATGCGATAAAGGTGGTTCATTTGCTTCCGCGAGAAGGCTTTCACATGGAGATGTCTTAAATGCTCCTAAATTTGGTGACTGCTGAAGAAGTCCTAGACAAAAATGCTCAAACTGTTGTCAACTGCTTAGCAATAATACATGACATAATTGAGGATTTCCGAGACTGGGACACGGAGGACAAAGATATAAATTATGGCATTTTCAACTATGCTTGAAACAAAAATATTTATTTATTGTGAATCTTTTCGTCAGTTTTACATATTCTTATCTACGTACAGATAGTTGACTCGGATACCATTGTATAAATTTACAGCTTCAAGAATCAGTGTTTGATGTACTAGAAACTACCTACCCACTATATTATATATGAGCCTGGAGCCTCTTTGAATGCGGCACGTGTTGATAACTACGAAGATTGTGAGGACATGGGTTATTATTAGTTATACTTCTATATATTATACTACTTACTTTGGGACATGTGCTGAACTTTATACAACATAAGGCATTTCAATCAATAATTTTATGCGTGTTCTTGTCTAGATTAGACTGCTTACCTTAGAACATGTTCTACCGAGCTTGATTCGGGGTAACATTTATCAATCCATAAAATTATGCGTGTCTGTATATGGTCTCGGCATTGAAATGGCAAGAATATATATTGTTCAAAATACATTTTACCAAGTATCGTCCATAATAAAATCATAATTTTGCATGATGCCGTAAAGGAGAGCAAAAGAAAACTGCCATCCTTTTTGCTAACGGTGGAACATTGAAATTGTGATCAACTACAACCATCTAACAAATTAATATTTGCAATTATTTATTATCAAGGGCTGCGGTTAGTAAATTAGCAAATAAATTAAATAGCTAAATGGACAATGGTTTCAGTGACCTACATGATTTGTAAATCAACCATATGTGCAAAAATACAGAACCAACATTTATTTTGTATACTTCATTTAAAGTCGATACTGTAATGGCTCTGAAGAATTTAGCAGCCTTGATTGTTCCTCTCATTCAAACACACCATCTACATCACGGAGTAGTTTTCATTGTTCCTCTCATTCAAACACAACATCTATACGGAGTAGTCTTCATTGTTCCTCTCATTCAATTACAACATATACAGAACGGTTAGCAGCCTTCATTGTTCCTCTCAAATACAACATCCACAACACGATTAGCAGTCTTCGTCGTTCCTCTCAAAATCCACAAAACGAGTAGCAGTCTTTGTCGTTGCTCTCATTCAAACATTTCCAACACGGTTAGCAGTCGTCATTGTTCCTCTGATTCAAATACAACATCCACAACATGTTTATTAGTCCTCATTGTTCCTCTCATTCAATGGAACATCTACAACACGGTAGCAATCTTTATTATTATTTTCATTTAAATACAACATATACAACACTAACAATCTTCATTGTTCCTCTCATTCAATCACAGCATTTACAACACGGTTAGCAGTCGTCATTGTTCCTCTCAAATACAACATCCACAACACGATTAGCAGTCTTCATTGTTCCTCTCAAATACAACATCCACAACACAGTTAGCAGTCTTTATTGTTCCTCTCATTCAATACATCTACAACGCGGTAGCAGCCTTCATTATTATTCTCATTTAATTACGACATTAACTAAACGGTAGCAGCCTTCATTGCTCTTCTTGTTCAAATACAACATCTACAACACAGTTAGCTGTCTTCATTGTTCCTCTCATTTAAATATAACCTATGCAGCACGGTGTAAAACTGCATCAGTATTAATAACAGCATTCTAACATCAGTATTAATGACAGCATTCTAACGATAAAACTTTGCATGCGTCTAAAAGATTACCATCTATATCTCTTTGATCTGTCTCCCTTCAAAAAGGAACGCGTGAGCGTGTTTATTTGTTTGTGTTATCTTTACATGTTTTAAACTTTTAATCGGCACTATTTATTATCTGCCTTTCATAGCATATTTCCCATTCATGCCAATTAGCTGTTGTGAATTATATTACTCGTTATTTTTTTTACCATGGTTATTACTTTTATTTCTGGAATAAGACCAGTGCATACATGGCGAGTCAATGATCAAGAAACTACTGAAAAATCTGTGACCTTCACAACAGGGCCAAATATTTAATGATGATTCAAAAGTATGTATAAAATTATTGAAGTCGATTAGAAAATACAAGTAAATGAAAAACGTGTACAATACCTAAACGCAATTTGTGTTGTAACTTTTTTTGTATGACTGACTTCTAGCCGAAAGTTATACCAGCAAGTGAGCGTGTCGCAGGATGATGATTCATACTGATTCATGAGTTGTGGATATCAATCCTTCCAAATGGATGTTCACATTCCAAACTGGCATCCTCCTGTGGGCCCTCATTTGTTTCGTTTAATTGATTTCCAGATTTGATTAATATTTATGTCAGAAACTGTACTAT
The DNA here is from genome assembly GCA_029339505.1 of Unio delphinus. Classification (NCBI taxonomy): domain Eukaryota; kingdom Metazoa; phylum Mollusca; class Bivalvia; order Unionida; family Unionidae; genus Unio; species Unio delphinus. The sequence continues at coordinate 7,950,197 of JAQISU010000117.1, forward strand.
AAAAATCGTCGTAAAGATATATAATTATTGTTCTTTTGTTTTTTTCAGTCATTTCAACCGGTAGGAAAAATATCCAGTGATTGTTAAGCTTGAAAACCTGTCTTTAGGCGTTATCAGCAAATCAACAAGAAATTGTGCACTGATGGAAACATTATTTTCATAGTGGTCTTCATGTCTCCAATCTTTTCAAAAGTATGCACGATTCAGTTTTTTTTTTTAAAATCAAAATTGTGCTGTCCCATGGTTGATTCGAAAGTAGCCACTTCATACATTAAACCTCCATTTAATGTTTTTATTCTAACTTTATTGTCTGTCTGTTGTTTTTTCTCTGAATGCTTGTGAAATGACCTTATAACAATTTATGAGCTGTACTGCAAATTTAGTTCACCACAAACTTATGCATTTACTCATTCTGCTGACATGTTCAAATAGTCACAACTTCCGATCTTCGACTCTTACGCTGATTTTGTTGATCTTTTTAGTTTTTTTCTTATCCATAGTTCTTTTTAATTATATACTCCTTGATGCAATTTGATTGTTATATCTGAAGAAAGAGGAACGACAGAATGGTGACACTAGCAATTGTAGAAATGACGGAATCAAGCTCAAGCAAGGGAAATCAGAATGAGCATGGTTTCGTTCCATACAAGAGTGGTACAACATTATGTAATTTGTGCTAAATATCATTGCTCATTATCCTTGTTTTCATCGGTATTTAAGAAATTAAAGACATAACATTAGGTGCAAGTGGCACACCAAGTCAAATCATAACACAATTTCATCGTTCTTATCTACAGATTATTTCACAAGATCGCAGCATTTTCAAACTCCAAAAGACTTTTGGAAAGCGATTTAATCAACAGAGGCAGAGATTCAACAGAAACGGTTAGTTTAACAATTTAAACTTTGATTACAAACAATTCCAAACATTCATATTAATTGTCCGTAGGTGTCGAAAATACGACTTAATGCAGAGTACAAAGAATACACAATTGTCAAGTGCCAAATTTTTCGTCAATGAAATCCATTAATTAATTCTTAGTGTAGCCGACAATTAGCTGTTATCTGGTGGTAGAGTTTGCACGAAGAAATGTTTTCCTAACTTGGGTCACACTGTTAGAATGTTTATAGTAAAAACGAACTAGGTGTATGATAGGCCTGAAAGACGAAATTCGCACGTAGAACTGTCAAAAAGTGATTGAGAGAAATGCCAGGGTGTTGAGGCAGCCCCAGGTGGCATTTTTGACACCTTGATAGGCAGTTTTCCAAATGTCTGTAGGAATAGCATCTATTCCGATTGATCAAATGTGGAATCAGGGGTGGGGCGATCCCTGAGTCGTGGGGGGGGGGGGAATATAGTCTCCGAACGAATTAATTTTAATCAGTCTGGGAAGGACCTCTGAAAGAGAGAACATTATTATTAATTCCGACCATAGGAGAGACTCCGGACGTACTTTAGGAAAAAACGTCCGTAAAATCGGGTTCCAGGGAAAACTGAATTTGGAACGATTGTAAGACGCCAAAAACACAAGGTATTTAGCTCAAATTCATATTTATCTTGATGTAATTTATATGATGTTCTTCGTTACAGATGCATGATGTGTTGATTTTGAATGAATAGTTTGGTTTTTACAGTGATTTAGTAATGTACTTTTGAATTCTGAATTAGCATTTTCACCTTATATACTTAGGTAGGTTAATGGGTGGTGTAAAAAAAAACCGCTGTGTACATTTATGATTGGAAAGTTCTAAATTAATTTTGAATTTTTATCATATTAGTGAATATTGATTGTTTGCTATGATTTATTGCCTCACTTTACGTAATGATTTACGGGAATATATGTGACTTCCCCAAATTCTGATGTCGATAATTAGCGGTATAACTGTATTGATCTGAAGACTTGTGTAGTATTTGTTAGCCGTATAAAGGTTAACACTGATAGTAAGATCTGATTGTTCGAACCAGAAAGACGGACGGACAATCTCAACTCTTAAAACCTAACGAGATACTTAGGGCGTTTTACCCTTTTCTTTTCAAAGGAAAAAAGTTTGTTTGGAGAGAGAGAGAGAGAGAGAGAGAGAGAGAGAGAGAGAGAGAGAAAGAGAGAAAGAGAGAGAGAGAAAAATAACGAGGAGGTCGAGTTTCAAAGGAGGAAAAAGAATTTAGAAGTCAGAGTTGTAGAATCCCACGTTAAACCATAGGGCAAGTTAAAGTCGAGACGCAAGCAGAAGGAAAAACAGTCGTCGAGCAGGTCATGTGAATTTACCCAGCGGTCCAATGTTAATGAACACTCGATTTCGTGATGAAATTTGCTATCAGCTATTAACGGCTGAATTCGTCTATTTTATTAGTGGTTGAATTTTAATTAATGTATCCATTATTTTACAACTTCGGTTTTAGAGTGCTTCTGAACTAAGAATATTCAGAAGGAAAGAAAATTGTAATTTACTGTGTCTTTCTTCTCTTGATTTTATTTTGATTAAATTCTTTATTTATCTTTACGGGGGCTCGTGTGTTGTCTTTGTTCAAGATACCGACTCAGATTACCATATCCATTCTAACCGGGCAAATCACACCGTAGAGGTCATCCTTTAGATAACGAGTATTAGCGGGAGACGGTTTCGAGTGTTGTTTTCCAAGTTGCGCAATACTTCTGACTAGTGGCTTGTGCAATATTGTACCAATAGCGCTTGATACCGAAAACTCCCGTTACAACAATGATCAGCATATATTACTTTTGACGAAGAAAGCATGGCTTGTTGCACGTAATGTGTAAACGTACATTTGTTTCTTACAGTGGCGGATTCACCTGAGGTGCCCGATGATATTTCTTTTTGCACAAAAAAGAGCTTTATTTATCCACACTTTTATTATGAAATAAAATACACATGTCAAACAAATCGATATACGTTAGTTCAGACTTTACAAGATGTTGTAAAGGTACACAAAAGAATGGGATGTTGGGCTAATTTTCTTTCTTTTTACACATATGCTCTAGTGGAAAGTTCAAGTTCAGTCATACTTTTTCCAGACTGATGGCATATCATTTACGAAATCTTGCTGACGTAAGATATTTAAACATTTTTCTTTGCTTATTGACAATTTCTTTATAAAATTCATGCTTACTCCATATCATATATATGTCAGTACTTTTGGTACGACATCTACTTCTTGTTCTCGATATTTATATTTTCAAGTCTTCTCTTTTATATAATAAAAATATTTGACGTACCTTTTTTAATTTATGAATGACTATCTAAAATTCTCGCGCATATGGGTTGATACTGAGCAAACTGAAATATGTTTTTGATAACTCTAAAATTAGAGCTAATTTCTATACCTAAGTTAGGCTTATATAGACACTTCCAAGAGGCATTTGTTCCATTTATGACTGGTTAATATTATAGAAGTATACATTCGAACACTATGTAAACAACACTGTATTATCATCTTTACTGTGAACACATTTTGCTCTAAACAGACAATATGCATATTATTCTAATATGAGATATAAATGTGTACATTTGTTTTAATTCCATTCTATTAGTTCATGATACAACTACATATATTCACGAGAAGAAAAAAACTTCTGATATAAAATAAAAATTCACGTGATACTTTGTTGGTAACGTATTGAATAATTTCGTAAAGAGATCTAATCCAAAGAAATTAGAAAAGGAGTCCTTTGATGGTAGAATAAACTTGATCAGTTATTTCATAGTGGTATTATAAATTAAAGAGTCGGTTTGATTAAAGTCCTCCATATGAAATGTATTCGCTCAGTAACACTTTATTGTAAGTCTAATACTACGATACCAGTCATATCAAAGCTTTATGGTTTTTTATGTGTATATGTGTGTTTGTGTGTTTCTAATTATGAGTCTGACTCTAGCGATATGTAATAATTATTATATAATGGCGTTAAAATTAATTTCGTATAAAAACCACCAAGTTTGGAAACTTGCAAAACAATGTTTAAGTTTATTACAGTCTGAGTTTTTACCAACAGTGAGGTATTATTACATGCATTACTGTTGGGTAATTTGTTTCCCTTAGGTAGGCAAATAATGTATAGTCAAGAACGCATGTGCCCCCCCCCCCTCCAATATATATATATATATATATATATATATATATATATATATATATATATATATATATATATATATATATATATATATATATATATATATATATATATATATATATATATAAGACACATAACTTTGATATGACTGTCATGATCATATGCAAGGCTGCATATCTTGAGCTGAGATGCATCAGCTCCATTTGCAAATATCATTCAGTTGATGCCACTAAAACACATGTTGATAGGTACTTTCAATACTGGACTATTGTAACTAAATTCTGGCTGGTTAGTCTCAATAACTACCCCAGAAACTTCATAAAGTTCAAAACATAGCTGCTCGGATCATCCTTAGAGTACTACAGTCAGAGTACATACCTATCCGACCTCACACATATGTACACACCAGCAAGATACTTACACTCCTCCTCTGACAATCGTATACTCATTATTCCCGCTATGAAACTGGAGTCATATGGATAAAGTTCTTTTGCATACCAGGGACCAGTAATGTGGAACAAATTGTTCATTGAACTTAGACACAAAGACACAGTGATCCTATTTAAGAGTGTTATTAAAATTCACCTATTTCGACTACAAAAGCAAACTAAAACCTAATAATGTTTCCTACCTTAAATATTTTCAGCATCTTTTTATGTTTACTAATTTCATGTTGATTGGAGGTGGTTACCGTCATTTCATTATATATGCTGTAAAGCGCACAGAACTTCTAAAGATTAGACGCTATACAATGTCCTCTTTATTATTATTATTATTATTATTATTATTATTATTATTATTATTATCATCATCATCATCATCATCATCATCATCATCATCATTATTATTATTATTATTATTATTATTATTATTATTATTAAATTTATGGTGCAGATGATTAAAAAATTAGGATTGAATAGGCTATGATGAAGCATAACTAGTATCATATTTTAAAAATGGGTTATTTGTCCCTTCTATGAAAGGAAGAAACGTGGGATTAGCCAATTTAAAAGCAAGTTTAAGCCTACAAATAAACAAAAATTGTGATGTCACCGTACGTTTATGACCTATTGTTTGACAACCGGATTGCTCGTCTTAGGACCGGAGTGATACGTGGAAGTTTCACCAGATAAATAAAAGAAAAATATTTGTAAAAATTGGGATGAAAGACTTTTCAAGAAAGTATGAACATAAAAATACGACAAAGTAAATGAAAAATATGATATTCCTCCGATAATTTTGAAATCACGACCTCTTGTTTCGCAAGCGGGACAAGTGGAAAGAAAGACACAAAGACAAATGTGGGTATTTATATATAAGACAACAATTTATATTTAATTTAAGATAAGTAAATACGCTTACAATGTCTGTTTTATTTTTACTATAGCTTCCATCAGGCTTCAAAAAGTTGTTCGTGCTGTCTTTTCAAGTTGTACCCTAAACATAACTGTTTTGCTTATTTTTATCCTAGATTTTTAAAAATTATTTATTTCTTAACTGTATAGTTAAACCTTATCAAACTATGTCTTTCATCATTGCTTTCTTCTGTAATATTCGGAAGTCTACTGTAATCCTCGAAAGAGTATGCTGGGTGATAACTGGATAGATTTTGAAATTCAGTTGTATGGGCTATTGCTGTATGTTGTTTTGTTTTTTCTATGGTCATTGAAAATGTCAGCATTGTTATATAATTATTGCTTATGCTATCTTTTTTTGTTGTTGTTAAAATTCTCTCTTTTGTGCACAGATCTACATGTTGCCGTACAGACAAAATTCCGCTACTTCATCTCAAACGTGGGAGTATAATATACACACACAACTAGAAATCGGAAGTGTGTTCCATGCGCACATATTGTACGTCAGTTTTAAAGATAAATATATTGCACAACTCTACGTTTATTTCAACAAATCTCAAAGACTATAAATATATGTATGAGCAATGGGGAAACCTAAAAATAAATCAAAAGGACGAGAAGTTGATCTGTAAGTACATAAGAGACTATGACTACAGTATTCTTATTTCTTAGTGATTTAGTCGATAGCTGTTTGCATTGTTGGCAGGTGAGTTAAAACAGTATGTTAGTGTAGATATAGGACATGAAAATTGGAATACCAGTTTTGCAAGTAAGTCAAGCAATTTTTCAATGGGAATGCATCCAAGAATGATACAAATTTAGTCTCAACTGTCTCTTGATACAAATTTAGTCTCAACTGTCTCTGTGATGCAGCTTGGCGGTATTTCGGGACATGAATATGTGATGCAGCTTGGCGTGATTTCGGGACATGAGATGAGTGGGGGTGGACAATTCTCAAAATGCATTTTTGTCAATTTTCAAGAAAACATGGTCCCACTTAATTTCATGAAAATGAACAGAGTCTATAACTCTTGATAGTGCCAGAAAACCTGTTTACAGCTTCAGTTTTAATTAGGACAAACAATGAAAGGTTCACCAAGTCACAACACAGGTGTCTGATGTTTTATCAATAAAGTACGGCGAAATGTCTGAATACATGAATTACCCTTATCAATAATATAAATAAACACAAGGAATGCAAGCGTGACCACAACCCTTCGCTCGATTAAACTTTTTCTCACTAGTCTTTTCTTGCTTCAGAATCGCAAGAAGACTGAAAAACTACACATATGCATTCAAAAGACAGTTACGTACCAACGCATAACTCTTAAATGACCATGTCCAGAATCCAATCGGCGAATTAACCTATATTTTCACCATTACAGTCACAATCCCTCGCTATCAAAATTGATCTGATGGAAGTAGCCCATTCTACCAGTTTCTACCATGGTTCTTTCCTCAACAAGATGGGGAAGTAAGAAGATTGAGTTTGAGTTGCCTACTGGTTAGAGCTTTTGCCTCAGATGAAGGAGGTAGCGGGTTTGAATCACAGCCAAGTCATACCGAAGACTTTATAAAAATGGTACTAGCAGGTGTTCAGCATTAAGAGGTTAGTGTTAGTACTGGTCTGCCTGGTGTCCAGATACTGTGACTGGGTTTGATATCATGGTACATGCCTCCAGTGCTGAACATCACTATAAACTACCACACTGCAGACAATGTTGCGATATGACTGAAAAATTTATTGTTAAATCTACATAAAAAATCCAGATCACACACATACACACATCATTTGTTTTAGACATAACATGGTATAATTATCTATCTATATCATCATAGGTTGAGGCATCTATGAAATAGTTGACAATTATTGTAATTTAACAATGCTGTTTCTTTTCAGTGATGATGATGATATTGATAACATAACTAAGCAGGAAGAGAAAGAAAAACCCGTCAAAGCTCCGTCCAAGAAAGACAAGAAGAAAAAGAAAAAGAAGGAAGACAGGTAAGAAGACAGAAGTCTGTAGGAAATTCAGAATAGTTCAAAGCTAGGGCTGTCAACGGGTACCCGACTGTATTGAAAAACCCGGGTATTGAAACGTAAACGCGGGTACCCGTTAAAAAAAAAAAAACGACACACTCGCCAACACTATCAAAAAATCATATATCGTCAGCGGTACGCTTGTCACAGTTACAGCTCCAGGCTATATTTAGGAGTAGGACCGCCCGTTATGCATCAGCGGCCCACTACTAAATCGTTACACACGAAACCACTTCAAACAGGTGACAGCTATGGCTTTAATTAGAAACCAGATCCTTGCTTAATATAAATAAACAATACATCAGCAAGTCTGTTTGGATTAATAAATTTCACTGGCATTGTGCAACAGGACAAACCGTTATCCCCGAGGCATTATATACCAAGGTTAAAACAGCATTGTTCTACAGGTAATAAACCTCTTTGTAGACGATAACTATTGATTGTGGATGATAAATGATCGGTACATTGCGTGCTCTTTTAATGAAATCCAGATGGATACCTTTGATTTCCGAACACACATGTCAAAGAAATCCCACAATTTATATTATGAACAATTATCACCTAGACACCTTGAAATCTTCGTAATGCCTCAAAATAAACTTTGAGCAGCTCGTTGTTTCTCTAGTCTACCAGTTCTGCTAATTTTGAAAGTTAGCCATCATACATATACCGATATTTCTACTTTCGATACTACTACGTTTTTGTCATAACTATCTTAAGAACTATAATTCGAAAATAATATCACTTCTCTCACTCACACACACACAAAAACGGTTTTAACGCATTACTCTTGACATGTGGTAAAGCTGCTTTACACGCATGCGTGGGTAATTCAAATCTGTGGTCAAAAGCTGATGAATAAACGTGGTCTGTTCTAACAAGGACTTGTACTTTAAAAAAGGTGAGTTTTCTAAACGATTTAATACGGCTGATGACAGTGATCATTAAAAGTTGGATTATACCTACCATCTGTGTACAAAGGTCATTCTAAACAAATTTATTAATTAATAGCGTGCGGTCAGATCATTCGCAGCTACATCGGTGCTGACGCATCAGACCGAGTAGTGCATTACATGGTTAGCCTCCATCGCCAGACAAAATATTAAAGAAATGGGGATAACAATTAGTTGGACTACGGTTGTACATGTCATTCCTGTTCTAACGGGTACCCGTTAAATTTCGCAACGGGTACCCTGGTTGGTTTTTCGTGATTTTTGACAGCCCTGGTCACAAAGCTTTGTAATTTTCCAGCATTTTGTAACAAAATGATTTTGTTATAGTGTGGAGGTGAAGTAAGTCAATTATAAACAGTGAAAGGTCACAGAGGGAAAGCAGATTGACTTAGGACAATGACCTTCTTTCATATCCAGATTTAATTCATCCTTCTTGCAGTGATAGTTGCTAATAATAAAAAGCAATAGCTGGCTTTTAGTCACACATGTTCTTCATTTAGACAAGATATTTGCTGTAAAGAAGAATTATCTTGAGCTATTTTTAAACAGCTGTTCATATTCCGCTGTTCAGAAGGCCATACAGACCACCTCAGTTTTTGTTTCAACTTTTTAAGATTTGCACTCTGTATCATCGGCTCGTGTTGGATAAGTTGCTTGACAGTATGTATGCTGATACTATCACATGTATCATACCCTTATAACATGTAATCCTGTACAGTCGTTTAATAACCTTATAACATGCATACATGTACAGTCATTCGGCACCCTTATCACATATGTACATGTATAGAGTCACTTAGTACCCTTATCACATGCACATATGTACATTCACTTGATATCCTTATCACATATGTACATGTCTAGAGTATCTTAATAACCTTTTCACATGTATACCTGTCCAGAGTCACTTGCTACCCTATTCACATGGATACCATTCTAGAGTCACTTAGTGCTCTTATCACATGCATACCTGTACAGCATTGCTTAGTACCCTTCTCACATGAAAACCTGATCAAAATCACTCTTATCATGCAAACCTGTAATGAGTCACTAAGTACAATTATTTTGCTCAGAAAATATCAGGACTTTTATAGGTGATAAACATAGATAGAAAATATAATTGAATGGTAATCATACAATAAATAGTTGATGAAGATGTGTGGTATGTAGTTGTCACTTGTCCACAGGAAATAAATTAAAATTTTCCTTATACTTACCAGTTTGAAAGAGATGACAGGGTTTGTACGGTCTTTGAGAGTTTGAGAAAAATAAGGTAGCATTTTCAAGGCCTTGAAAGTTTGGGAAAATCGAGCATATTACCCTGAGGTATTTAAAAGTCTTTGAAAATTGAAATAAACCCCAAAATTTTAATTTCTTTCCAGAATGACAAATAGAATTATCCAAGGTTGATTTGGATGTAATCTAGTTATTCTGGTTTCTTTCTTTTGATGACCCGTTCAGATTCATTGCCGCCGCAACAACAAAAGAGGCTTTGTTTGACCAACCAAAGTTGGCCTCGGTGGCGACTTCAATAACACATGCACTCTTCATCAAAGCAAGACGGCTACACACTTCATCAAAGGAAGTCACAAATAAAATTGCCAAAGGTCGTTAGCTTCGGATGTAGCTGGTTTTCCTGGCTTCTTTCTTTTGATGAATCGTTCAATTTGATTGGACGAGTCCATCTTTGGCCAATCAGAATATTCTTTACACTAATTCACTCTACATAGAAAGTGCACGAAAGTAACACGATCGCGGATTAAAATTTGTTCAGTCGATTTATATCTTCAGTGTTTAAAAATGGCAGGTCTTTGGTCTTTCAACGATATCTGGCTTGAACAAGAGAAATACAAAGAATGGCTGCAAAAGGATAAATTATGTAAACGAAAGACGTTTTATACATAGTGTAAAAAGACGAGCAACATGGCTTCAATAGGAGAAGGAGTCCTTGCAAATTAGTAACTACATCCTGTTCATTTAGTGGAACGAAGATGCAGAAATATAAGCTATTGGTAATTTTGGGCAAAATAATGTTAACTCATTACTCTTCGGGTATAAAATAAGATATTGTTTAATGTGATGATTTGGGAGATACGGCAAAAGAGGGCCTGTTTAAATTTACTTATACCGTCGGTTTATTTAACACGTTTGAGGGACAAAGATCAGTATCGAAAATTTTGTTCTACATAATAATGTTCCTTGGTTTAATATAAAAACATACATTGTAATAAATTCAATTCACGGATATACAGTTTCAAAGTGTGCATATGTACACTAAAGTAGAGTTAAGCAAGAGTTGTTGTTCTTGAATTGTGAGTATATAAAAAAAAACGTGTGCTGTGAAACTTTAACTGTAAGAAGTCAAGTCATTTGATTAGGTAAATAAATAAAAGAATTTTTAAAAAAATTCCAGTTGACGGAATATCCCCGTTTCTCATTGCCGACCCTTGACATTTTCCCCAATGGTATTTTAAAAAAAATATAATTAAAATCACATAGCCGAAATTGATTTGTGTATCTATAGTCTGACTATACATCCCTGTTTGTTTGTACCCCTATCGATTTCAATAACGAAAATAATTATTGATAAAGAGTGCACAGAACTAAGTCAAATGAATCATTGATTTATAATTTCTAACCTGAATGTGACCAGAATTGCACTAATACTGCCATCTCCTGCACATTTTATGATTAATGGACTTTCCAAAGAAACAAACGGGTTGTTATAGTTAGACTATAATTGAGCCCGTTTTGCCCAGTACTTTGAAGTGCTTGAAATATTACTAGATTTATAGATAATATTTATTTTTAAAAAAATGGAGAAAAAAACATGCCCAACCTTGATGAAGTGTTTTATTCTGTCCTTTCCAAAAGAAAGGAATATGTCGAACTTTGGAATGGTCAGAAAATGTTGTTGTCACACGGGCAGGCAACAGTGGAGAGAGGATTTTCTGTCAACAAACAGGTATCTGTTGAGAACCTCAGCAGAGAAAGCCTCAGAGCTTAAGGGCTAATCACTGAGTTAGCCTTGGATGAAGTGGAAGAACTTAAAGCCAAAGAGCTGCCTCTTGAAGCTAACATTGCCAGCCTACATGCTTCCTCTGTACAGAAAGCAGAAGAGGCAGAGTTAAAAGGACCCATTGTGCTTGTAACAGAGTCAAATGCTCTTAGGAGAAAAGCAGAGGAAGAGATGACAGTGGTGGCGTCTCTTTCCAAACTGATTGAAGAGGAAAAAAAGCAAATATAATAGCAGCAGAGAGGGTGAATCCTACAACATTTTTAGTATATTTTTGATTATACCCTCCAAATAACACTAGACCCTTCTCGCGAAATAACTAGAAAAAAAAATGATAGTGAACATGGGATGTTGTATTCGCGTTTTCGTTGATGAATCATAAAATGTCGCAACGTCGTTGTCACTCACCCTCTCTGCTGCTGGAACTTTCAGTTCTGGGTTAACCGAATATTTTATCAAGTCCGATACGATATCGTGTCCTAGGGTCTGCTAAATTTATTGTCACAAATCCGTGTGGTTTTGACTGAGCGTGACTAAAGAAATTTCTAAATTGATTATGATTCATATCACCGCTGCACCAGGTCTGATGAATATTTCGTAGCGTATGAGTATCAACGCCGTTAAATACACACAACACATTGCAATTATCTCTGATCACTTTTGGTATTTGTGTGTACCGTTGAGTGACATAGATCACATCAGTGTTTTTATGCCTGCCTCGGGAAAATATTCTAGCAGGATTTTTTTGATTATCTAACATGATATCATCGTATACCACTAAATTGTTAATACTTCCATCGATGTCTTCCACGGAAGGGGCTTCCTCTATATCAGTAATAAACTCAATAAAATCTTCATCGATTTGAAATTCTTTTGCTTTCTCGTTAAAATCCTTTAGCACTTCATAGCATCGCTGATCGTCTACACTCGGGGCTATTAAATACAATTTGTTCCATTTCATCCATCTCGTTATCAAATTAAGTAGCAGTTGTGTCTTTCCGCTTCCAGATGGTCCGATTATAATCATTCTAATTGAATTCGGCAACATTTCATGATGTTTAATAGGTTCCCGTCATCGGGTAGCTGAATAATCAATTATATTCATGCCGTTATATATAAATTATGGATCTATATTGTGTGAAGTGTAAAAAACGTACTGGCACAGATGACTTGACGACGATTACAACTAAAAATAACCGATCAGCACTTTCTGGTAAATGCGTACAATGTAGTACAAAGAAATTTAGATTTGTTTCTAAACCCAAGGAACTCAAGGAACCTTTAAAAAAAAACGAGGAGGTGATATCGCAGCCAAGCTAACTAAACTCCCTGGAACCCCATGGGCAAAATACCCTGGAGAAAAGCACCTTCCAGGATATAGCTACTGTGGACCGGGAACAAGACTTGATATCAGACTCAATGATCAAAATCAGCCCCGACCCGGTGAGGAACCAATAAACGCTATTGATAAGGCCTGTCACCTTCATGATGTATCTTATAAAAGCAGTAATCTGCAGCACAGGCATCTAGCAGATGTGAAATTAATTCATGCGTTAAATGCTATTTCTGATAAATCTTTCAAAGAAAAATTGGCTTCCTTTTTGATAAAATCGGCTATGAAAAGTAAATTGATGTTAGGTGCTGGTAATTAATAACAACATGGAATCTATTTATTATTCCCCAAGAGGATACTGGAGGGGTAAATCAGCAATCCATAAACTCGCTAGCGCTGCAAAAGTGAAAAAGGCCACTGCGGCTCATTGGTTATCCAAACAGGCACTATGGCAAATTTATCTACCACCGCCTAAACAAATCAATTTCTCGCATTTTGATGTGACAGTTCCTAATGAAGTTCATCAGGCTGATCTATTATTTCTGCCACATGATCGTGGTTACAAATACGCATTAACCGTAGTTGATATTGCAAGTCGATACAAAGAAGCAGAACCGTTAAAAACAAAATCAGCCACTGAAGTAGCTTCTGCATTTGAAAGGATTTATCGAAGGGGCCCTCTGCACTGGCCAAATCTATTACAAATTGATCCCGGCAAAGAATTTCAGGGTGTAGTGTTATCTACAATGAAAAATCATAAAGTCACTATCAGACGAGGACATACTGCGCTACATCGTGATCAGGCAATTGTAGAACGGTTTAATAAAACCCTTGCTGAGCGGTTATTTGGATATCAATACGCAAAAGAATTCATCCAAGGAAAAAGATCCCGTGAATGGGTTAAAAGGTTACCAGCTGTGATTACTGCACTGAATAACGAGATTACTAGAACCATCAACATGAAACCTATCAATGCGATTAAAAAGAAGTCAATACCTGAAATGGAAATTCAAAAAGATTTTAGCGTTTCCCAACCAATTCTTGGTAGTAATGTCATTGTGAGGTACTTATACGAACCAGGAGAGCTTGAGGGTGGCACAAAAAGGGCTACTGATCCTATTTGGAGTGTTACTGCACACAAGATATCTAGTATAACACGATCTACGGGTAGACCTCCAATCAATAAACTGGATTCAACTGCCCCTCAACGGGGTTTTACTAGACAACAATTACAAGTGATACCTGAGGATACTCAATTACCACCGCATGGGCTTAACTAGCACCCTTGCGTCTATTGCACTCAAGACAAGTCAACATCACATTATTTCTGACATGACCGAGATTGTTATTTTTTCTGTCAACGGTGAATTGGCGAGGATCCTTATCCGAATACTGCCAACGCATTATACAATTGCAACTTGCGCAGTGATTATTTTGTTGTTGCTTCAAAGTGATTATTAATTCAGCATCAATATCAAATTCTCGTTGGTTTTTTTTGTCTTGTTGTTTGTAACCGGAGAGTTTTTTATCAATAATATCATTATCATCGCCAATGATTTCATCATCGCCTGACTCTGTCAGGACAATTCTTCGAAGTTGATTTATTTTTCGTACTCTAGACACTGCGAGATAGACTAAATTCGACCATTCTATGCGATTATCTACCATCCAAACAATTGTATCCGATATAGTCAATCCCTGTGAAGAGTGTATTGTTGCTGCATAACCTAGCGTCCATGAGGATTTATTAGCACGCAATGCATCTTCAACGACATTGATATCAACCAGCACAATATCATTTAATACGAGAATCTTCTTTTCACGCCCTGACTCTGTCAGGCCTGGAATATCAACTTCAGTGTTCTGTTTTCGTGTATCCGATGGCCTATAACAGAGGGGCACTGGAAGTGTTGCAAATTTTTGTTTATGCAATTCAAATAACTTCATCTGAAGTGTGTCCCTGACTATTTTTCTACTTGCAATGATTAAATCATTTGGTCTCCACGCTTCCCAAAACTCATTCATGGGAGTTTCCGAAATTATTTCACGGGCTATTTCACACTGGATTTTATCCGGTTGTAATCTAATTAGTTTCTTCAATTCTTTTAATTCATTATCAAGTGATCTATGATCGGTATCAATTTCTTCATAATAGTCTACAAAACCCTTTAGCCATTCATGGGGAGATGCACCGACAAATGGTGGTGGTTGCCCGTGATCACCGCACATGACGACTTTTGTATTTTTTAATAACAACCACTCAAGAAATATTTTTAAGACATCTTCTGACACTGTGTCTATTTCATCCCAAATGATAATTTCAGGAATAAATTTCTCTCCCATGCGCTCAGGAGTCCATTTATCTCCCTTCCATCTAAAGAAACTATGATAAGTGCAGGCATTTACCCCTCTCTGTATCATTTCTCTTGCAAGTCTGTGAGTCGGTGTTAGTACAATCATGTTTGGATTGGAAACACGAAATAACTCAATTGCCCGGGTTGTTTTTCCTGACCCACCACAGCCGTTTAAATAAACTGTTTTATATCTACAGATTGGATCAGAAATCGGTGGTGAACTAGAAAATTCTGAACACTGATTGCTTTCTAAGTAATTATTTTCAATGGTAACATCTGCTGATGGAATATAATCATGAAGCATTTCCTTCTTAATTCTCCATGACCCCCAATTCTCGTTGCCAGTAGCCTTAAAATCAGCCATTTTGCTATTTATGTAAAATGAGTCAGTAGCAACTCTAACTGCGGTGGTAGGAAATCTATTGATCATTGAAAATAAATTAATAGAAGCATAACCAAGCATGGAAGCTCTCAAATGTGTGTACTGCGGATGGTATCCATCAGTGTAAGTAACAATTGTACCCAATTTGGTTCCATCGGACATAAATGCGTCCTTACGATTGACATATAGGCCCCTATTCGTTAAATCCGTGATTACAAAATCGTATTCAGCATTGTCTATAATCAATCGTGAAGAATATCTCGTATTATCATCTTTGCCACCTTGGGTAAATTTACCGATTATTCTTCGTCCAAGGTCTTTTGCTTCATTGTTTCTGATTTCAAATAACTGTTGGGACCAATCCATGATTTGTTGTTCACTGAAATTTGGAAACAGTTTTCGCTCTTCGCTAATTATTTTTTCTAGATCAGGTTGTGGTAACCAGACTGATTTCTGTGCTCGATAGGATATAATTGCTTCACTGACAATTAATGATTTTAACATCTTACAATCAAGCATATACCGTAATAACACTATTGGCATCCAGTGTTTTTCAGACATGTGTTTACCAATCCAAAGATAACTACACGGATGAAGTCCTGTAGCCATTTCAAATGATACTACACAAGCGAATCCGGTTAAATCGAAATGTGGCAGTGGTCCATTAATAGCAACACGGGTCATTTCGTGTGTAGGGTGTCCAAATCGTTTGAAATATTTCTCGCATTCTCCATACCCAAGAAAACTTCCTGGATAACACGCAATCATATCAACGGAAATAACAGTATCAGCGGTGTATTTTGTATTCCATAATCCTCCATGGCCGTATTCAAGACAAGACAATTTGACCTCTGATAAGAACTCACTTCGTGTTGGTTTCCACGCGTTTTTCTTCCTAGCAAAATGTGCTACAACTGATGGAAGTGTAAAACAGTTTGCTAATAATTGATCGTTGTCTTCCTCCAGAGAAAACTCACTAGCTAGTTGTTTCATTTGATTATGCAGCTCTTCAGTACGGTATAATTCTCCGTTGGGCCTTACAAACTGATCAAATCTACGTTCTTCGTCTGAAGTACTATGAAATAGCCACACTGACACAGGATCGTTTTTACTCAAATGGTAAATAGCATCAAATAATTTCTGCTCTGAAAAAAACTCTTCGGTTCCAAACAGAGTTTGGGATAGATATTTTACGGTTCTATCCCGTGGGAATATTGTTACTGCAGATGACCACGCGTGTTCGTTATGATCAATAATCTGTATTGGGGTTCCATTTTTATTATATTTCGATTCGTATAATACTTCACCGGTGATTGTCCTTACCGATATTGGAAATCTCAATGATGTTTCTAATTTGGCTATATCTTGAATTGTTGCCCCATGCTGTTTCACTGTCAGTTCCCATTCGGTTATTTTTTTTCGTCTTAGATCAGTTAGTTTATTTCCCCGGGACGCATTTGTGAAGTGTTCCATTATTCGTGCTGCTACACAATTGAGCCCTGTCGAATATTTCATGGGTGCTAGTTTTGCAATATCAGGTTTGTCATTGAGCGGATATATCCCGTAAACAACTGCTGTGACAGGATAAGATCTTTCGTAGTAGGGTTTGTCAATTCCAGTCAAAATTCCTGGTTTTGAATCCTGAGTCACAGTGACAGTTTTTTTGTCCTTAAGAATAGGCTCGTATTTGTCCCTAATGATCCATTTTCCATTATCACGGATAAGGAATTTTATTCGAAAAAAATTTCTTTCTTCCCCAAGACGTGAGATTATCACTGCTGCTTTTTCATCATTCATGGTAGCATCAACAACACCATCAATTCGAAATGTTGACCAACAATGAGCTGCCCCATCACGCTTGAATTCATTAAAACAGTCTCTGATTTTACTAATCAAGGTTCTATCAAGAATTTTATTCTTTGGTGTATCAGAAACTCTATCAAGATTGAATTGAACACTTTTCCAGGGCTTAATTTTCGATAATCTCTCGAACTCCTCCATACTATAATTAAAACAAGTATTTAAATGAAAGATTTAAGTATAATGAATCATTGCAAATGGCTTATGATTGGATCAGTGACACCGTGTAACAAATCATGCAGAAATGAATTCTGTTGGTATCATATGCAAAGCTTTCGTCGTGGAAGCCTTGGTCCGTTACCCTGTATTCGATGTGGGGTTGGGGTTAGGGGAAGGTCGCAATTATGTCTTAGGTGTGGCGGCAAACGATACAGGGAACTAAAACGCTATTATGACAAACGAATAAAAAATGGACAATCAATCAGAAATTATGAACCTGACACTGACAAAGTCAGCGACAAAATCATAAAATCCCCTCAAGACTACATTGAAAGATTCTCCAGTGATGTTATTAATGAATTAGACAAACAATAGTTAGTATACAAATGAACCAAGGGAGTTATCTCCCTCAGCGGCTGGGTATTGTTTTATAAGAAAAGAAATATTTTCTTTTTTTTTTAGTGTTTAAGTCAAATATTCTGTCTCCTTTAAATACCGTGAAACACCATTAATAAGTAATTTAAGAAAATAAAATAACACCCTGTGGATTGCTGTATTAAGTTACCTTTATACTTTCTCCCTTAGATTGTGTTAACTTGTTTTATGGGTTATTGTGATTCAGCGGCTGGGCATTGTTTTGTAAGAAAAGAAATGTTTTCAAACAATTATATTCTTTGTTTTAGTGTTTAAGTCAAATATGCTGTCTCCTTTAAATACCGTGAAACACCATTAATAAGTAATTCAAGAAAATAAAATAGCATACCTTGCGGATTGCTGTATTAAGTCCCTTTATATACTATATGAATATTTACAACATATATATGTTAAAAAACGTTATTCTTTATGGACGTGAACAGTGGTCTAACGGTATCGTGTTTGGCTTGTAAACCCAGACAATTATTCTTCACATGTTCGCGCCCCATAGCAGACAAATTGTCTGATGGTGAAACGGTGGATTTTTTTTTTTTCTATTTAATTGAGGGGAGGGAGGGCAACCCCTCTGTGTGCATTCACATAACATGCAAACCCATGCTATCAAATTTACGGTAGCGGTGGGTTGTCGGTTTTTGACAACTTACGCAACCATGAATTTGATTTCATGGGTTGCATGTTGAATGTAAACACATACAATGCCCTAAAATAAATAACATCCATGGATGTAATTAGCTCTCCATCACATTTGGGTAGCCCCGTATGGTGTTCAAAATGAATTACCGGCCAAAAAAAGGTTCGTGGATGCACATTGGGTAACCCCAGAATGAATTATCGGCTAAAAGAAACGGTCATAGGGTCATATCTCAAAGAGCAAAAACATTCTGATATAAAACAGAAACAGAAAAATGCTCTAACAAAGGAACCCTATGAAAGACACAAAGGCCTAATAAGGGACCCAATGAATGCAAATAGAACCACAGCGGCCTATATCAAGGGGGTCAAATGACTGATAACCACTCATCATGGTTGATATTTATTTTTGTCTGCATTTATATTTATATATACAGAATTAATTTTTAAAAATATATTTATATATACAGAATTAATTTTTAAAAAAGATATTTATATATACAGACTGAATTTTAAAAAGATATTTATATATACAGACTGAATTTTAAAAAAGATATTTATATATACAGAATTAATTTTAAAAAATATCTTATATATACAGAATTAATTTTAAAAAAGATATTTATATATACAGAATTAATTTTAAAAAATATATTTATATATACAGAATTAATTTTAAAAAATATATTTATATATACAGACTGAATTTTAAAAAAGATATTTATATATACAGAATTAATTTTAAAAAATATATTTATATATACAGAATTAATTTTAAAAAATATATTTATATATACAGAATTAATTTTAAAAAAGATATTTATATATACAGACTGAATTTTGAAAATATTAACGGCTCATTTATTTTTGAAAAATGAATTAGAAATATGTATTATCATATATGAATTCTGAAATTATGAATAGCATCATAGTTGAAATTGCAAAATTGAAAAATCAGAATATTAAATTGTCAGATGGGTTAAATCCTGATCAAATCAAGTCGGATTTTCAGGATATAGAATACGGAGTTAGCACTAACAAGTATATGTTACCAAAGAAATATGCACTCATCAAAAAAATTCAAAATTCTATTCGAGACTCTCTTGCATTTTCCAGTGAAATAGGTGTGTTTGTTCCGTTATATACTATCGTGGAAGGAATACGAAAAGAATTGGGTAACGAATATGAATTGAAAAAGGAAGTTAATTCTAAAATTAGAAACTTACGAGCGTTAATTCAGGAAAATGAACTATTTTGATTGACCGACCCTCAAAAGATTTTGTTAGACAGTAAAATCTCCTTGAGATTTTCATTTTTTTGTCATTTTTTGATTGAATCAGTGAAAATATTTCACACTGCGAAAATAAAATAGAATCCTAACAGCTTTGAAAGTTCTTTTAAGAACTTTTCCCTATGGAAAATCCAATGCAAAATCGACTACTTGACCCTATGAGGTTTTTTGATGAAAATCGATGAAAAATGACCAAACATCACTGAAAACAGGCAAAAATTGATGAAAAATGGCTAAAAATCATCAAAAATGAGTTTTAACAGCTTTTCCTTATGGAAAATCCCATGTAAAATCGACTACTTGACTGTAAAATCTCTTTGAGATTTTCAACTGAAAACCACCAAAATGGCACCAAAACAGGCAAAATCAATGGATAAAAAATAAAAAGATTTCACAGCAATAAAAAATTGGACCGTTAAGGATGGAATCATCGATGGGAAAAATTGTTTTACAATTGAAAAATGGTTTCTGATTTCAAATAATGGTCAATGAAGCATTAACGACCCGATTGGCTCGTGAGCGACTAGATGCAATTAAGAAATTTATACCAATTCGCGACTCTGTAAGAAATAAACTGCAAGAACGACAGAGTCTTCAGACTGATTTTGCTCTGGGGTCTGAAGAGTTGTTTAAACCAGTAACCACAGCAACGAAAGGGGTAGAGCGTGCTTTACTGGGAGATGGTCCCGAGACGGGAAAATCTGTTATTGGTGAACTTGAAAAACTAGCAGCGAAAACTGAACAAACAAAACAAATAGAATAAAAAAGAACAGTAGATGATTTACGCGTGAGATTTAACGAGGAAGGGTTAGCAGAAATTGATAAGACTGATCCAGCAGAAATTCCTGCGCTTGTTGTTACGTCTTATGAAAACAGAAAAAAATGGTTGAAACCAGAACATCATAAGTTTGTTAAGAATTTCGCTCATTGGGCTGATATATTTTATAAAATCAAAACTAAAAAAAGTCAAATTAAGACAGATAGTGCATCATACATCGAATATATCGATGCGGTGAGTCTAGTGTATAATCAATACGAAGAGTTTAAACAACCAAAATTGCAAAAGCGGCGACAGCAGCCTGCAAAGAAAATATCTTTCTCTCCTAAAAAACAACAACTACCACCTGATGATGATGATGATGATGATTATTTACAAGAAACGGGTTTAGAAAAACTAGATGAAGCAGCTGGTTATAGCGGAAGTGGACTGCAAAATCCAAGAATTGGAAACACTTGTCCTGATAGTGTTATCAATGATATATCACGATTAGATGTTCTTGTAGGAGGATTCCGAGCTGGAAATAACTCTCCAGAAATAATTAATGAAGCAGCTGATATCTGTAGACGGTTATTTGCCGGCGGTATCATGGATATCAAAACATATCGAGATTTCATTGACGAGTTAGCAAATGGGTATCATAGTGATTAAATAACAATTGAAAACACTATTGTTTTTATAATAATGATCATCCATTACAATCATGATAAACCAACCCTCGTCTATGTAGTTAATTCACGGTTTCCAGTTTATAAAGCATACTATGGAGATGGCCTCGGCAATACCATTTTAGGATTCTTTTCAAGAATGGCCCCAAAAGTGATGCCGTTAGCTAAACAATTATCAATGAAAGCCATTGATGTTATTCGTGATAAGGGTATTGGTGCTGTTGGAGATCTTGCCGGGAAAGCGTTTTCAACTGCGAAGGATAAAATAACATCATTAGTGAGGCGAAAAAAGAAACCGTTACCGTCTACAGCAGAAATGCCTGCAAGTGTTAGTAAAATAATAAATAACGCAGTAGATGAAAAACTAGCGTCGATGGTAAATCAAGGGGACCAAAGCAATATTGCAAACATGATAGCGGGAAGTGGCTTTAAAAAACCACGTGGATGAAATCCTATGGATTTTCACGCTAGCGTTTTTCACGATGAAAATCACGATTTACACTCTGATAAATAGAATAAAATGTTCAAAAGGTCACCTGATCCAGCATTTGATATGGATGCCCCAGTTGGCAAGAATGATTCTGTACGCGATTTTCAATTTTATTCTTATCACGCAGTACAACCAGATCTCCGATCGCGAATTGAACTTCAAGTTCATGATACCAGTAAATATTTTCTACCGTGTGAGGCATTTATTGAAGTAGAAGGAGAACTTGTAACAAATGATGCTGCACAAAATGATCCACCATATGACATTAACTCAAATGTCCGAGTTGGTTTTGTTAATAACGGCATCATGGCGTTATTTGAAAGCGCTAGATATCTCATTGATGGAAAAGAAATTGAATCCATTGACCGTGAAGTTGATATGGCCACAACAATCATAGGGTTAGCGAGATATTCTGATGATTATTCAAGATCAGCGGGTCCATCTATGATGTTTGCAAAGGATACCTCTGAT